>OY728121.1:1278471263-1279084319 GCA_963277665.1 Viscum album | reverse complement strand
CTATATTAGTTATTCAATTTATATATCGTTTATCATTCTCTGTTAACTATTTATAAAATATGTGGATATAATACCTATATGGTCATTCAAAATATTTCAACAGTATGCTTATTTATAAAGATAACATTATATAATTTTTAAGAGGTATTTAATGGTATTGAAAACTATATAATTCCAAAAAAATATTGTATTACTATTTCTCAATCAAACACAGTTTAGGAGAAGAATGATTATTTTCATTTTTTAAAACATTTACACCAAAATAATAATTTTACTTATTTTTTATAACATAAAAACATTAATTTCACAATTCTAATGTTTTTTATTGATGATTTCAATTTGTTTGAATTTCAAAGAACATGTGATACATTTCTAACTGTATTTTTATTTAGAGATTATCTGAACATTTCAATTTTATATTATCTTGGAAGATCATGAAATTGATGAAAATTCACTATGCAAAAAAATATAACCTTCTAAAAATTTTATAACCCAATTACATGGTCATCCTAATAAAATACTATTATTTTAAATACAATACAATTATGAACTAAAATCGAAATAGAACATTATTGATTAAAAATATTTATAATTTGATTTTGAAGTGTATTTTATTGGAACAATAAAAAAAATTAATGAAGTGTAAAATTATAAATGGTTATGAGAGTAATATCAGTCAAGGTTAAAGACACACTTCTAGAAATGATAATATTTCTACTTCTAAAATACTTGCTATATTTTGATATGAAATGGCTAATCGAAGTGACTGGAAAAAGTCTTCATGTATTTTTAATACCAAATTTTTATTAATAATACAAAAAAGGTTAAAAATAAAAATAAATAATTACACTATGGAATATCGTATGTGTAATCATGAGGGATCTATACAATTGAAATTTTAAAAAAAAATGATGTAAGATGAATTTTTATTTTATAATAAATATACATATTATAAATCCATTAATAATTATATTTTATTCCCATGAAATACTTTTCATTACAATAGAGTGTAAAAATATTATACAATGTTTCAAACATGATTCATTAATGAGGATTATTGTTAGTTTCATAGATATTAATGTTATTGTCAAATCATATAATATAATCTACATGGTCTACTAAATAAAATCAAGAAGTTACATAAACATTTGGTTAAGTGGTTCCCATAATTTGAAAAAGGTAATCAAAGATCAAGGGATTGTATTCAATTTATTAATTATAGTGAGTATTAGATATGATCTAGAAATTCATTTCCATTTCAGTTCCGCATATAATAGGAATAATTGAATGACTTTAAAATTAGTCAATAATTCTTTTGTGTCTATATAGAATCTAAAGTAATTATTTTTAATAACCATGAATTCCATGATTATAAAAAAATTCTATTGTGGTAATTATCCAGATATATTTAGGAATATAGAGATATAAGGTAGTTAGAATTTATAGTATAATGTTCAAAGATGAAAGAAAACTCCATGGGGAATATGATTTATTTGTATTTACCATTTCCCTTTTTCTTCATTTTAGCCAAATTATCAAATAGTATTTTTAAATGATATTTTTAGTGTAATGTGGGTTTTATTAGAAGTGCTACATTAGTTTTACTATTATTTTTTATCTCAAGAATTTATAGACTGATAAAGTGGTGTAACATACATGGGTGATTGTGATGTTTTTATCATAAGATCACAATCCATGGTCTAGGATTTATAATAAAACAATCTCAGAATTAATATCACTAGATGGAGGTTGTGAAAATATTTATATTTCACTGTGAAATAAAAAATTAGTCTAAGATAAAAAATTTATAAAATATTATAAGGGAATACATTATCATTAGTATGACCCTTGATGACCTGATTTATAATTTAATGAATAAAAAATATTTTACACAATTATTGAATGGTACATTTTTTGTTTTAGTATATTAATAAAATTCATATTAAACATATTTTGAGACCAACTGAAATAGTTTTTGAAACATTAGATGTTGGTACTATTTTCATAGTGAATGATTCCTTAATATTTTCCCAGATATCAAGATTATTCTAATAAATCATAGTCATATCTCATTTTTATTAAATTTCATCTAATATTATTTATTATCAATCACAAATTTATATATATATATATAAGCTTGAAATACATTTCTATCAATATTTTAGGTAAACCCATTCACTCTCAAGGAACATTATATTACAATATTATTTTAGTTCATTTTTTTTGTTGTAATATAATAATGAAGTTGTAGGTTGTGGTTAAAAATTTTAAAAAAATTAGTAAAACATAAAAAATTATATAATCATGAAATCCCAAAAGTAAAATTAAAAAAAGGGAAATCATTGAATATAATAGTTATATTATAATTGAAAACACCCTTAAATTCAATAATTTAATAATTAAAATAATTTTCTAAATAAAACAATTTCTTTAGAAATGAATGTTTTGTTTATTAATTTTTTAATATTTTTATTACTTTCACTATTGTGGAAGAGTGAATGATATTGTGAAATGGTTGATAAAACTAATGAATACATATAAAAACTAAAAAATTATGTTTAAAAATTTGAATATAAAAAATAAAACATGATTAAAAAGCCAACTATATATGATAATTTAGTTAAAATTTCTTGTGTCCACACAATTATATATAAAGAAGAATTGTAAATGAATACTAAATTTTATATACATTTCCTAATTATTAATAATTCCACAAGATTATTTCCAGAATAAATGAGGGAATAAGATAAATTAAAAAACACATATCCTATGGGAAGATAGTGCAGATTTCAGTTGAATTATTATTAATTATGTCTAATATAAATTTTACATCAATATTTATTTTATGAAAATGATAATAATTTTTTTCAATTATATTTTCCTCATAATAAATCCACAAGAATGGGTTTCTATGAAGTTAACGGCACATTAATTAAGGAACCATATAATTCGATTCAATAACTAGTAAACATTGAGAATATCACATGTATATTATAAAAAGTGTATATTGATTTATATTTATAGTGGTAAATGATGAATAATTTATTACATGTAATTATTATAGAATAAACCATTCCTTAGATCATATCACACAACAACAAAAAATATTCAAACGTGTAATATTAATTGTTCTCAAAATAATGGAATTCATAATAGAATACATCAAAATCATATCATTAAGTCCTTTGACTGTGATATTATAAATAATGGTGAGGAACATTCCCAAAACCATTGAAATTAATTTAATGAGACCCACTGATGCATGAAGAGCCTATATAAATATCTTCCTCAACCATCACATAATAAGTCTAACGTATTAAAAATATGAATATAAGGGATAAATAATTTAATTATTTCAAAGGAATCTGTTATATAATCCTTCTTAAATAATGAATATTTATTAATGCAATACTAATACATTTATAAATTGTCAATGTTTATTAAATAAAAAATTATATGGATGTCTTGTAAAATTATATTAAATTTTATTTTTAATAATTATGGGATAACCATGAATAAATAGGTACCCTTTTCATAAAATAATTTTTTAAGTGTACCTATTAGGTAATTAGAAACAATGTGATAATCAATTTATATATTTTTTGTATAAATTAATTTTTAATGGTAGGATAGAAAATAGAATAAGTACAAATACCAACTAAAAATTGGATAATATAATCGCACATATTTAATATGAACAAGGGATATAACATTTTAATAAGGAGAAAAATATCGGCAAATATACCATATTTTAAATAGTGTACATGTAAAAAACAATATTTATTTTACATGGATATCTATAGGATTTTTTTCTGTTATATCACCACAAACCTAAATTAAAAATTATACTTCCATAATACCAGAACATTGTATAATACATACGGAAATATAATTATTGTGAAAATATATATTCTTATCCATTTAATGAGAACATTGATAGATTATAGACATATCATTTGAGTATAATGTATGTGAAGTATTGTATCACATTATTTCGACATCATATGGTTAGAAAATAAAGTCCTAATAAACTAATATTATAATTATAATTTGTAAATTGATTATGATAAATAAAATTTAAGTAAATAATATTTAATAAGATAGAGAAATAAAACCCTAAATTTTATATGGTAATATCCAAGGAAAATAATCTTAATATTTGTTGCTAAATTATATCCCATATAAAATAATTAAAATGGATGATAACATACCAGATACGGATATATATTATCATATTATATGTAATTTCAAAATATATTAAAATATGAAATGAAATTTCAAAATAATAGAGACGAAGAGGGAACTGCACAATAGAATTTTAATTGAATATAGAAGTTATATAATTAGAGTGTTTGAATAATATTCCAAAAACATTGATAAAAAAGTATGATTATATAATAGAAATTCATTTATATAGTAATATAAAATAGAAACTAATAAAAATTATAGAAAAGTTATAGTAAAATTTTAAGATAATGTAGAGGAATGTAAATAAATTATTTAGAATAATAAAGACTCCTATGAATGGTGTAATGAGATTGAATTAATAATAAAACAACTAAAATATTTCATAGGGATGGAAATATATAAGAAATTAAAGAATATTATTTCATAAAATAAAATTCTAAAGGATATTACTATGCAATAATCACAATTGTAAATGAAAGATAAAAATTGGCATCGTTTCCATACATTCGATTCTAGTATTATAACATGACCATATAACCAAAAAAACATTTAAGTATTTAATAGTATCACATAGAAGAGACTCCTTGACTGGGATTTAAAAATTGAATTCAATATTCATGAGAGGAGAATTAAAATAGAGGATATTAATTTTTAAATTTTAATGGAATCCCATTGATAAAATTACTGACTATTTTATTTTTCCATTATTTTAAGAGAATAAATACACTAATAGGGTCCCATAAATATTAATGATTACATGTATTTTTTAGATAAAAATTTGTGCATGGGAAAAATAATTGAATAATATTTTCTTGAAGTAATATATATGATTTCATGTATAATGTATGTTATGAAATTTCACAATATTTGACATTATTTTCCAATTTTTAATGAAATTTAACAAATTTTACCCCTTATATAAATTATACATATATTTTCCAAATATCCAATTTTTTTATCAAATATTTATAATAGTTATAATAAATAAATAATTTAAATAAATACTTGTTAATATATATATATATATATTGATAATTGTTTTCAGAAAAAAACAACGTTATCATTACAATGACAACATTATGTTCCTAATGATTCACAAAAATTCAACCTATATGTAATGATAAGATTCATCAAAATGTGAAAAATGTATTTTCTATTTAAAATAATAAATATTGTAAAAAAATATTGTAAAGTATTTTAGTTATTATTTTAAAAGGGAATTAATGACTATAAAAAAATTCATGTAAAATATATTATTAGTTTCTTTATTAAACACCCTTTCAATAAATAAAAAATTATATTAATTATAAAATTGTCAAGAAAATATTATTTTACTCTATAAATATTATTTGTAATATTATTTTTTCATGTGACATGTAAATAATTTCATACGATATTAAAATTAATAACAATAACATATCACATTATTTTCAATAGTTTCTTTTGGAAAATTACATTGAAATTGAAACATGTAAAATAAAATTGCATTTAATTGAATACAATACTATTACAATAAAATTATTAAAATAAAAATAAAAATAACAGAAATTTATTTATAAAATATTAATTACATAATTTAATGTTATTTTTTAAAAAATAATAATAAATTATTAATATTCTAATAAATATGTAAAAATATTACATTGCTTCCATGGTTAACAAAAATTATATATATAGGGAAACACGAAAAAATGAATACAATATAACTATATAAATATGAGAAATATGAGTTTAAATTATTTATAAAATAATGGTATCGATTTCATAAAAAAAATTATAATAAAGGAATGAATTATTATTTAATTAAATTCACTATTACTTATTTTTCATTTCAAAAAATAATTTTACTTTTAGAACTTAATAAATATTTATAATTCTAATACTAAAATAAAATATTTATATAATAAATATTCAAGAAAAAATGTTATATAATATATATAGCTTAACTCCAAAATCATGCTTTCCTTATTTATTTCATGTCTCCTACTATTCATCTGATTTTTCATGTTACATGTAAGTGTAATGCCTTATAGATATTATCATACATTACTGAAAGAACTTTTCTACAAAAATTTATATAAAATTTTAAAATAATAATTTACATTAATTCAATAATTACGTCATGTTTCTCATTTTATTAATGTTTTATTTTCCATGATTTCATTTTATAATATTTTTATTTTTACCAATATGAGTAATGTAAATAAAAATAATTTAAATATATAATGAAATTTTAATTTAAAAATCAATGTTTTTACATTATCCCCCATAAGAATTTCATTCCTTTCAATTTCAACTCAGTTATTAAATTAATTACTTTTAAATGATATGATATGTTGAATTCCTATTAGTATTTTATAATGTGGTTTCTATACTATGTTCACTAAAAATATATTATTCATCGGAGTAATCCTGACTTGTTAATTATATGAATTTTCATATTTATAGTGAAAATATTATCAAAATATGTTTATAATATTTATACATAAACTTGTTTTCTAAATATATGTAGTTTTTATGATATAGTTTTCTTTTATAAAAAAATAATTATTCTTCAAATTTGAAAAAAAAACTAAAAACTTCTTTGTTGCTATTATAGAATTATTTAATTTGGTTATTGGGGTAATTCCTAAAATTTTCCTAAATTTATGAAATAATTCCATTTTGTTACTTTTTTAATAGACTAATAAATATAAATAAATAATTTTTTATGAATAACTACTAGTAATTAATAAGGTAAAAATTATATAAATCATGATATTAAGGTCTTTTTCATTCAATAGATGATGCATTATGTTTATTAAACCATTAAAAAAATTTAATTTCAGATGATTTCACTATAGAGAGAGGGCAAGCAATATATTTTCTAAAAAATATTAACTATATGGAATATATAAATGGCGATTTATTACCAATTGTATCACCCAAATCCATAGTCACCAAAATCCACAGTCACACAAATATTATTGGTTCTTCTTGACTTGGGATTCATATAATAATAATTAAATATCAAAAGACTTAAAATTTATAATTGTATATTTAAATAGAAATTAACTTAAACATTATATTAAAATTTCCATAAAATAAAATAAAATTTGGAATTATTCACCCATTTTTTATATTTAAAATTTCATATATAATTTTCTTCTTCATTAACTAGTGAATTTGGGAAGCATAGGATAGAGTTTATCTGAAATTTTTTGAAACGTATTTCCTATAAATAAATAAAACATGTCAAAATAATGGAATATATAAATTAAGGGTAATATAAATGTAAATTTTTTATTGGGAATAAATAATAAGAAATTAATCAATGGATTTAATTAAAATAAATATTAAATATAAAAATGATAACAATAATGTATTTTATAATTCAAAGAATTGAAACCATACCATTAGTATATTATTCAAATACATCATTAGCAAAGGGAAGGCATGCACATAAAACCCTGTCATTTTTTTCTCATGTGACCAAAAAATTAATTCAGGGAATTTATAATTGTAGATCCAAAAAATAAAATCATATTTACAATGTGTTAAGAATAGAAAAAATGTTATTATCCCAATGGAACCTCTAATATAAACATCAATTATTTTTTATATCACCAACATTTATATGGATTTTCATGATTTCCCTTATTAATCTAACTATGGGAATATATACTTAAATTCTATTGAACCTTTACATAAATATTTATGGATTCAACATGTTAAAATATATACCCTTATTCATTTATGAAAATGGAATTATAGTTATCAGGTAATTAAAATGATTAATATAATCAATATATTTAGGTAATTGTATAAAAGAATATTATATTTTAGGAAATCATAGAAATTATATTTAAATATCCTCTTAAAAAAGGACTGTGTAATTAAATATATTTGATATGAACTAGATATATAACATTTTCTTTAGGATAATATAATAGGTCAATAGTCACTAATATAAAAGATGAAGATGATCCAAAACCATGTTTAATCATATTTTGATCTGATAGAGGATCCACCAATTGTATTCCAAGAAATATTTCCTTCAAAATTTCTAATTAAATAAAAAATACATCGATAATACCAAAAATACATGACACACGTTGATATTTTTTTAATTACCAAATCATATATTATTTCATTCTGTATATGAGAACATCAACAAAATAATACCAATGAAAACGTCGGAAAAATTTATAAAACTGTATCAAAATTAATAGGACATAGTGAGTAAATTACATGAAATTATATTACTATTATATAAGGATAATAAATATAATAATTTAATGGATTTAATAACCGTAATTTAGAAAGATTAAAGAAGCGAGAGAAATATGTCCCTAAATTCATCATGTTAAAGGAATAAGAAAATCAGACTAATGTGAAATAATTAATTAAATATTATATAAGATACATAAATGGATGATAATATATATTAATGTGAAGAATAATATGAAATTAAATTTAATTTTAAGAGATATTACTCCAAAATAATAAAAATTGAAAAGTAATGGAGATAAAAATTAACCCTAAGGTCGGCACTGTAAATTCTTTTAAAATGTGCATATTCATTTGATTGAATAATATATATTAATAACTAAATAATAATTTAATAATATAAAAAAACAAAAAAATTATAATATACTTAAAAATTATAATTACATATATTAAATATATATATATATATATATTTAAATTGGAAATGAAATGGAGTAGAATATAAACTATTACATAGGTATAATAATGTCTCTTCAAAAACAATACAATGGGAGTAAAAATGTAATTTATCATGAAAAATATATCAAATGTATTATAATATAAATAAAATAATAGAATATTAAAACATTATATGAAATTTAAAATTTAATTATAAAATAATATTCACAATTAGAAAAGATGAGAGGAAAATCGGGATCCATACATTAATTAACATAGTTTCCTTAAATCAAAACTTATTGGAAAAAAGTCTTCAAGATTTTGGGATGAATTATGAGAGAAAATTATTTATTGATATATAATGGAAAAAAATTATTGATGAGAAATAATAATATGGGGTGAGTATATACAAATACGGTTAGTGGAATGACATGAATTAATGTATTAATTATGTTCCCTCATTATCTCAAGAGATCGACAATAATCATAGAAGCACATTAATCCTCTTTTTCATTCAATATAATGGTATTAAATATAATTACTCATACATAACTAAAATGATTTAATTTTTTTATGGTTTCACATATATGATGACTTATATTAAATATCATATAATATCTTATATTGTTTATAGTATTTTACATGTTTTATAGAAATTTAAAATATTAACATTAAAATAATTTTTATATAATTGTTAAAAACATACAATCCATTTTCTGAAAAAAAAAATATTCTATTTATGAGAAATATAGATTTTAAATAAATATATTCCAAACATTTTTTTTCAGATATACATTTTATAAAACTACTACATTATAATTCCAACAGCTTCATTATTTTTATAATGACTACATTCACAAAATTTGACATCCATTCTAGGGTAACTAACATTCAAATTATATATATTAATTTTTCAATTAAATAAGAACAATTAATATGTAAGATTTTTTTAGTTTTAAAATTTTAAATTAACCGTCTAGAATTAATTTTATTTACATCAAAACATAGAGAAAAAATTTATTATTAGTACATAAATATTTAAAAACTAATAAAAAAATTTATATAAAATTTATATAAATTAAAAAATTTATAGAAATTATTAAATTTCCTAAAAATATATTTTTTAGATCTTTATTTTATCATTTGAATGACATGGAATAAATTATTCCATAAAAATTAGGTAGAATTAATTAGTAAACTATTATCAATGGTTACATGTTTTAATTAAATTTTTATTATAACATGTTTATAATATTATAATTCATTGAAAACATTACAATTAAAATGAGTATTTAAATACAAAACAATAAAATTATGAAATTTATGTATCAAAGGATCCTAAAATCCAATAATTATATTTTGAAGATAATTTTAATAATTGAATAATTTTACATGAAAAATATACATAATTTTATTATGTCTAAAAGGATAATATAATTTGATATGAATTGAAATTTTACCAATTGAAATAGTATAGACATAAAAATTTGTTAAATAGATATCATATTTTGTTATAAAAATAATTAAATGTCTGGTTTATTTTATTATGATTAAAAGTATGAATTATTATTTTATTAAAATTAGTATTGCATATTTTATATTTCTAATATATAAATTGATTATAATTTTTAATTACTATGTATAAAAATGAAAAATTGTAATATCAATAAAATAAATAATGGTTATGGGCGCAGCGAAATTGTGGTTGTACTAGCACTCATCTTCGCTTTTTACCATGATCAATGATTATTCCAGGCTCAATACGACAATGAAAGCCATTAGCCATTGAATAAAATCAAATATTTAGATAAGAAAAGAAGTGACCTGAAACATTTAGGGAGTATCTTGCACATCATGTTTATAATAAATTTAACTAATTTCATAAATAAAATAATACATGGATCTTGAGTATTTTCTTCGTTAATGGTGTTGATCATCCGGAATGACCTTTCCAGATTATCTTTTTGCGCTTGCAAGGATCCAAAATATAATCCCTCTAGTGATGATCCACAATTTCTCTGATGGCCTCTGATTGATACTACTCATTCTCCACGTGCTAGCGTAGTAAAGAGAGTGTCATTTTTCTATCTTTCTTGATCTCTTGTTCTTTGGCCTTGAAGAACATATATCATTCTTGAGAGTGGAAGGAAGATGATTTCAGAGATAAATTGTTTAGCTCAATAATTATCAATTCACTAGGTGTGTGTTTCGGTACTTGGCACAATAGATGTATGTGTCTAATTATTGACATGGGGATTGAGTTACTATAATTAATTTCATAATATAAATTAACTACATTCATAACATTAGAGATAACCCACGATATTAATAATAATACCATTTCATTATTTATGTTGCGCTAACTTGCGCAAACAAAAATTATTAATAAAATTCTGCATCACAAAATAATAGAAGCATTATTTTAATTTGTGCCAACTTATAAAATAATTATTTATCGCCTTGTAAATAAATATTTCACAACCTGACTGGCCATTGTCTTCTCGAACTATACGTCTATTTATTTAACACCCAAATTTATAAACAAATAATTTATTCTTGTAAATAAATATTTAATTTACAAACATGTAAATAAATATTTATCAAATGTTAAATAAAATAAATATATATTATACCCACAATCTAGTGAATAAATATTTATTTAATATATGAAATAATTTTAACTTGAATAAAATTATTCCATTATCTTGGGAATAATATTAATTAATTAAATTCAAAGAGAATTTAACCAAGAACACCAGAAACACTTAGTGTGTGACCCTCTAGGATTCTTTCTCATTAGCATTTGGCGGGCTTGCCTAAAGTCCAACAGTACTATCTAGCAACGGGTCAAGGAACATTATAGATATAACATAGTTTCTATAATGGTATCCACATATTAACTCTCACTATTTAATATAATCTCTTTGTCACAATATCTCATCAAGAAAGTTTCAAGGAAATTTCATCATCTTTTTTGCCTGATATGTCATTCTTCGACTACCTGAAATAAACTCATCATTACACCATGGACATGGAAATTCGCATGAGGGTTATATTTCAATAAAAGGTCCGATATATCAAATTCCATAAATGGAAGGGTAAAATCCTTCATTGATTTATCCATTAATAACATGCCACTCGTAATGCACCCAACATACCCTACGTCCCGCCAATTGTATGTTTGGTGGTTTTTATCTGTAAATCAAAGTGCGGAGTCCTGGAACCTATTAATGATAATATTAAAGTCTAAGGATCATTACACATTCTTGTAGATATAAATATTCAATGACACCAAAACAATGTGGAATTCCTACTGGCAGGTATGTTCTCATAATCTCTTGTATTGGAGATTACCAAGTGCGAACATAGTGAGTGGAAGTCTCATCAAATTTTGAGTACTCACACCTGATTGTATTCATTCTATGTTCCCCATCATAGTATGTCATCCAACCATAGAACTATATTTAAGAATATTGTTATAGAATTTCATTGTTCTCATCATAGAATGGAACATACACAACCTTATCAATGCAACAAATAATCTAGGTCATTATTACATCGTAGTCATGTAGAACAATGAACAATATGTAATAAGATGTTTAATTTTTAAATACATTAAATATCCTTGTAATAAAACTATAACCAGCTGGTTCTAGGATAGAAACTGTTACAAAATCCCACATGGACTATAGCAAAATTCCTACGACTTTCAGTCCGCTAGACTTTACATGTTGATCATGTTTATGGTGAGTCAAGGCTTTAGTCAAGGGGTCCTCTATGTTTTCATTCACGTAAATACTACTCACTACAACTTCACCATTATGAGAAAAAATCTTTCAAGAGGTGATAATTCCACTGTATGTGCTTCATCCGCTGATGTGACCTTGGCTCTATTGTGAGATCCACCATGGTAGTATTATCACAGTACAGTGTGATGGGATCTTTATTTCTAGGTATCACATCCAACTCCTAGACAAAGATTCACCTCCAAACTAATTTTATATATACCTTAGAAGTTTTGATATACTCGTACTCTATGGTAGAATCTATAACCACACTCTTTTTTTGATCTCTTACAGCTTACTACACCTCTATTCAAATTGAAGATGTATCTGGTTTGCGACTTCAGGTCATGATGATCAGTCTGGAAATTAGAATATGTATATCCTATAATAACTAATTCCTCATCTCCTCCATAAACTAAGATCATATCCTTATTATGGCTTAGATACTTCAGTATGGTCTTGACTACCATCCAATGATGGTCACTTGGGTCATCTTGATATTTTCCTATTGCACTCAATACATAGGAGACATCCAACATTGTATAAAGCGTGGAATACATGACTGACCCAATCACTGAATCTTATAGAGTCCTTTCCATTATCTTTCTTTCCTCATGTGTTTGAGGAAACATTTTCATGGAAAGATTATTTCCATGGGATAATGTAAATAATCCCATTTTGGATTGTTCCATACTAAATCACTTCATTATCTTATCAATGTGTGTACTTTTACATAGGTTGAAGAATATCTTAGATCTATCATAGTGGATTTCGATCCTAAGAATATATGCTTCCTCTCCCAAGTTCTTCATGGAGAAGCATTGATTCTACTATTCCTTAATAGACTCTATGAATGGTATAACATTTTCAATAAGTAATATCTCGTCAACTAATACAATTAAGAAAACGACGGCACTCCCACAAAATATTTTTTTGACACAAGGCTCACATTAATTCTTGATAAAACCAAATTCTATTATGGCTTCATATAAACGAATTTTCCATGACCTGGATGCTTTTTTTAATCAATAAATGAATTTCTTCAAATTTCATACCATAGTGGAATCCTTTATAGTCAAAAACCCTTTAGGTTGTGTCATGTAAACATCTTCTGTAAGGTTCATATTAAGGAAGGATGTTTTGAAATCCATTTTCCAAATCTCATAGTCATATTAAGCCGTAATGGAAATTATAATTATGATTGATTTCAGCATTTCAACTGGTGAAAAGGTTTCATTGTAGTATATTCCATGACGTTGATTAAACCCTTTTGCAACAAATCGTGCTTTATAGTTACTAACATGTCCTTCCATGGCTAGTTTCTTCTTGAATACCCATTTTCAACCAACATGCTTTACATCAACTGGAGGATCTACCAAAGTCCAGACATTGTTTTGGTATGTAGAATCCATTTTTGAATTCACGGATTCTTTCCACTTGGTTACATCTATGCCACTTACTACTTTTTTTAGGTTAGAGGATCATTATTATCAACTAATAATGAGTCACCATCCTCATGTAACTAGAAAAACATACTTTTATTGTTATGTATCCTCTCTTTTACTCCTACACATCAGTTATGTCTTGGGAACAAATTCGTCTTCCATAGGACTTTGTGTAATTTGTTCTTATAATAACTCTTGTGTACCTAGAGACTTGAATTCAACTAAGTCTATATCGCTCCCACTATCTATTTTGGAGATGTGCTCCCTCTCAAGTAATATGTAATTTCATGCAACTATAACCTTTTTATCTGAGGGTTTGTATTGGTACTATTCCCTTATTTCCATCAGGTATCCTATAACGGTACAGTTTTTTCCTCGGGGTGAGAGTTTGTTCCCTAAAGAGGCCTTAAAAAATGCTTCACTACCCCACACATGTAAATTTGATAACATGGATTTTCATACACTCCAGATCTTGAATGGAATACCATTTATGGATTTATTTGGTACTTGGTTTAGTGTGTGTTCTGCTGTTTGAAATTCATATCCCAAAAAGGGTAATAGAAGACTTGCATGACTCATCATTGATCTCACCATGTCCTCCAAGGTGCGGTTACTCATTTCACTCACACCATTCCACAGGGTCGTTTATAAAGGGGGGAGTTCGGATAGAATCCCAAATTCCCCTAAGTAATCAATGATGTATTGGTTATGATATTCTCCACCTCAGTCTGAATAGAGAATCTTAATCTTCTTACAAAGATGGTTCTCAACTTCATTCTTTTATTCTTTGAACATATCAAAAGAATATGACATATACCACATTAAGTAGTTATATCCATATCTACTAAAATCAATATCAAAAGTTATTAATTATGAGTACCCTCTACTTAATTCAACTGGAAATAGTTCACAAACATCGGTATGAACCAAATAAAGATGTTCTATAGCCCTTTAACCTTTCCCACTAAATGGGTCTTTGGTCATTTTTCCTTATAAACATTCATGACATACACCAAGTGGTTTTAGTTCGAAAAAATCTAAATATCCATCTTGGTGTAACTTTTTCAGGAGTTTCTCATTTACATTACTTAGCCAGTGATTCTAATGTTGCGTGTGGTTAGATTCATGTGAAGTATCTTTGTTATTGATTTCCATTACATGGCTTGTGTAATCAAACACATAAATATCTTTGTATAAATGTTCCCTACCAAAACAAATTCTATCTTTTTAAAGGAAGAAAAATTCATTTACAAACATGAAAGCAAATACATATGTATCTAATCGGGATTTATAAATAATGCTTTTAGTAATAGACTGCACATAATAACAACCCTTTAACACCAATATCATCCCAATTGGAAACGTGAGGTGGTAGTCCCTGATAGCTATACCAGCAAGTCTGGCTCTATTGGAAACTCGTATATCTACCTCCCATCAGTCAATCTTTCTAAATCTACATGTTTAACGTATTTGGATACATATATGATCACCACAATCAGTATCTGAAAACCAATTTGAAGAAACATATAGATTTCATTTGATAACAAATCCACCTGAAGCGTCCCCTTGCTTCTAAGGCTGGGTGAAGCTCTTCTTCTACTGTCCCTTCTTACCACATGTGAAATAAACAGCCCCATGTTCCTTTTCCTCCCCTTTGATAATCCTTTTCATGGAAGTCCATGAAGAAGATTTTGGATTAAAGCTCTTCTCCCTCCCTTTCCTCTTATTCGCCATAAAGACAAAAGGCTTTTCGTACATCATTTCTTTTTTCACCTGGTGAATGAGCATAAGAAGATTATATAGAGACCTCTCAATGTTGTTCATATTGAAATCAAAAACAAAGTTATGAAAGCTCTGAGGGAGAGAGGTGAGAATTATATTTGTCCCTAGTTTTTCGGAGAGTATAAACCCTAGAACCTCTAGGCGCCCAATGTAGATAATGATCTTAACTATAGGATGCCCAGCTGAGGAACCTTATCCATGCTTACTCTGAAAGAGTTTCATAGAGATATCGAACCATATGTCATTCTTTCTCTTGGTAATGAACATGGAGGTTCTTGAGCATACTACATGAATCCATGATTTTCCTGAGACTTCAAGAGCTCTCTATACATTGATGATAGCATCAAACATTTAGCATTGACTATGTCATTCATATGTTTCTCATAGACTAGAAAATCTTTATAACTTGACTCTTTGGTAGGAGGATCAAGTAATGCAGACTTCAGTATGTAAGACTTTTGTTCATGGTGTAGGATAACCCGAAGGCATCTAAACAATTCATGGAAGTTACTAAAGGTGAGGATTTTTTCTTTGTTAATAATTATTCGCAGGGATAGTGTGGTTGATGAGCTTGTCATTTTTATTCTACAATTAAAAGATAAGATCATTATTACTTTCTTGATTACATTTTATAAGAAATAATAATATTTATTAAGTATCCCACTATTTTATTAAATCCCAATGGCCCTCAATATTAGACTCAGAATGTACAGTTTCCATGATATTCTATTACAAAGGATCCATATTCCTCTTCCCATAACCCCAAAATGGTTGGTCAAGCTATTAGAAGGTATTTAGGTAGGAAAGTATTTTCCAACTGTGGTCTTATAGCTCCTTGATCTTTTGAGTGGACTCCTTAATCCTAAAATCATGGATTTTGAATTTCCTTAACTCTTGCCTCAAGTATTACAAAAAAATTATCAAGGGATACTCCTCTTGATGTAATATTGTTAAGTCAACCCAAAACTATTCACAATGGATTCTTGTATAAAAGTATGTGTCCCAACAAAGGTTGGTCAAACACATTGTTTTATTGAGTTTTGCACTTAATCATGTAACAAAAGGCTTGTACTAACATGATATTTTATTTGAGGGATTTTTATCTCTTATGTGTGAATTTTCTATTATCCTTATCACATTCTTATTAATTTTAAGTGGAACTTACTTAAGTAATTAACCATGTCTTGGAAATAATTACACATTAGTGCGTTTTATTTTAGTTCCATATTGCATGCTTGTTTCATTAATTAATTATTTGATCGTGACAACACATCCATAATGATAAACCATGAAACTAACAAAAAAATCAAATGGAATGATCATGAGATTTTATAATTCATAGTTTATCAAGAAGTTGAAAAATAAACCCAAATCTATGGTAGAAATATCTTGAACCTTTTGGGTTCATGTTTACAGCTTTCCACTGGTCCACCACTATATCTACTGGGATTGGTTTCATTTAGACTTCATCTTAAACAACCTTCACTATCTTAGGAGTTCCATCCATTGCATATGCCTTTTTTTACTCACATACAGGTGAGGGGTAAAAAGGGGTTTTATATAAAAGAAACCTTGGGAACGTAGACCCTACATATTAATGAGGAGAAGGAACACAGACCAAAAAAATTAATTAAAATAAATTAATTAAAAGAAACCATCCAACATACAAAGTTCTTGGTCTACCTCACGATCATCCATACATGGAACGATATTTACGCATAAATAAAACTAGCATTCCATTCATTAATTATTCTAGTTTAAGATAAATCATTCTCGAATCAATAAATTTTCATCTTTAATTAATCAATATTTTTAACTTAAATCCTTTTTTTAATTTCCTTGAGATTCTCATCCATCATAATTTTAAACAAATAAATTCATATAAAATTATCTTTTTACATAACTTTTACCTTGGAGGTAACATGGTTAATTCTTATTCATAACTACCGAATGAGTATAATTGAACATTATGTAGATGTTAAATTAAACAGATACATATAAATCACATATCACGTGTTGTGCCTCAGATTTATTCCTGCAAGATGGTACACGTCTCAAGAGTTTGTATAATATAATAATAAATTTTAATAAATCTGCATAATTTGGATTAGTACATGGATTTTAGTTCCAACTACATAGCATGTACTATTTTTCACCTTCCATCTGAAGTCCAAACCTGGGGAAACAATGTGTCAATGTACTTCAGAAATATTCAGAGTACGCGGCGTGTCCAGTAGGTTAAATGTCGTGTAGTGTCTCGTTACACTGTCTCCAGTCAGGAAACCAGTGTATGGGGTACACTGGCCAACCCTAACCCGAAATAGACTACTCATCGTGTCTAGTGGGACACATGGCATGTAATTTTGAAACTGTGAGCCACCTATTACTGGTCAACACAGGGTGTCATTAAGACTTATATAAACTCTAATTACATGGATTGGTTTGATGGACAAGACCTGATGGATTAAACCTTGGATACACAATGTGAACTAGAAAATACATGTCATGTGTTCTGGTGTTGTACGGCTAGGAGCCTTTGGCACATCTGGGTAAGATCATTGGTTTTATTTTAACCAAAATTAAAAGAAAATAATGTTTTTGTAAGGTGAACGAGAAACTAAAGAGGAGGAAGATATCTCGAGATTCAGATTTATAGAACGATTAACTATAATTGAAAAAAACTATGTTATTAAATGCATAAATCTTCAACTAAGTATTTAAATAATTATAAACTATGAAGTAACCCCTCTGATACAACTTGAAGGTTTCAGGCGTAGCGGAAGCGTAGTTGGAACGGCACCCAAATTTGATATTTACCATGATCAATGATTTTCCCGGGATCAATATGATGGTGAACTCCAATCTCCATGGAATAGAATCAAATATTTAGATAAAGAAGGAAGTGGCCTGAAACCTCTATAGAGGATCTTTCACATCACGTTTAAAGTTAATTTAATTAATTTCCTTAAGAAAATAATATCTGGATCTTTGTCATTTTCTTCATTGATGATGTTGATCATCCAGAATGAACCTTCATAATTATCTTGTTGTGCTTGCAAGGATCCAAACTAGAATCCCTTTAGCGGTGATCTGTATGTTCTCTGATTTCCTTCGATCAACATTGCTCATTCTCTGGGTGCTAGTGTGGTGAAGTGAGTTCATTTTGTCAATAGTTCTTGATCTATTATTCTTAATCCTTTAAGAATGCCTCCCATTCTTGAGAGTGGCAGTAAGAGGATTCCAGAGTGAAATGTTTTAGCTCAAAAATTCTCAATTCACCAGGTGTGTGGTTTGGTACATGGAACAACAGACGTATGTGTCTATTTCTTAACATGGTTATTTAAATACAATATTTAATTGCATTATTGAAATTAAATACATTCATAACCTTAGAGAAAACACATGCAATTAGTAATAATATAGCTTCATTATTTATGTTGTTCCAACTTACACAAAATGTAATTATAAATAAAATTTCACGTCACGCAATAATATCAGTGTTGTTTTAATTTTTGCAAACCTAATAAATAAATATTTATGGTCTTGAAAATAATTATTTCACTAACAGACCATCCTTGGTCCTCTCTAAATCAAATTATTTTTATTGATCACCAAAATAAATAAATAAATAAATTATATTCTTAAATAAATATTTTATTTACAAAATAGAAAAAAATATCAAATGTTCAATAAAATAAATAAATATATTTTACCTACTATCAAGTGAATAAAAATTTATTTAATTTATGAAATCATTTTAATTTGAATAAAATTATTCCATTTTTTTGAGAATAATATTTATTAATTATATTCAAATGTATTTTAACTGATACCACCAGAAATACATAGTGTGTGACCCTCTATGATTTTTTCTCATTGGAATTTGGTGGGTTTTCCTAGAGTCTACGAGTACTATGTAGAAATAGGTCAAGGAACCTGAGAGAAAGAATATAAAGTCACAACAATTAAATCCACATATGAATTCTCATTTTTCAATATAATTCCTATGTCTTAATATCTAATCAAGCAGGTTTCATGAAAGTGTCATCATCATTTATGCCTGATATGTTATTCTTTGACTACGTAAAATAAACTCGTCGTTACACCATGGCCATGGAATTTAGTGAAATGGTTCTATTTTAATAAAAGGGCCGAGATATCAAATTCAATAAATGGATGGGGAAATCCTTCCTCGACTTATCTATTAATAACTTGACACTTGTGACGCACCCAACATACCCTACTACCCACCAACTGTTTGTATCACGATTTTTGTTAGTAAATCAAAGTGTATGAGTCATGACATGTAATAATGAAAATCTTAATGTCTAAGGATCATTACACATGCTCGCGGATAGAAATATCATATGACACCAATACATGAAGAATTCATACTAGGAGGTATGTTCTCAAAATCTACTGTCTTTTAGATTACGAAGTGTGAAATTCATGACAGGAAGTCTCATCTTCTTACGATGACTCACACCTGACAGTATGCATGATATGTTTCCCATCATAGTATCTCATCCAACTATAGAACTATATTTATGAATATTGTTATAGCATTTTCATGTTTTCATTATAGTGGGGAACTTCCATGAGCTTATCAATGCAACAAATACTCTGGGACATTATTAAATCGTAGTCATGTAGAACAACGAATAATATATAATAAGATGTTTACTATTTAAATAATATAAATATCATTGTAATCAAATTATAACCAATTCGTTCTAGGACACCAACTCTTACAATAAATTTTTAGGAAAAAAAATAGATTCTAAATAATAAAGTTTTTATAACTAAAATCATGTTTTATATATGTGTTTTAGGTTATATGTTATTCCTTAAGTGAATCATGTTACCAATGGGTATGATGATGGTAACAATTTTCTTATATTTGTGGTCATATTATACATTTTTAAGTTTTAGACTATTTATCTTTTATTAATACAATACATTAACATAATAATTATATTTTTGTTATCTTTCAAATTAATTTATTTAATAATTAAAATATTTTTTATATTTATTTACCTCTAAATGACTAATACTAATAATATAAAATTCAAATAAATTTGGAAAATATACATTTTGAATCATGGATATTGTCGTTGGTTCCAGAGAGCCTATAATACACATTGAAATGTTTTCATAAAGAAGTGTATAGAAGTGTCTATAATATGGTTGATCAAAATAAGATATCCACACCCACTAATGAGACCTAAATATATTCTATGTTGAGAAATTATTTTTAACACCTCAACAATATAACACTTCTATATAGGAAACAAAATATTTATAGAATATTATTATTTTTAATTTTTAATTTTTATTTGAATTTCTTATTTTTTTTTAAAAAATAAATATTTATGGTATTTATTTTATTAACAGATCCAATTGGACATGATGTCATCTATGAATGTTATCCACTCAGAATTTTACATAAGGTGGCTTTGTCGATGATACATGTTGTATTATGATCATATCCTTACCAGTTTAAACGTCAATTTGAGATAAAATGTTGCATAATAAGGATTATGAATTAAATATATTTGGGGTGGGTTTATAAAAATATTTTTCTATTTTCTTTTCATTATTATTTTTTAAAAAATAAAAAAAATTTATAATAATAAAAATTAAAAAAAAAATCTCACTTATAGGTGAACTCCTTATTCGAATTTCATTAAAAATTTAGAGATAGTCTACTTTCCAATAATTAGTTCTTGGAATTTTATATATTCTTATTTTTTAAATCATTATATCAATACAGTTAATATCTTAATATTTCTCTATGAAATTATATAAAAACATACTCTAATATTCAATATTTATTACAAAATCCATAGGCACATTCTTCCTAAAACCATTTTACTAAGAGTCTACAGACATATAGACTATTATAAATTCACTCCATCATTATTTAAAACTATAATAATCAAGTAACATCAATATTATTTTGTCTGTTGATAATTACAATAAACTATAATTTAATTCAAAATACTATTATCTTTTTAAACACCTTTTACTTCATTAAAAACCTGGAAATCATTTAGATGTCCCAGGTTATAGGTATATTCTTTCATTCCAACCCATATGAAGATATGTTTCTTCAATAAAAATAATTTTATGTGTAGGTTAAATTTTTTAACAGTATTTGGTCTGAAATACATAATAGTTTTCAGAGTATGAGTTCTTATCCATAGTTATTTGATGAATCATTCATAAGTATATTTTACGTTATAATTACAAGGTTCCTCTTATTCTTTAGTAAAAATGAACATGTGACAAACATTTTAATAGATAAATTATTTATATACATATATATGTAATATTGAATAGGAAATATAGTAACTTTCAACCATTTTTTATAATAGGCATAACCTGTTGATCATAAATAAATTAAAGTATAGAATCCCAACCATAACCCATTAGCTTGTACAATATTCTGATGTAAAAAACCATAGGTGAATCCTTCATATATCAAAGGCTTTTAATAAAGTTTAATGGAATAAAAAATATTTGGTAGACAATTTATCATTAATTAATATAAGATACTCTACATTGAAATATAAGAACACAATATTAATATAAATCATGAATAAAAAAGGCCAAATTTTGATATAAAATATAAAAATATCAATATATGTGTCATACCAAAAGCAACTAATCATAGGTAAGACCACATGTGAAAATTCTAGATAGAAGATCTTGTTCCAACATTTCTGTCACCTGTGATCCACATGACTTCTACTGCCACACTCCAAGCTATATAACCCATGGAAAAAAATAAACACAATTATTTATAATAGTTAGAGCTCCCCTTTACATAAATTATGTAAAATAGTATTTTTATAACCACCAAGATACATATTCTAGTGTTGAGTATGTAAACCAAGTAGAAAATACCCTAAATATTTTTCACTCATTCCGAAAAAATAATATCTACATAGAGTACATTTTACATAATCTAGGATAAACTCGTAATACAAAATAAAAAATATGTTAAGAATAAAAATAATATCCATAAAATCCACCCTTTCATTTTATCCTTTATATTAACAATGTAATTCACACCACATATCACACACCCCTGATATACGTGCACACTCAAATAGAATTCACCATCCCATCCCTATCGATATATTTCTCATAGGAAAATGATTCCTATGGTTATACGACCTATGAAATTTGACCTGGCCCATGAGTGGAAACCCATTATCCCTAACCCAAGTCATCATAGGGTTGTGAAATCCAATGTGTCTACAAATTTGAAACTAGTGTCAATGTTCAAGTCGTTGCGATCCCATATATACACATCCTTAACATATAAAAATTCATTTGAAACCAATATTCCCCTAAATTTAGCATTGACAACTGTATAAAAACCATTAAGGCCCTACATATTTAGATCATTAACACACACTAACTCATACTAGTTTCATAGTTACAAAAACTATAAGTAATTCCTTTTTAAATAATATAACAATTGTTTCATTTTAATAAACACATTATGTTATTTAACCATGAAATTTATTTCCAAACCTAACCCATTACATACTAATACCTCAAAATGATTCACCTTGCATAGACAAAAAAATTAATCACTGGAATTAGTTTTTTGTAATTATAATTTTTCTTGTACTTAGAAAAATGATAGAGGGGGAGATACCACATATACCATGAAATGATGGAAAAAATGAAAATAACATCACATATAATATATATGAAAAACTTCATATCTTACATAGATCATTATGTGAATACATAAAAATGAAAAATAGCAGAACTCCAATGTCAAAGTCGTCATAAAATATCCTATGACAGGTTTCCTCATTATATCCCCATTCATGTGTGGTGTAAATCATGGTTTCAAGTAAAACATAGACAAAAAATCAAAATTTTATAAAAAAAATCCACATACGATCAAAACAATAGGACAAATCTCTCATATCAATAATGATAACCATTTTAGCCAGTTAAAAATTCAAACTGGCGTACAATATGGTAAGATGATCCCAACACACCGATGACACCCACAAACAAGTACTTCCATCAAGAATAAATCATGACATGGATCCCCTTCCGTCCCTATTTTCGGAAAACCATTTCTAGTTCCAAATAATTTAAGATCATCCCATCCAAATTTCCACCTCTCCTTTGAAACTCATCCCCACCTATAACTAGAACCTACATAGGAAAATTAATACCCATTTATCCAAATATATTTTCCATAGTGAAAATATCTCAACACTACACCCAATAAACGATCATTTATCCCCTCTTAATGATTCTTATGGAACTCAGTGAACTCCCCCCCCCCCTTATGTATACCCACTAAATTAGAAATCTCATACCACATGGATCACCATACCTTATAATAGATATCTCTAATAATCATTGACTCAATACATAATTGACCATCATATTCAATAGGACTACGACCATAACTAATTTTAAGAAATGTTATCAAGAACACCATTTTCTAATAATGTTCCACTAAAAATATCTGAAACCCCCCCAAATTTTTCATAATATTAGAAATAAAAATAAAATTGTATAATTATTCAAACTCATGGGATATATTCTCCTAAACATTATTATTTCACACATTAAAATATTGGAAATATTTAGACATAGTAAAAGTTGATACTATAGCCAAAGAAATAGAGTCATATCACATCTAGTCTCTTCGTATTCATCTTCATATAGCAGTGACACACATAATAGTGTTTTTTGGATAACTTTTAAGTTCAGTACATAAAAATTACAAAACATAAAACTTACTAAAATATCAATGAAAAATATAGTACATTAGAAACATGATAATAAAAAACTAATTAAATTTATTTAGGATCACACCTCCTCCACTTAGATATGTGAATAAATTATTCCAATTTAATGAATCATTTTGGTAAGTCTAATTTAGATGAAACATCGTAAATATGTTTATGAAAGCATAAACTTTTCCATTATAAAAATGATATATATATATATATATATACTTTTATATATAAGTGTAAATTTAATTATCATGGAATTAAAAAAAAGAACACATAATCCATTACTATTAAAAATAATTGAAAAAAACAATTGTCCTGATAAAATATCTAGCGTTTTGAAATCATACCCCTAATTTTATATTCAATTCAATATGATATGTAGCCTATTAGAAAATTCAATGTCAAAGAAATGATCATTTTCATACCTCTATCTTTAAATATAGGTTATCTAACAGTGCACCATTTTAAGCTCTAAATAGGGATATTTATTTATTTTATAGATAAATGTAATAATAGGAGTTTGGTATAATGGTTAACTTGGTACACAAGGGTTAATCCATTTTTTGATAAATTTGTGATGGAAAGGATTATTCTCTATCTATGATGATTTTAATTACTATTCTAATGGTGTTTGACAAATCATAAATCTACTACATTGGTGAATATTCTATATACTTTATCCCCTTAATTGGAATTAATTGATCCAACTTGGTGAGTCATTGAATCAACAACATGATGAAATCATTATTTTAGGTTATTTCAGAAAAAATATGTGTAAATCCTTAATAAAGTTATCTCCCAATTAAAAATAGGATCATATAATAGTTTCAAAAACCTCATTTTCATTGGAATTTAATGTTATTCACATTGGAACCCTTTCCAATACTTGGATAGAGACCCCACATTGTCCATAATTTTTCTAGTTTGAATGTTGTTCTGAAAAGGTGGTTACTAAATTTGATCATTGATATTCAATAAATAATTAATATTTATTTTACATATACTGATGAACTTCACAAAATTGTAGATTAAACTATTGGTATGGTTTTTAGAGTTTCAGTAATGAAAATTATTATACTTGGTCGGCCATGATATGAATTAGAGTACCCTTATAAATACAATTAAATCATCCTAGAATGCATGTCCTTATAAAAATTATTTCATTTAATCCATGAATATTAATTGATACATCAAATAATTAACTAATAATTGATATGATTATGTGTTATTTTTTCCATCTTGGAGAAGAAACTATTGTTAGTGGAATTCTATAATTTCCAACACATTTCAATCATAGGGTCTATAATATGTTAAAATAATTATTTCCCTTCCAAGATAATGGTTTGGGGTTGAGATATTACACAGGTAATAAACACAGTTGACAAGAAAAGTAATATGAAAATAATTTTTTATCATACAAAAAAAACACCTTGATATTTCTAATATATTTCTCTTCAAGTAAATTCAATCTCATTTATTACAAAAAATAAATGGAAACCTAATAAAAATGAACCATTTTATAGTAAGAGGTTATGACCAAGGTATTAAAATTGATGGTATTAATCTGAATAAACATACTATGAAAATTTTTTATAATGATTTTTTTGAATTAATTTATTAGGGATTACATATCCAATTTTAATAAAATCTATTTAATGTTTATAAAAAATATGATTACTTTTTTACAAGAAATTATAATTAATTTCATTAACATTGGTTGAAATTATTCAAAATGGAATAATTTTTTATATTAGAAAATAAATATTTTATTAGGATATTTTTTTCTAAAATGATTATTTTTTTCAATTATTAGTTATATACACAAATTTATCAAATCCATTCATATCAATTAATTTAATTAAATGTTATAAAAGATATGTTATTTTTAAAATTTGATAATAATGTGAAATTTTATTCATTTTATTTGAAATAATCAAATTCATATGATTTTTAATAATATATATTTTTTATTTTGATATATAAAAATTTCAAAAATACATTTTTTGGATTTTTTTAATTTCATTTTATGAATTTATATTAAAAATGATTGTATAAATTTAAAGGAATTGAATATTGATAAATGAATTCCATATTTGTAATTTGTAGGTCCAAATTCTGTAAATATGACCAATTTAGTTTTTGTCAAGGGGAATAGTTACTATCGTAAATCCTTTTCACCACGGTATAGGTAAATAATGTAAAAAGAATAAAAATAATTTGATAATGTGAAAAAAAATCTATTTCAAATTTGTATACTTTTTATCAGATATGTGTCTATTTACAATGACCATGGAAATAAATGTCATTAATATATGGAAATTTTATTCCACTTTCCTTTAATAATGACATTACTAATATTATAAATAATAAACAAACACAAAATGTCACTCTATTATAATATATCAAAAAAGTTTTATTATTAAAAAATAACAACTTCAGTTCAAAATGTCTATTTGAGATATATGTGATTTATTATATAATTTTTATTTATTTTTATTTTACTATGGTTGAATAATTAAATTGATTTCTTATTCAGTTCCAAGAAAAATTTTATTCAATTTATAGATAAATAATTTTAAATTTACTTAAAAATACTAATTATAATAAAACATTATTGAATTATTGAGTTCTAGATTTGTTTTATATATATAAATTATTTTTGATGTTTTAAAATTTTATTTTTTTAATTCCAACATTCTCCTAACAATATTAATGAAAAATGGAATATGTACTGTAAACAATGGCATTACGTATATTTATTAAAATATAATTTTATAAAAATATTTAAAATTCATAAAACAATAGTTATCCATCTAATTGGGATATGTTTGAAAATATAAATAATGGTTCACTAATGGGTCACTTTCCATTTTATTGTATAATTGAAAAACGTTATATAGTAAAAAAGAATCTTGTTACAATAACTGTCAAAAGGGTCAACAAGAGAACAAAACAATGAGATAAGGGTGAAAAATCAGAAAAATATCTATAAATATTTGCGTATGAGAGGTTTTAGATATATCCTTATTAAATCCTGAAAATAAGTAAATTTATATCTTTATAAACATGAAAATTTATTTACATTAATTTAATACAGTATAAAATTCCATGGTTACCCTCCCTTAACAAACAAAAGGAAACCCTTACATATTTTATTTACATGGAATTTGTCCATCAGAACATCCAATTACAAAAAAAATATCTTATATACAACCCTATACAATATAGAGAAGAATTTTATTAATTAATGGCCAACCTAGTTGTCTATAATAGGGGATCTAATGGAGGTCAAATGTGGAAAATTTATTCATCTGACCTGAACTTCAAAAATTTATTTATTTCACTACCTCTTAAAAAATTACGGTATTTATAATAAAATAATACCTTTCGTAACACCTCATTTTTATTTTAAATACTTGTTTTCTCATTCCTTGTTAATCATCCTTGTATGTGTGAATTTTGGGCATCTTGGGGATAAAGATCCCTTGTTGGCTAAAATGACCAATTGTTTCAGAATGTTGTAATTTTGAATTAATGGAGTCCTTGTATAAATAAATCATTGTATTTTATGGGTTCTTCCCAAGATTAGAGATTGTCCCTAAGTGCTTGGGAGTCTTTATGCTGACTATTGGGTTGATTTTTTTCATCTAGGAGATTATATACCACGTCATGGACATTTGGATGATGCTGTTAAATAAGTTCACGCTATGAATGGTTTAAATTCTTTGTATAGGTTTTGTGTAATTTGAGGAAAAAACAAGATGTCTAATAAAAATGTGATTCATTTTTCAATGATTTCATCCTTCAAGCAATACAAGACTTCTAATGGTATTACACTATACTAAAATATCATGTCCTGTTGGTTTTATGCAATGTTTGAATGATTTATTTTCCATTCCTCATACTTACTTCCCTCTCTAAACATAGATCTGACCCTTAGTGAAGTTGGTTCATTCACTCCCTTTCAGATCACTTCAACTGTCAATAAATCAACATGGGTAATTTCATGCTCCTCTCTAGGTAATAATTACTTTTAGTTATGTTGTTTATTCAAATATAATTTTTTGTCTATATATATATATATATATATTTCATATTCATGATCAAGTGCTGTTTTTTAATTAACCCTTTCTAGTTTCTTGTCATTACTTTTCTTTTGAAGTAAGATCACATTATTTCTAATATTTATTATCAATGGAATCAAGGTTTATAGAATTTTGGATGTAGGTATTTCTATATATTGTGTTAATTATTTGGAATTAAAATCATCCATGTAAATTTACATGGTTTTATTCGATTATTTGAAGTGATATGTGGTTTCTAAGGATTTTGTGAAAAGGAATGTGGTTTAAAAGGGGTTTGTCTTTAAAAATAGATTTTATTGATTTGGAAATGGGATTTGAAAAACCAGAGAGGATTGGATTGGATTTGAAAATGTTTTATAAAATTGTGAACATGGGTTTTAAAATTTATTGGTACAATCTTGTCTCTTTGGGAACCTAGGATTCATTAGAAAATTGTCATAGGTAGACATAGTGTCTGTGAGACAACTATGAGGTATGATTTGGTATATTGAGGTACTACAGAAGGTCTCAATATTCATTCGTCCAAAATAATGAATATTTATCCACATAAATTTATAGTATGTATTCTCCCATATTCTATATCCAAAATGATTGTTTTATTGTTCATTTGTATATTTTTTTCACATGGAGGTTTTTTTAATGGATTGTTGCTCACATGTTTTTATAAGTTGTTGTACCACATGGATTTACATGATGGTATTAGATGGATAATTTTTTACTTTATAACTTTTGATTAATAGATATGGTTTCATATTTTATAACTTATACTTATCCTATTTCATGTTTGATAATATTATAGTGCTCTATGAAAACTATAAGGAAAATGATTTACATATGGTTTTCATTATTAATTTATTTTTAAAAATGATATTGTTTAAAAATTCAGTAATGGGAAAGATATATTGTAGAACGATGACATCTACGTTGGTATTTTTCTTTATAGATGAGTGGCTTGGAGGTGACTAGTGGCCACATGGTGTTTTTCAAACATTCATGCTTATCCTTCTCCGACTTCAATTTTATGGTTTTTGTTGTTTTATATTCCTCATTGTAAACAGCTTGTCTGTATTTTTTTCATATGATGCATGGTTTCTATTATCCTACATCATCACAATAACTTATGGATCTAATGGATTCTCTGGTTAATAGATTATGGTATATTAAATTTTTTTATTAGTGTTAGGATTCACCCTAATTAATGTTAACACTACTTATGTTTGGTTTCATGTAATAGGTAGAATACAATTGGGACCATATGAATTTAATTAGTATGTGTTTAAATGGGGGTTCCCATCTCACTAACATGATTGAATCTAAGGTTCCATGGGTGGCAAGGGACTTTTAAAAATATTGACACTTGGATGTTGAGGACATTTGAATAAAAAAGGAGGATTATTTAAATTGTCATGTTCCATTATGGGAAATTTAATTCATTTTTAGAATTCATAATTTCTTGAAGTATTTATTTTTTTTTAATAATTTGAATGGTTTATATTAGTGATTACAAGATATTAATATTTTATATTTATCCAATTCCTTATTGTCTTGTGTTTCACATACAATTCCTCCAAGAGAGCTCAGCCAAAATGGTAGAGAAACCTACAAGAAATTATTCATAGTTGAATCCTCTAGTAGACCCTTCTTTGGTAGAATATATAATCGGAACTATTTAGACTCTAGGTAAAATTGGTCTCTAGAACCCAAGACAGGTTGTGGACCATGGCTCAAACACTAAAAATAAGAATCAACCCATCATATATGGTAAAAATGGATGCGAGTAATAAGAGGAGTGGATTGAACAAATTAATAGGATCATAAATATATTGAATACTATTGAACATACTAAAGAATTTTTTTTACATATATTATAAAGGGAATATAATGGATGTGGTTGGACACTATTTTCCAAGATAAGTTAAATGAGTAATTTACTTGAAAATCCATAATGAAAATAATTAACTAGAATTTTTTTCATGATACATTACCTATAGTGAAGACTAAAGAATTTTTGAATGTGGAATAGGGGTACTGTAATGTTATAGAGTATTCTACATGTTTTTTTTGAGCTGGTAGACTTGCAACAAGATATTATAATGAACATGTACCAAAAATCTCATAAGATGTAGTTGGGATTGAGATAAGATATTATGTCGATGTTAATCCTCATTTACCTTCTTTCCATTGTGGAGTTACTGGAAAAATAATCTTTTTATGAGGAATAAAAACTATGAAATAATGATTTGGGTAGAGATTTAGATCATTTAGTTGTTACCCAAGGTAATGATTTTATCCCAAAGAGGAAATGCGTTAGTTTTCATTTTTCATAACAATAAATTTCAAGGTACTAGACAGGATGGAAATCGGCTTCCATCTACTAGAATGGATGGGGAGTTCATAAAAATCCAAATTGTGTTAATGCTCCCAATAATTTTCATATTTTTGAATTACATGGTCATCTACTATGTTTTTTGTGATAGGATAACCTAGAGAAGTAATGTGGGATCCTCCTCTACCATAGGTTCGTGATGGTGGTTCCAAAAGTGATGGTCTATATCCTCATCTTAAATGGGTTATTCATGTAGCAATGAAAGATCATGGAGGAGTTGAGACTCGATGTCTATATACAATGGAGTATGACCCAATGAAATATGAATCATGTCAATCTAGTGCTAATGATATAGTGTATATTTCATATTTGGTGGTGTTTTCTTTGTTTGATATAGGTTTTACACATTTTTTTCATACCCCAAATTTTATTTTACAAGATTTTATTTCATTCGAATATTATTCCATCATTGTTGGATCATTCCACACATTTGAGAATGAGGTCCAAAAAAGGTTTCAAGTGTCCCATGTGTCGGGTGACGATAGTCAGCTATACGGTAGAGTGGGAATTGTTAGTCGATAATATTGACATATTTAACTTGATTAATAGTATGTAATGGATGATCAATGTTATATCCCATATAGATTTTTAACACCATTAGATACAATACTTGTTTTCTCATGGGGTTACTCAAGATTTTAATGGTGAGTGGGACTCTAAATGAGGAAGGAATAGACTTATTTTTTATTATGATAGGTAAATAATATGTGAGTTATCAGATATATGTATTCATGCATATGACTAATATTTGGTTGGTGAATTTCCAATATTTCCATGTACATAACTGAAGGTATTTTCAGATGATTTCTCTTATTAATTTCCACTGAGAGAGGTCCAGTTTTCTATTCACTCACTCCTTACTATGATACCCATTTATGGTCCATCATTAAAATTGCAACCTACTTTGTTTGTGGAAATTAAGTTCTAGCTTGGGGACCTAGAGGCTAACTAATTTATTCATCTTATGGTGTCATTGTGGGCTTCAAATGACCTCTTTTCTATGTAGATATACAAGATCCTTATAATTTATTTTGACTATAGAATGTTAAATTGGATGGATGATAAGATCAAATATCCATTTAATAGTTTTTATGGCCTTTTAAAACATATTATAGAGTAATTTTGTTTTTTAATGGTTGACCTTAGGTCAGGGTTGCTCATGTTTTGAGTTTCGAAAGAGGATATATTTATAACATCATTTAATACCTTGTATAGGTATTTTTAGTTTCTAGTTATTTATTTTGGTATCACTAACTTCCTTATGGTGGTTATATATTTTGAATGATAGATCATTCAAAAGTTCATGGAATATTTTTTATGTGTTTTTAGATGATATTTTCATGTACACCATTATAGAGTAGGACCACAAGGACCACTTTGATATCATTCTTCAAACAATTAGGGAACATCATCTATATAGGAATAATTCCAATTGTGTGTTTGGGATACAGTAAGTGATGTTTCTGGTTTATAAGATATTTAAGGTGGATTTATCCATTAGTTAGGAAAATATACTTTTTTCTAGGTCTTAGTAGGAGCCCATAACTTTATTTCACATCGGGAGCTTCTTTGGTTGTCTAGATACTATAGAGTATTTATTCATGATTTCTATATATGTTAATCGTGGATGAAAACTTTTACACACAATGGTGTATAGTATGTGTTCCATGACTTATTTTAGATATCATTTTAATATATGAATGTGAGGTTGACTTAGTAATAAGTTTTGATTCATTAAGAACCATGTTTTGAATATGATTTTTATTTTTAATGATTCCAATATGGGTTTGGGATGTGTCTTAATGGAGTATAAAAAGGTGGTGTCCTGTATAACTCTCTAGTAAATCCAAAATGGGAAGAAATACCCCCCCCCCCAGATTTCGATTTTGTAGTACTTGTACATTCACTCAAAATTTTGTGACACTACCACTTTCGGGAGACGTTTACTATATATTCCGACCATAAGATCATGAAATATATTTTTACTCAGAGTGCTATTAACATGTGATAGAGATGGCGGTTGGAGTATCTTTAGAATTATTATTTTTATATTGTTTACACCACTAGGAATGTAAATGTGTTCGTTGATACGTTTAGTAGAAAACTACTATTAGAAATCATGAAGGATTCATCTGAGTAGTGGTATCTGATGAGTTTTTTCTGAGAAGTTACTGGTTCTAAAAGTGGTATTTGGAAGGGTGATCTTGGGTTTAAAAAAATATGAATCATAATTGATGATAAATTTCATCATTAAAAGTTGATTGACACTAAGAACCAATACATAGGTAAAAGCCTTTAATATGGGGAGACCATGGGTGAGTGGTCTTGGTGTCCCAGTGAAACATTATACTTTCTTATTAGGTGGTTTTTTATCATTCTTGAGGAAGGATTTTTTGAATAGTGGAAAATATTATTTTTTATTATGAACCCTAAGGAAAAAACATGTATCATGGATTGATATTTTAATATTTTTGGCCAATAATGAGTGGATTGGTTGAGGATTTCGCTCTAGGGTGCCCTACTTGTCTGAGGATCAAGGTTGAGAACCTTGGACAAGAGTTTTTGTTGAAGCCCATAACCATTAAGTTATTCAATTGGGATGATATTTCTATAGATTTCATCATTTCTTTTCTTTGGACTCATGGTTTGAATGATTTAATTTGTGGGATAATTGATCGACTTATTAAATATGCACATTTTCTCTCTATCATAGAGACGTTGAAGGTGTGAAATACTTGTAAAATTTATGTCATTGAGTTTGTGAGATAACATGGGTTTCCCTATATGGTTTATTATGATAGGGACTCGAAGATTATATCCACACTCTGGAAATGTTTTCAAGAGCCGATGGGTTCTAGGATTGGATTCAGTATAGCTTCTCATCTGTGGAAATATAGATATTCATAGAGGACTATCTAGGTTCTTGAGGATATGCTCTGGGATTAAGATCATAATTTTGAATGATATTGGGAAAATAATTCACATTTATTCAAGTTTTCCTATAATAATATTTTTAGGATTCGATAATGATGGATACCATTAATAATTTTTATAAAAATCTAAATAGATCTACCTTATACTGGGTAGTGTTAGAATAGAGGTCCCTGGTTGGGATGATTATTTTTCAAGTGAAGAATAAGATGGTGCAGCTAATATTGATGAAACTGATGTAACATATTATGTTTTTATGCAGGACGTAATTTTCTCAAACTGTCTCAAGTTTCGAGTTCTTTGAGCATTCCATCACATCTCTTTTTCATCATAAACAAATTCTATGTGATTGAATGACTAAGTCCTTGTATTTAGATGTGTATTAATGATCTCCAATGACCTCAGAGTTTTGTTTGAGTTTTGTGTGACTGAGAGCCCAAAAATCAGTTTTAGTAAATTAAAAACTGAGGTAGATCATTTGGAAAAACCTTATAGCCTCCTAAGAGTAACTGTACTTCCCACTTAATATAGTAGACATGGTATTTTAATCTATGAATGTGGGATTATGTCACAATTAAAGACCTATATAGTTTTTAGTGGATGTAATTTGTAGAGTCTAAGTGTGGTTTTTAAAACCATGTGTTTGACAATGAAATATGGGTTCCTTGGGAAGTGGCATATGTATGGGCTACACATGGATTGGTGAACTTTGCAACTAGTTGTGTGACCACTTATCCCTTTTAGATAGTGAGTGTGCATGTTTAGTTCATGGTTATCAAAACCATGTGAGATAAAAGTATGCTACTTTAAAATGCCTTTAAATACCAATAATCCCACACTATTTTATTTTTTCTCCTTCCTTTATCCTGTATTTCCCCAAACACATATTGGAGGTTGTCTGATTTATCACCTGCATAGGCTCAGAGCCAACCTGTTTTTCTGAGAACATATTCAATTATCATAATTCTCATTGGAAAATCATATATAAGACATTCAATCTATTATCTTTTTTTTCAATTTATCACACCATACAAAACTATAAATTTGTGTGAGATCATTTGCAATATTCTCATGGAGTTCATCTAAAATTCCAATTTATCTTGATTGCTCTTGATTTATTGGAAGATATCAGATGATGAATCTCCTAATATCTATATTTTGCTGATTTTAGCCTTTTTATATTCTTTTGAAGATATTTTGGGGATGTATGATATATCCTCTGTGTGGGTTGACTTATATAGAACCTAATAAATTAATTATTTCCATTAATTTGATTCAATATATAATATGGAATTCCTGTTATCAGGATCCTCCCACACAATAGTTGGTTAAGTATATAATTGGTATTTGGATCACTTTGGAACATTATTTCGGGTGTGAAATTTGAATAAACTAAATTGTTTATATTAAATTTTCTATTTCCATATTGTTGTGATGGGATATTACTGAGGATTGAGGTGAATTGGATCACCTGGACTGATGCGAAATGATTCATTAGGATGGTATTGGCCTCTGACACGTGGAGGGATAATGATCACCAGGTTGAGGGAACATGGTTATTATATTGAGGAAACTAGTTCTTTGAGATTAGGAAAAGTCATGTGTGACTTGATATGGATATGATCATCATGATATAGTGACACGGTCATAGGGGAAATAGGTTCTAGATTATGTGGATTAGGTTTTTTGGTGATTTCAAATTACAATTTGTTGGACAATTCACTATTGGATTCATGTTCACACATATAGGATTCAGATGAGGTGGTGTTGACAACTCAATTTGGGTGAAGGAACCCTTAAAATAAGCATATTATGTAATGTTTTTTACCATCTATTATGATTGGGGTTCTCACCATATAAATACGTATATATTGAAATGGACCATCGGATAACAGTGATGAGACTGTCGGTTAGGGGTAGAGGATTTATATTATGTATGAGATGGTTGGGTTATGAAATTGGATGGTATATATAATTGTTCCTCTAGATGTCATGCTTTTGGATTAAAGAAATTATTATTTGGAGGAAAAATATTACATTGCATCGGGACGTCAGGATATTGTGATGGAAGGTATTTATAAACTGAAGTATGAGAGACTGTGTGGTTATTTCATGGGAAAACCATACAGATTCCAACTATTTTATAGAGGGAATTATTTTCTAGGTTAAATGATTATAGGTGGAACCTAATGGTTCACCAAGGTTGCTATTTTTTCGGTATTCCTTAGACACTAATCTGTGGATCTTCCCCCACTATAATTATATATATATTTATACTGGCATTGTATTCCTTGTATTAAATTTGTGGCATTTGTTTAGTCTTATACTAGAGATGGTCGAAGAAGGTAATAATTTCTTTTGGATGTTGAGCACAAGGTAATTAGTTTTAATATAGAATGTGTGTTACCTCTATTTTATTTCTTATTAGAAAGCACCTGCATAATTATTGATATAATATAGGAATACATTAGTTGTGTACTACTATGATTTATTCTCACACCGTACACATGACCTATAGGATGTGTGTAGACATTATGTCTCTACAGTCACATAAGGGATGGGGTTTTGGAGTTTTTCCTTCATGATTGATTTGTTTATCATATCATGGGATGGATAGAGGTGGATGATTGTAGTCTCTATACATCAGGTGGTGTTTTTTTGATCTTTTATCATGATTTATATATTTACATAAGGATATGGTTATCCACAAGTGGCCTTGATTATTGTCATCTATAACCTTATATTCCAGGTTTTTTTTGTCTACGAATTCTATTTTCTTCCCACTTCTATTTTATTTTGCTTCTTTAATATTTTTTCTTCTTATGGGTTATGGAACTATTATTCTATATTAATCTATATACAATTATCATTACCACCACCTAAGGGTATAGACTCCCCATAATCACCAAATGACACCCCTGATGCTAATTGGAAACATTTCGTGTATGCGGTGGTGTTCATAAAACACAATGTCCAACTAGTCCAAAGCACTGATTTTAAGTGTATTTCGAGTCAGGGTGGTAAAAAATGAATTAGAGTGGGTTCTTGATGGATTTTTCATATTGTATACTTGGTTCTTGATTTTTATAATGTATCCATGTTTGGTGGGTTACAAATTATTTCAAATACTTTCATTATGTTTGGTCATAATATTTTTATTATGGTATAACGAGAATAGAATGTAGTTAGAACTGGGTAAAATGCTATTGATAGTGGTCCTACATCCCCATAAATTGGACATATAACATGTTCTCGAGGTGGTAATTTGATGTTCTTCTCTATTTTTTTACATATGATTTTATTTCCACCTCATGTTGTGCACTTGGGTATAAGGGTTTTCTAGTCTATAGTTTTTAATCCATGGCCTTGTATAAAAAGGTTGGTTTTATTTCACATCTTCATAGGCACTTGGGCTCATATTATAAGTTTTTTTTATTATTTTCATTGGGAACTGGGAATTCTATAAAAGGGTTGGTCAATTTAATGTGTCAATTAAAAAAACTAAACTATTTTTTCCTACATAGACTTCTCTGGTGGAATTATTCTCAGTCAGTCTTGGAATGTGGTTCAATTGAGATTTTTATGTGATTATATATGAATTTGACACATGGGAAAGACCATGATGAGTTTAGTAAGGGATGATGATGGGGGTGAGTTGTATAATCTGTCAATAAAGAAGCTAACATAAGATTTCCTGTATATACTAGTTGGTGGTATTCTAGTTAGTTACCACAAATTAGTATATTATATGTGATGGACGACATTGATGTGGGTAGATAGGTGACCATGTAGCCAGATGGTTTATGATACATGACCCGGATATGTGAAGATATGGGGCCATGAGGCCCGATGTCATGTTACAAGGTGTTATAGTAGAAAGTAAAGATAGTTAAATTGATCTTATTGTTATATATTTTCCTATATGTGACATATAAATATAAATATATATATATATGTATTATATGTTTATATAATCAATTTGATTAGTATTCAGCGGGATACCACAAAAATGACCTCTGGTGGAATGTTAGGAGGGAAATGATATGATTTCTCAGGAGCACGCACAATATGGGGCCCCTAAGGGTTGAGATGAGGACTTAGTGGTTGGGGATGATCATGATCCTTTGGTAGAGGTACTAGTATATGGATTACAACTACATATGGTAGACATTATTCCATGGATTAATGAGTCTCTCTAGGAGAGCATGGTTTGGTTCATATAGTGTATCAATAAGGGAGCTCATGGGGATGAGATATCGATGAAAAATATAACTCACATGTTCTAGTCACAGCACCCAACCCTATTTCAGGGTTAAAGTGGACTATATGTTCTCAAAAATAGATAGATTCAATGTAAACTATCTTCTAACAACTCTATACATCCACTCATAAGAGGTAAAATCATGAAATGTACATTCTCATAGGACTGAAAAATCACTGTTGATATGTGCAAGTATAGGTGGGAATACACGTGTTACTGGTTAGGATATATTTTGAAACCAGGTTCATTAATACTATTTTTGGGTGATGTTGAGGGGGACTGAGCCTGGGAGTTCCTTATTCTTGATAAGAGAGAAACTTCAATCATGGAAAGTGTGGATAACTTCTCATACATGTCTCAGTTTTTACATTCTATTTTGGGAGAAGATATCTCTAGGGTGTGACATTTCTATGATGGTTTACAACATTCTATCTAGATGTAGGTAAACATCTTCAGGATCAATAATTTTTTAAAGGTGCTAAATCTGGTTCTGATAGTTTAGGGGAATATAATGGACAAGTCATATTCACGTCAGGTGACTGCATAATTTTACCTTAGTAGTGATCATTTGGATAGATGTATGTGGGGTAGTAATGAGTCAAAATAGCACATTCATGCAATATATTTTTGAAGACCATGATGAGTGGGTATTTACCAATGAGCTGCTAGTGGGGGTAGCTAAGTCCTATACGGGCTTAGTTATGGCAGCCTTTAATGGATCCCCATTCATGGGTCTAGATAGGATATTTAAATATATTTTTAAGAAAACCATATTTGATAGATAGAATCATGTGACTGAGGAAGAGTTTGGGATCAAGGGATGGGCCGGGATCGATACTAGAAGCTGGTAGCAAAGTTTAAGCTACATGTGGAGACCATGTTTGAGATTGTGGGATCAAGATGGGGAGTTTTTAACTAGTTACTAGTATATCTCTATTGGGAGGGAATGACTCAGTAGTTGAGAATCTATATAGGTGAATGTTTTTTAGTTTCCTGGTGTAGTACAGTTCAGGGAGATGACAACAGTTAGATTTATTCTGGGATTACATGCATGGTCAGGTTTCTATTTTCTGGCATTGGCTAGTTTTAGTGAATGTCATAAATATATTTTTGTAGACTAACAAGGAACTTGTTTGTTTGTTTGTATTAGTTTAATGTGTTATATTTATATATGATGTTTATAGAAATATAGTTATTTATGTGATTATGGTTGTGTGTGAGGTTCATTTCCATATGGATTATGATGGGCATGGATACATAAATGAGTTTTAAGACTTATCGTTATTTATTGAGATAATAAAATATGTGATATGATGATATGTGGGATATCATGGTGGTAATATATGATGTGTATATAATTTCGGAACCTACGTAGCTGAATGAATTTGAATGGGTCTTGGGAGTACTTTATTCCATGGGATGGTCAGTTGAAAAATATGGTTTAATTTTTTTTTCTGAAGCGACCATTTAGGTAACTCCTATGGTTGGTAGTTCCTTCAAAGGATTTTACCTATTACATAATCATCAGGGTTGAAAAAGTTGATATAAATGAGATGGGTATATTGGATTCTATATATAGTAAATTCTTTATATTTCGGAGACAAGCTATGTAATGGTGGGAAGTCTGTAATGTCTCGTGTTATTGATCTGGTCTGAAATACCCCAGTCAATTTGAATATTATATTTTTTATATTGTTCTATATTTTATACTATTAATTGGAATGAAATTACATAAATTTGATTGAATCAATTTATTTTTTAGACACGGTTTTGACTCTAATGTTCCTTGGGGTTTCATGGGAGTATAGAGTTCGTTCGACCCTAGAAACTCGGTTTTTAGAAAGAAATAACAGAGTTTCATGGTTTTGAAAAACCATCATACCCCCTAGAAGTAACATCGTGGTCAACATATAGCACTAGAAATCATTTTTTAAACACTCATAGTGGGGGTTCACAGACATTTGAGACCTAAATTTATTTATCAAAGGGGACATGCATGGTCTATGCATGGTTTGGAACACCATGTTCCTGACCATGCAAGGTGGGTTGCCTAGATAGGGGAATCTTCATTGGATTTTCATGTTTTTATAAATTGTGTATATATCCTCGTGAGGGGTGATCCATTTTTTATATTTAGTGTGTATGGTTGGAGCATAGTTATCTGAACCTTCATAGGTAAACTTGACACTCTTTAAAAAGTATTAAATTACCAAACTGCCCTTCCTCATATTTTAGTTTTTCTCTTCTCCTTCTCCTCCATTCGACCACATGAAAAGAGTGGGTTCACCTATTTCAAAAATTCCAATTATTTTATCAAATATCATCATCTAAGATTATATTTAACTTTCATTAATATCATTAAAAGTTAATCCATCATATAATAAATTTTCTAGCTTGTTTTTTATAATTTCATCACCATACTGAACACTAAATGCATGTGATAACATTTACCCTATGTTTAGGGAGCTCATCTAAAATACTAATTTCTCTCGATTTGGCTTGAATTAGGGTAATATTTTTCTTAGGAAGCCTCTAATAACATGAGGTAGGTTTTTCAAAGATTTCTCCTTGGTTTTTATAGATGTTTGGGAGGGTTTGAATTCCAAATAAGCAATGTGGGTAAACTGATAAAGGCCCAATAAATTAATATTTCATTATAATGTTTTTAAATTGATGATTTGGGATACTTATGGGAATACTCTCCCTACACTACAAATAGTTAATCCATGAATGGGTATTTGGACCACTTGTCCAGCTTATGTTAGGCATATAATTTGAATAAATTGAATTATTTATATTACATTTATGAGTACCATGAGAACATGATTGAATTTCAAGAAAATAGGGTAATTTTGATCTCCTGGACTAAGGCGATGTGGTTCATCAAGATGTACTTGTCCTAGTAAACAATGGTTGATGACGATCGCCTTGTTTAGGAAACATGGTCATCGGATTGAGGCAACATGTTCGTCGAGATGAGTTAACTACTATGGTGATTTGAGATGGTGTTGACCATCATGATATAGAGTCATGATCATTGGAACATGAGGTTATGGATGTTTTAGATTTGGTTTCTTGGTGATTTCCTCTCACCATTTTTTGTTAGACCCACTACTAGAGTCATCCGCACATATATAGAACTCGGATGAGGTGTTGTTGAGCACACATTATAGGTGGAATCCCCCATAAACTATGCGGCATAGCCGATGATGTAAAGAATCATTTATGTTTGTGTGTGATCATAATAGAATTCTAGATGGATGGTGATGGAATATCAGTATAAGTGGATGAGGACATCATTTGGGGGATGAGGGATGTTTTTTTCTTGAGGATATTGGGGAAAGACTTGGTCGGATGTATATCAATGTGCCTCATGAAAACATGATTCGATCCGGTGGTGATTATTATATAGAGAAAATAAATTGGTGTCCCTTGGGATGTCATGTTGTTGAGATGATAGGTATTTATTTATTGTTTTATAAGGGAAAGGGTAATTATTGGTTGATTTTAGATTATGTAAACCATATATTTCACAAATGGAACATAGTATTGGGGACATGATTATAGGTGGAACCTGATGGTTCACCGAAGTTTTTATTCATCAAGGGATTCCATTGGTGATAAACCATGGATAATTGATACTACAATTATATATATTAAGACACATGTTGTATTATATATATATAATTGGGGGAACTTTTTCTGACTTATACTGGTGGTGGATGAAGTATGAAATGCTTTCTTCTTGAATTTGAGCACAGGGGAGTCATTTTAATAATGAAATTTCTCTGATTCACATATTTTATTTATTTTTATCATAAACAGGCATAATTGTTTATATCATATAGCATCAGGTTTGTTGTATCCTACTAACACTTATCCTCATAGCATAAATGTGCCATTTGGTACTCATGTAGATATTTTTTTACTGTGATTACATAATGGATCAGGTTCATGAGTTATTATTTCATGATCAGGTTTTTAATATATTCACTGGATGGATGGAAGCATATGATGTTAGTTTTAATTAATTAGTTAGATTTTAATTTAATGAATTTAGAATTATCTTTATATGTACATAATGATATAGTAGGCCATAGGTGACCCTGGTTATTTTCATTAATAAGCTTCTCTTCGGTATATATTTTATCTACAATGGGAATTTATTTTCTACAATTATTTATTATTTTATTCAACTATATTCCTATGATTATTTCATTATGGTATAGTTCTATTAATCAATAATAATTTATGGAAAATTATTATTATTACCACATTAGGAAATATACTTCCCACTATCACCTAATTAAATTCTCAATATATTCAAAACAATTTGAATATGGGGAGGAATGCATACAGGCCAGTGGTCAAAAGGACTAGAGTACCATATAAATGTGGCTTTTAGGTTGGGGAACTACAACTGATTACAATATAGACTCATTAGAATGTTTATGTGGACCACCATCATTATTCATTGGAGTTGGAGGTGGGTGATTATATTTTTCAGTGTTTAACCAAGAATCGGGCACCATTGGTAGGGCATGTATGTTATTTTTCACTATGGTTTGTGGACCCCTTTGAGATCATTAATCGACTATGATATGCAGCAAATTTTTCGGATTTCCTTATACTATGAATAATATATATAATATGGTTTTTGGTTTCCTATTTGAGAAGGTAATTACTGAATCTTGACCATGTGATTTATTATGAATATGTTTTTCTATATGCCACCAAAACATTGGTTTAATAACTAGTTATGATTATGGGTCAACAACATGAGGTATTGTGTGGAAAAATTATTCCTCTAGTATAATTGTTTGGAAGATTATAAAGAAGATCCATTAAATAAGGGTGAGAGTATTTTTTATGAAAAAAAAATGTATTCACTTTTTTTGAATCCAAGAATACGAGGGCTTTATGATGGAAGAATGAATTTTTGTGGGGATATATCAACACCATGTTACACTTTTTCAGGTAATCCTATTTTTATGATTTTTATATCATCCTTTATTATGTGAATTTTTTAAATCCAAGGGATAGAAATAATTTTCTATGGAAAGTGAAAATAAAAATTATGGGATGTATGTTTGTTTGAATTTATGGTTTATGGGTATAAATGAATCAATAGCTTTAAGGGGTTCTCCTCAAGATCATAGAACATAAAATGTTCTTTGGTGTAATTTTACTAATTATGGGGTATCATTCTATATATGGGGAAATTTAACACTATATAAATGGATTACACACTATTTAATGGATGATGTGAATATCCCATGAAATAGTTCTACTGTTTGAATGGTTTATACATCATGTAATATATTCACATTATATAGGATAACAGAGAAGGGTTTTTTTAAAATAGCGATGATTTATTCAAATATTTCATAAATCATCGAATGAATGATGTGTATTGGTATTACATGCCATCAAAATATCATGGCATATAGGTTTTATTCTATAGTCAATTATTTACATTCCATACCTCTTAAATCCTTCCCTCTGTCATCCTAGAGCTCACCCAATGCAATTTTGAGTAACTATATATCTTCTAGATCATGTTGTTTGTTGATTTATCATCATGGTAGTTTTGGTGCACCTATTTGGGTAAGAATTATTTATTTTTATTATTTCCTTTTTTGTAGCTACTGAATTGGATGTGTGTATGGTTCAGATTCATGATCGGATAGTGTTTTTTATTGATACTTTTTAGACTATTTTCATTTTTTGTCTTTTGATGGCTGATATCATAGTTTCTTTCACCATTGTTGAGGGAGTCTTGGTTTCTACTATTTTTAGGTAGGTGTTTCTATAAAATTGGTTAATTATGATAGTTTATTATTATTCTTTTAAAATTCTATTTGTTTTTTATTGATTTTATGGTATATGTGGTTTTAATATATTTTTTGGAAAAGAAAATGTTTTAATGGGGGTTTTCATTGAAAACAGATTTACATGTTTGTAAATTATCTTCCCAACACCAAAGTAGATAAAATTGGATTTGAAAATTATTTATAAAATATTGATTATGGTTTTTGGAATGAATTATGAAAATTCTGACAAATTACAAACCATGGTTTCAAGGGGAAACAATCATTGGTATCCTTAGTTTGTTTCACAACATTAGGAGGTATACCTTGGTATATTGATGGATTGGGAAAGGAATAAAAAAAAATTGGATCCAAAATTATTCCTAATATTTATATTTAATATCCTATTTTTATTTCTCATATACTATAGACCAAATGATAATATTCATTGTCATTTAATGGTTTTTATCACATTATGGTTTTTATCATGGATTTTTCCCCATTAATTTTTTATATACGGTTGTATCATACGGATTCACATGATGGTATTTCATGGAAATCTGTTTTCATGAATCCTTATGATTCATGGATATGATTTTTTTTATCACATCTACTTTTCATATATATGGTTTTATAATTTTAAAGTGCTTTATGAAAAAACAATGGGAATAAAATTTACAAATTGTTTGGATTTATGGAAATCCTTTGTAAAATACTTTTTTTAGGACAGAACTTTTACATTCATTATATTAGACAATTTATAAATTCAGCGGTAGTATCCTACTCTTAGGTTTTCTCCAACCATAATTTTCACTTTGGGAAGATTCATATGTGGTATAGTATGATACATGTAATGGGACGGGAATATTATATCATGTTTCCATTTCATTTGGCCATACCATTTATAGAGGGTTGGTGTCAAGGTGAAGGTGGTACCTTGGAGATTTCTCATTAATTCATCATTATCATTATTTGGAAATAAAATTTATGATTTAAATTGTATTAATTTTCTTCTGTATTGTACTCTAGTTGTGCCTTTTTTATATGAGATTTTTTAATAGGTGTACTTCATTACTGTTACAGGTCATCTTAGGTTGTATTTTTGGTTGAATAAGGATAGTATGTAACAAAATTAGTATTATAAATATAAATATATAGTATAATGATTATGTGAGCTTCATTATTCACCATTTATTCCAAAAAATGGGATGTGAAATTATCTATTGTGTGTGGCTGTGGAAAACCACCTCCACATAGAGAGACAATTAATTTTCCATCACCATATCTCATCAACGGTAATTATGATATATTTTATGTTTTCAAATGATATTTATGAAATAAAAATACTTCTTGAAATATGATTTCTTATAAAACTTATTACCTTCCCATCCATTGGAAAATAATAATATTGATCATGTGTATGTGTATAATACCACCTCTATGAAGCGATGCTTTTAATTTTTCATTTATTATTACATAGATGGTAATAAAGGTGTGTTTCATTAATATATATGATATATGTAATATAATAATGATTCAATAAATCTGAATAAAAATATATATTTTTATCATTTCATCTGTTGGAAATTTAAAAATAGTGTTAATTCGTAAATACATGCTACCATCTCCATGAAGGTGTAATTTAGTTTTTTATCACTACCTTTAATGGATTGATCTAAATATATTTATATTAATAATGTTTATAATTATATTATGATAATTGTTTTTAGATGATATAACCATGATCAATGTACATATATTGGATCTACAAAACCAATTTACACTTGTAAAAATGAAACGGATAATGCCCATAAATGAGAGTTTTAATTAGGAATTATTAATAAATGGAAAATTTGAATTTTATAAATTTATCACATATGTGATTATAATTATGAAAACTAAAATGGTATATAATTTAAAAAAAATTATTATACATGTGGTTTATAGTTCTTATGAGGCATATAACAACCCTCCTCTTTATTACACACTTAAACATGATTTATTACAGAAACGTGCACTTAAGACAACTCTACGGATTGATATGTCTAGTGTCCTGGGAAATTAGGAACATTACATAACAACTTAAAACATAAAATATAGAATCTTTATTGAAAAATTATTTTACATGACCACAACATTCCTTCATATATAGCGGTGCATGGTATAACCTGAGGACATGCATAAGAAAAGGGTGAGCTATAAAGATCAATAAGGGAGTAAAAAAGGAATAACATGAAGAATACAATATATTTTAGTCAATATTCATATCAATGGATCATAAGATATACATGAACATAAAGGCATGATATATCAGGATTATTATAAAATGGAAATGTGGCAACAACATTTAACATGACATTACCATGATCCAAAGATCATTACACATGGAGCATGAGTAAACCCTCATTGGATATCAATTGAAATGATTAAACCCTAATTTACCTTTAATTAGAATGATTAAACCATAATTGCACTTAATGTATCATTATAATAATCATTACCTAATTCATTGGAGCGCTGTCAGGGTACACCCTTTATAAACATTTCATTTTTGCATAAGTGTTCCACATATATCGTACATAATGGATTAATTAAACATAATAATTTGTTCCACGAATAAGATATTTTTAATAAATAGTGTTAACTCCTCAATAAATAAGTACATGTGCCTAAATTTGAATAATTGTGACAGATAAATGGGTATGACATTCACTTACACAATGATTTTGGCATGGAAAATTGGGTGTAACTTCGGCAGTATAACGATTTCAAATAGAAATCATAAATTTAGTTTATGAGAGATAAAGAGTTATATCATCATTTATTCATGAAATGTAAAGTAAAGGGGGTCATGTAACATAATATACCAACATATGTAATGGAATTTAGATTCATAATATAAAATAATTTCTTGAATGTAAATTAGGAGAGATAAATATCTTACGTAATTTCAACATGGTAACGGGTGTACATGGGTGGAATTAATGAGAGAGAAAAGGTTATATCATCATTCAAACATAATGATGGAAGTATAGGGGAGGTGATGAATCAAACCCTAACATTTTAAATTGAAAATAAAATTGAATAACTATATAAGGAAACTTGGACATAAATATGGAAGGAAAGAAAGTGAGTGTCTCTTACTTAGAAGTGTGATCCCAAAGGATTTGGAGAGGATTGAGAGAGGATTATTGTGATCATGGGGTGACGTTTTAGGATTCTAGAGATATGAGGGAAGATGTTGGTCGATATATAAATGGTTTTAGTGAAGTGTAATGGTATATTGAGTGGGTTTATATAGGATAGGAGAGATAATTCTTTATTATTTCGGTTTTGGACACTACACATTAAACTAATCAAAACCAAAAACCATCCCCTAGTTTTTTCACATGGTGTTTTCCAAAGGGGAGTGGAGAAAAATTATTTTACAGGGATAATTGTTGAACATATTAGAATATTAGTCTTACTTATGTGGAGATGGGTCACACTCTCATGGAAATCATTTTAAAAAGATAAAATATATTATATGTCTTATAGGGTCCACTAAGGCACCATAAAATTAATAAAATAATTATAAAATAACATTATTTTAAATTTAAAACATATATTTTATTAATATAACTTTTATAGTATTTTATTACATCACTATTGGTTCATTATGATATCATAAAACGCACTATATATTTAAATGGTATTTAATTTTTTACCCAAAAATTCAACTGTCATCGAAAATTATGAAAAAATAATTGGTAGATAATTTCAAGATCCTGAATACAAAAATGATATTAATTTTATTTAATTAATTTTCTAATTATGTTAATTTTCACTTTTTAAATAAAAACCAATATTTATTGAAAATTCATGGGTTTTGACAAAAATAGTTTTCAAACCTTAATAAAAAAATAAATTGTATTCATAAAAATTATGAGATATTTAATATTTAATATAAATGTATTTAGTAATTATATATTATTAAAATATTATTTAATTAACAATTCCATTAGTTCTTCAAATTAGATTTCTTAATTGAAATTTAATATTAAATAAAAATACTATTTCTTCTTTAAAAATCACTTACAAAGTAACAATAATAAAATGAATGGGTATTATTTATTCTATGCAAAAAATAAAGAAAAAAATCATAGTTCTAGATTCTGGTTACATAACCCCTTATAAAAACCGCATAAGACCTAAGGGTAAGGTGTGCGATGGTGACAGACTCTTGGGGCGGCTCAAATAACATCGCTCAGGTGATAATGTCTATTAACTTCCACTTCTCTTGTAGGTGATTCTGTTCAATCTTAATGTGAAGAAGCTCAACATGGTCTTGGTCAAGAGAGAAGCCTAGTGATGCTACCTCCTTTCTCAGCTCTGATAAATGGGCATTGTATGGAGAAATTATACTAGATGAGGTCATCACATCCTTTGTCTGAGTAAATTTGATTTGTTAATGAGATATATTATACTAATCAAATGATCATTGTTCAATGGAAAAATTAGCAATATTAATAATTCATAACGGTAATTTAAAATCCAAAAACATAAAACCATGGAAGTGCATTTGATTTATATATAAATTTTATATAATAATACATTTAATTAGATCAATAATAATTTTCATTAATAAAAGTTTGGGTCATTACAATCTTCCCCCCTTAAGAATTTTTTCCCTTGAAATTTCCTTTTCTGACACTAAAATAGATGAGGGTAATTATTCTTTATTTTTTCGATAAGGTCTTCAATCCTTCTTGTTTGAATTTCCTTCATGGTTCATGCATCAGGATGGTAACTTGGGATTTTTTCAAAACCATCTACTTAATTTAACCAAAAAATCCTCATCCATGATGGATTATATCGATGGAATCATCGATAAGTCATAAAAAAAGTAATTTCTTATATATAATTTTGAGACATTGTCTTGAACATGTTTTCTATAAAAATTTCTTACTCATTCATATTCAAATATTTAAAAATAGTATTTTTGTAAATTAGTTTTTGTATTTCCCCAAATATAGAAATATATAATTCAATATATATATATATATATATAGTCTGTTAGGTGATCTCCCTCTTGTATAGAATATATAAAATATTTTAGTGCATCGTAATTTTTAATGAATTAGAATAATTTTAAAAGACCCTGATGGTACTTCCCACAATTATCATGGTATGAATATTGAGAGTGCTAGATTCTCTAATAGACAGTACATGATCCTTGAAAGAATCATGCAATGCTAGAGGTATTTGATTCCTCATAATGTTTTTTGAATGTAACATTGATTTTTGAAAAAAAAATTAATGTCATATGAGCATGACATCGGGATAATCTCTCCATGTAGTTCTTTGTAAAGAGAGAGAAGAGTTGTTTCTATTATTCCTCCTTAAATGTTTTAACTAAGAAATAGAAAATAAAATTAGTGGGTTTGAATACTAGTCTAATAAGAATTTATAAAATAAAACATTGGACATCTAAGGATTAACTTGTACAGTATATCTTAACTTATGATACCCTAAGTTTAAATCTTGGTTATCCAAGATCTATTTCATAACACATATTCTTGTGCGATTTTTTTTCTCTCTTAATAATTTTTCATACTAAGCTTATGAATTTACCGATGAATATCCCCCTATATTGTCTAAGACAGAGTGTAACAAGGCCTATTGTCGTTCACAAGTTCTCATTCGAGTCTAACATAAAGCGGTGTTTTCGGGTTTTACCTCTAGATACATCTGTGCACGAGCCACATCAACTTGTTTGTATATATACAGGGATGAATTTTCTTGATAAACCTTTTAATCTATACTCCCCAGAATTTAGGGATGTAATTATTATACTTAGTCATATCCCTAATGATTTCACTAGGGTTTTCTAAACCTAATCCCAAAACTAACTAAACCTATTCTTTGATACCAACTATAACAACCCTTCTCTTTATTACACACATAAGCATGATTTATTACAAAAACATGTTCTTAAGAAAACTTTGGGTATCAATAAGTCTATAGTCTTGGGAAATTAGGAACATTACATAATAACTTAAAACATAAAATACAATATCTTTATTTAAAACTTCTTTTACACGACCACAACATTCCATCAAACGTGGTGTTGAATGGGGTAACCTGAAGAAATTCATAAGAAATGGGTGATTTATAAGTCCAATTGAGGTAGTAAAAAAGTCATAAATTGAATAATACAATACATGTTAGGAAATAGACATATCAATAGAGAATAAGAGAAACATGAAAATAAAGGCATGTTATAGCATGATTATCATAACATGGAAATGTGGCAACAACATTTAACATGCTATTAGCATGATCCAAGGCTCATTGAACATGTACCATGAGTAAACCCTAATTTTACATGATTTATCATGATACTAATCTTTACCCAATGCATTGGAGCACTATCAGGGTTCACCCTTTATAAACATTTCAATTCATGCATAAGTATTTCACATAGATCATACAACATGGATTAATTAAACATCATAATTTGTTCCATGAATAAGAGATATGGAATATATAAATGTGATCCTATAATCAAAAAGTAAATGTGCATAAATGTGAATAACCTTGATATAGAAATGGTTATGGTCTTCAATTACATGATGATTTTGGCATGGAAATGTTTCTCTAACATCAGCAGGATAACAACATCAAATAGAAATTATAAAATGGTTTGATGAGAGTTAAAGGTTTATATCATCATTTATACATTATATGGACTATAAGGGGTCATGTAACATAATATCCCAATATATCTAATGGAATTTAGAATCATAATATTAAATAATTTGTTGAATGTAAATGAGGAGAGATAAATCCCTTATGGAATTTCGACATGGTAACGGGTGTACATTGGAGGAATTAATGAGAGATAAATGGGTATATCATAATTAAAACATAAGGATGGAATTATAAGGGAGGTTATAAATCATACACCAAAATTTTTAATTGAAAATAAATGGGAATAACATTATAAGGAAACTTGGAAATAAATAAGGAAGGAAGAAAATTGAGGATCCCTTACTTGGAAGTGTGATCCCAAAGGCTTAGGAGGGGCTTGAGAGAGGATTATTGAGAGATTTGGGTACCTTGGTATGATTATAGAGATATGATGGAAAATTTTGGTAGATTAAGAAATGGTTTGAGTAAATATGAATGGGAGATTTAGTGGGTTTATATAGGAAATGAGAGGGAATTCATTATTATTTATTTTTTGGACACTACATATTAAACTAATCAAAACCACAAACCATCCTATGGTTTATGCCCATGTTTTTAACCAAAGGGGAGTGGAAAATTTATTTAATAAGTATAATGGCCTAACCTATTAAAATATTATGCATGATTATGTGGAGGTGAGTCACACACTCAAGGAAATCATTTTAAAAAGATAAAATATTTAATAAGTCTTGGAGGGTCCACTAAGGCACCATACAATTAATAAAACAAATATAAAATCACATTATTTTAAATATAAAACATAAATTTTTCGATTAACCCTTTTATAGTATTTTATTAAGAAACTATTGGGTCATTATGATGTCATTAAACACATAATATATTTAACTGTTATAGAATTTTTACCCAAAAATTATATAGTCTCAAATAATTAGGAAAAATTAACCATTAGATAATTTCAATGTCCTGAATCCCAAAATGATATTAATATTATCTAAATAATTTTTTAAATACCTTCATTTTCACTTTTCAAATAAATAACGACATTTATTGAAAATTCATGGGTTTTGAAAAAATAGTTTTTGAACTTCAATAAAAATTACAATTATATTCATAAAAATTATATGACAATTTATAAGTAATAAAAATTAATTTAGTAATAATATTTTATTAAAATATTATTTAATTCAAAAATCCATTAATTTTTCAAAATATATATCTCAATTGAAATTTAATATTAACTAAAAATACTATTTGTGCATTAAAAATCACTTGCAAATTAACAATAATAAATTGAATGTATATTATTTATTCAATATGAAAAATAAAGAACATAATATTAGTGCTAGGGTATATTTGTATAACCCCTTAGGAAACCTGCATATGACCTGAGGGTTAGGTGTGCGATGGTGACAGACTCTTGGGGTGGCTCAGATTACATTGCTCGGGTGGTAATGTCTATTAACATCCACTTATCCTATAGGTGATTTTTTTCAAGCTTAAAGTGTTGAATCTTGACTTGAGCTTGGTCAAGAGTGAAGCCCAGTGATGGTACCTCGTTTCCCAGCTGTAAAAAATGGTCTCTGTATGAATTGATTCTACTGGATGATGTCATCTCTTCTTTTTTCAGAGTAAATTAGATTTGTTAAAGCCCTATATTTATACTAATCATGTGATCACTATTCAATGGAAATATTAGCAACAAAAACTATTCATAAAAATAATTTAAAATCCAAAAACAAAAAACCATGGATGTGCATATGTTTTATATATCAATTTTACATAATGAGAAATTTAATTAAATCAAGATGAATTTTCATTAATAAAATTTCGGGTCGTTACAAGGCGTATTGAAGAAGGGGTAAGATATTTATTTTAAAACGCCATTTTATTTGGGATTGCTTATGTATGAATTTCAATTGAGGAAAATTATATAATAATTATTTTTTAAAAACCATTAATTTTTAATTTTCTATATTTATTTATTAGGATTAAATTTTTTTTTCATTTTCATCACTTTCTATTCTCAAGATATGAAAAGAATATTTTTATGGAAAACTAACAACATTTTACTATTTGGTCAGGATTAATTTTCTTTAATGTCCATGTTTTCATTAAATTGTTTTCGTGGATGATATTTATTATTATCCAAGTATTACATACATATATTATTAATTAATATTTTATTTTTAAAAAAATTAAAAAAGAATCATATTGTAAATATCTTAATTCTAATCTTTTTTAAATCCTTATGAAAAAAGTGATAATAAATATTGTTTTAACTAAATGACTTGATTGTAATTTCCCTCCCCCGGGTCTTCTAAATGATTTCAAGCATCATGTACACATTTCCATAGTTTTTAAAATAAATAATTTTTTCTTTAATATTTTTTTATTATTATATTTTAATAACTAGATTTAATTGAATTTTTATTTTAAATAAAAAAATTTCCAGAGATATTTATGTGGTATCATAGACAATGAAAACAACTTTTGATGTTACTGGGTATATGATCCAATGATTATACCATTATTTATTCACAACATTTTTTACGATAAATAATTATTGATGTTTCATATTATTCATTCAATATGTATAATTTTGTAATTATAATGAATATTAAGATGAATATTATTGATCATTAAAAATATAAGTAATATAATGGATGTGTAAATGATGGGCGGGGATCCATTATAAATTAACCTAAATTAATTTATACGCCTAATAGGAAAAATTGATAGTATGTCTTGATATATGGGTATTTAGGTTACAAAATCAATTTTTCAATAATAATGTAATTCTTGAAATGTCATAATGGTAAGATTCAAGATATAATGTTTGAGAGACCCTCATCATGAATATCTAAAATTATGAATTTTCATAATTAAGTGTTCAATTTTTATTATCTATTTGTATCGTATGTTGATGTAAGACTGGGATAATCATTGAGAACATGGGATGATTATAGGGAATGTGGTTTTATTACCCACTTTTCTATGTTGATTATCCCATATTTACTCATGATAATTTACACTTCACATAAAACATAATGGGAATCCAGGCTCACCCTTTATTTTTTATTTACTCAATATTTTATGTAATATATTATGAAAAAAATCAAGAGAAAAATAATTTTTCCAATGATATTTTTTATATATACAATGTAATTTGGGAGACATGTATGTATCTGGTTTTCCATGAATTCTATGTTAGTTGATTTTGTGTGGTGAGATCCCATTAATAATGTATCATTGTAATAAAGAGAATAGTGGCTCTAGGTTAAAGGAGTTGCAGTTTCAATATTTGGTACTTGAGTATGTTTATGAGGAACCATTGGATCTAAATTTTAAATGAACACATATAACATGAAAATTAAGAGAATTCGTGGTAGTATTTTTAAACTCTTATATTTACATGGAATTTTATTTTAAAGATCCATATTCATAAAGATTATGAGCTAACATAGTTTTTTCCATTAATTAGAAATGGTTCCTACCTGATGGGAATCAATACCCAAATTATTTGAATGGATATTGTTTATAAGTAATCCAATATTAATGGTGTTGAAACTGGTCATATTACGGATATATTAGGGAAACTAAATCAATCTATAATGAAAAAAATTCCCCAAATAAAATAACATATTAATCTGCATCATGATTAACCAACATTCAAAGAATTTATTTAATATGAGGCCTCATCTATAAATGGAATGACTAAAACATTGGTTTCAGAAAAATAGATTATGTCCCTCAAAATAATATTCATGGATTTGGGTTGTAATGAAAGTGGAATAATTATTATTGAAATGTATTATTTAAAAAGAGTTGTTGAAAAATATTGGTAATTGAACTAGAATTGAAAATTGGATGATGAAATAGGAAATATTTAATGGATATTATATAATGTGATATTCATCAATAAATTATTTCCTCATGAATAATAAGCTGAAATAAAGAGGGTGTTACTCATAATAAAAGTAGAAGGAAGAAAAAGGTGTGGAAGTTTATGTGCCTAAAATTAAAAGAATATCAAGATAGTATATATATGATATATGAAATATATAATAATATAATGACCATTTAAATGATGGTCCTAAATTGAGTTTACCAAGGTAAATAATTTCCCAAAACATTGTCATCATATGATCATATAGTTTCAAGTTCCATCAAGATAGAGAATAAATTATCAATTTTATATATCTTCAAGGATTATCATGAAATTAAGTAGTCAATTGACAACCACATGAAAATAAATATATTAATGAAGAATAAAGGGATGATTGGATTCGTAATATGAAATAATTATTTAAAGAATAACTTTGGTACATTTTTTATGTGAACATTATTTTTTACGTGAAGTGAAAGTGGTATTAGTATTCTTGAATTAAAGGTAAATAATAAAATCACTACTATCATCTGTTTCATCCATAAATGGATAGTTAATTATTCAAAAAATATACCATGAATCATTAGAAAATACCACAAAAGAATCCATGGTGAGAAGGCCAATCATATGTCATTACTACAACCTATGTATTTGTTCTTAATGATGTGGTTAAAGGTACACTTACTATCAACTCTAAATGTGTAAATGTTTTATTTGATTATGGTATTAATCAAACATTCATATCTGTAGAAATTTATATGGGAAACTCACCACTTCCCTAATGTATAAATATTTTTTTAGAATACATAATTATAACTCGATCAAAAATCATGTTTACAGATTTTATCCAATAAATTATTTTGGGGATGTTCTTCTTATAATTTTTTTTTATTTTTCATTTAGTTGAATTTTAAAAAAAAATCATGGATTAGATCTCTCATTATAGCTCCCATATTAATTTTCAAAAAGGAATATTAAATTTAATATTATGAATCAATCAATGATCATTTATTATTGGGTGTAAAACCATGAAAACCCAATGTAAGTTAAATCTATAATATGGGTTTCACTACCTATTCATGAATGATATTTATCAATTATGGTTGGTGATAACCACATCATTAAGGATATATTTATTTTATGGGATTTTTTTATGCCATTAAAAAATATTTTCTTATTTTCCCCAAATGGTGATGTTGAGTTTTAATATAACTCACACATCATTCTAAAACTATTTAAATGTCTCTATATTGGATGGCCTAAATTATGTTGTATGAAAAAAATAATAAAATAAAATAAAATATAATTGATGGATTTATATAGCCTAGTGGTTCACCTTATGTTACAATTGTTTTTATCAATACAAAGTATAGGTTAATTAATATTTTAATTTATAATAGGGAACTTATCAGGATCATTGTAAAAAAAGTATCCTCTACCCCTTATCAATGGTCATCTGTATAAATTATGGGAAGATCAATATTTCTCCAATATTTATATTATATATAGATATCATATCCTATGGGTAAAAAGGAAGTTATACCCCAGATTAATATTTTTATGAGGTATGGTCAGTATAAATTTATAGTAATTCCATTTGGTCATACGAATGAACATAATATCTTCAAGGATTTAATGAATAGAGTTTTCAGAAATTAAATTAATCAGTTTTTGGAATTCATTTTATAATAGTGTACTATATATTTTAATATAATGGAATATCATGGTGATAATTTGAGGATTATGAGAATGAAACTAAGGAATGATAAGATGTATGAAAAGTTTACCTATTGTGATTTTTAGATATAGAAATTCTCTATCTTCTGTCATATAATTTCATGTGAGTGTATATCGGGGGATCCTTTAATGAAGGATGTTATTGAGAAATTTCTTAGAACACCCATGATAACTATGGACTCTATTTACCATGTGTTTTTTAGATTCTTTATAAGATTTTTATGATATTTATAGAGACTCTATAAACCACTCACCTTTTTATCTGGAAAGAGGATTATGTTCTTGTAAACAGATGAATTTGAGAATAATATTAGAGAATTGAAGATAATGTTTATTAGTAAAATTATTATTAAACTAACCTATAACATAGAAGTTTTTATCATATATATATTCCAATCAGTGATGGTATTGAGATTCATCGCCATAAATGATTATATGGTTGTAGCTTATGTATCTTACCATATGATAATTAAATATAAAAATTACAATACTATGGATTTAGAGTTAGAGGATGTAATATTTTTATTGAGGATAATAATGTAATTCCATGAAATGTTAGTGGTGTGATATACATATATTAAAAACAATTTTTTTAATTATATATTTTCTGTTAAATAGATGAATATGTACTCGAGAATATGGTAAGAGTTTATCAATGATTGTTTTAGCTTAATACATTACCACCCTAGGCAGGTTACTAGGTGGTTGATTCTCTAAGTCATAAAGACCAAGAAAAAATTTCCTTGATGTGGATTATGAGGGATCCTACTTTTATGTATTTTCATAAGTTGGTTATTGAAATCCTATGGAATGAGGAAATATCATATCCAACTTTTGTGTTGTCCTACTCACGTGCTATAAAATTTCATTAGAATGATAGGTCTATCCCATTTTGGTTTTAGGGGAAGTAAGTTCTCATTTCGAAACATGCGATCTCTAGAGGAATCAAATTAGAAAGCAAGATATTGAGCGACAGGATAGACATAAATCTATGTAGAGCATAGGAAAGTTTCAAAACAGGAATCTTGAAAGCTAGTAATCGGTTATCAAAAAATATATGTTGATAATATTCACCTCCTTTTTTAAGTGTATGGATGAACACCTTATCTGTAGTGTTAAGCATTAACTAATTAATGTGGGATTAGTTCTTTTATCTCTCTAGACAAGTTAGGTTTAAAACCTAAAAATGAATCTTCTTAATCGACTATATAGACAGAGTACATAACTCTACTCTTATAGTCATTCCCTTTTCAATTCACTCGATTAATTATATGTATAAGGATGATATGAAATTATTGATGATGGAGAGGAATGTTCCTGACAAAAACCATAATCCTACAGGATGGAAGATTTTAGGAAATGGGAATAATTTCTATCAATACCAATATTATGGAAATAGATATTCATTTTATCTCATAGTTAATTATTCTCTATTAACCATATATTTATAAAGATTTATCATTATATGATAGAGAATTTATATTTGGATAACACTAAAAGAGACATTTATAACTATGAATCTTTATTACTAGTGTGCTAGCATGTTATGGAAGAGAAAATGATTCCTCTCCAGATGTTATAACCATTAGCTATACCATAATTAAAGTGGGAATAAATTACCATGTATTTAATCATAGAACTCCCCAAAAATATAAAAATTCATTATTTATATTTGGTTTATATTAAACCAAATTTTTAAATATGTATATTTTATTATTATTATATAAGATATAACAACTTATTGTCTTAATCGGCTATTCATTAAATAATTTATGATTTTTCATGGAGCACCATCCTAAATCATACTTAATCATGATTTGAGGATTAACTCAATGATTAGGATAAGTCGTCATGATTATTTTTATAAATATTTGATTTTTAGTAATACTTATCAATATCATATAGATATTCAGTCTAATATAATAATTCAAATTCCAGGAGACATGCTGGGAGCACTCTGTATGGATTTCAAATGTGTTTGGGATTCACCCCATAAATTGGTGTAATTCAAAATAACCTTTCTCTTAATAATTGAGATGCCACCATGTGATTATCTCTACAGAAGAAAGTTAAAATGAACAATATTATTGTATGAAGTGAGATACATAATTCTATTAAGACTTTACCTAGATTAGGAAATAACATATTACTTTAGATACATTAAAAACACAAAAGGAAAGCTCATTGTCAAAAAAATATGATAATAATTATTTTAAGTGAGATATTGTTTTAGAATATAGAGAATATTTAATCCAATGAATATATCATTGGAATAAAATTATGATATTTGGAATAAAATGAATTTTTAGCACTTGATATATCATTCCCTTCAAAATTATTGATTTTATTCGTATGGTAGCTTATCACTTAGAGATTCCACCAAATATATAAAAATTTCATGATATATTCCATGAATCTATTATGAGGAATTAAATACCTAATCATTAACATGTAATGAAATAAAATTTCATATCTATGGAGAATGAATTATCTTATTTTGAATAATCATTGAAGATTTTGGATTACTTAGAGAAATTTCAGGGGAAGAAAGACCTCTCACCTGGTCCAAGATTAGTGGTGAAATCAAAAATTGACGAATGACCACGAGATATTGATAATGTGATGAAATATTATTATACTTAGTTATTGAATCAATGTCAAATTATTTCCATGATAATATTATTATATGTTGGTATAATATGACACCCTAACTTTTTATGATATATATCTTTTAATATAAATTTAATTTAATCAATAGCATGTGATAAACACAACCAGGAAACCGAATGATCATTATATAGTATATAATTATAAAATATATATTAAAATTTTATTTTTGAATAGTATTATTTAAAATATAAAAAAATGTATAAATATTTATACAAAATTGCTTCATAAAAAATAGGTACTCAATTTCTAGGAATGTTATTTGTTGCTTAGTTAAAAAAGTTATTACATTTACTATAGGGATAGAGTAATAAATTAAATATATTTTTAGATATTGAATGTATAAAAAGGATATAATTTTTGAAATCATGAAAAAAAATATTATCTTCTGGTTAATTATTTTTATTTTTTCTGAAATAATGGATTTTTTTATAACAGTGAAAAATACTGATTTTTCAAATATTATCCTATATTTCACTTAAATAAAGTAATTCAAAAAGTCATATTATATTATAAATATATAAAATGTGAAATATTATTTATTTTAATTAAATTAGTCTATTAAATTCCATTTTTTCTTACAAATAATTATTATTTTGAAATAAGCTAATTCTCAAAAATCCATGTTTCAAAAAAATTTATTGCATTTTGTTTTATATATATATATTATAATTGATTTATTTTAATTATAGTAATTTATTATTAAAAAAATTTATTCCATATTTATAATAACACTGTAAAAAAATTAAGTAAATAGGTTTGTTATTTCATTTTGAATAGAAACCATAGTAAATATCATTCACCATAGTAAGGTTGAATATGATAATTAAGGTTAACAGTAATGTGATAAGGCCTGAAAATATTATTTAATCTTATAATAATTTTATTTTATAATTTTAACTCGATCTTGAATGTTAAAGTATCTAAAATATTAAAATTTCATTCCACCTTTCTCTCTTAATGAAATTAATTTAAATTTAAATAATGAATTAAAACAAAATTTCACCAACTTTATTTAAATAACTATAAAAAATTTCATAAAGGTAAAATATGGAGATTTTTTGTTATAAATATTTATATGAATAATAAATTAATTTTTTTATAATGGATTTTGTTTCAATTTTTAGCAATTAAATAATTACAAAAAATGATTATGAAATGCCAAGATAGTATTTAATCAATTAATAGAATAATAAAATAAATTATTTAAAATAAAATAAGTAATAAAATTATTGTTAATAATTATATTCAAAAAAAATTATTATATAAACAAAACATTATAGTTATTTTATAAAAGATTATATTCCGATTTCGAACATTTTCTCGATGTCTTTAAAGAAAAATTAAATAAATAGTGTGAAAATGAAATTTTCTATATGTTATGGAAAATATTAGTTTTTCAATTGTTTACATATTAAAAATATATTATTTATCGAGAATGGAATTATACATGGTTTAATAGATCAAAAATGGACCACTTAGGGTACACTTTTCCTTTTTTGTTGTCTTTCCAAACCCTTAATGTGTAAAATACATTAACATTATATTAATTGTCACAAGGCTTAACATGGATATAAAACAAAGATATAACGGTTAATTCATCTCCAAAACATGTCTATATATTATTTTAATACATTATTTCAACTTATCCTCATAATATCCTTTATAAATATCAATTTATATCAACTTGAATCGGAAAATAAATTTATGTTAAATTAATTATCTTCTTAATTCTAACGATACCCCTCCCTTCGCATATAAAAGGACACCCCTTCTCACATTTATTATCAAAACATTGATCCATATATTTTGAAAAAAAAATTAACTTCTAAAAATTATTATACAAAAATTTTAGTGGTTTTTCTTATTAAAATACTAGTTAATGGGTCTATTATAAGTTATCTAAAAGATGACTTTTGAAAAAGATGTGATCATCTTAAATGACCTATTTCAATTTATTTATTATTATACCTCCTCAAAATATATGGTATTCATCAAAAACTAATAAATTTCCTCAATATAATTAAATTGTGTTATGGTTATAGAACAATTATTATTCACTCTCTTTTCCATCAAATGGTATTGGAAATTGTCCCTCATTTTTTGGTGGAGACTATTGTATCTACATAGTGATTAAAATCATTTTCAATATCCAAAATTAATTTATCATTGTTGTGATGGTTTTAATATTTATATAATATATTTATTATAAATTAATTCTTATGGTATTATAATATCATATCTATTATCATACCATCACATCTGTTGTAAAATGATAATGACGGCCTTGTGATTGTGGGACTACCACCTCCAAAAAGTGATGTGATTAATTTTTCATTACCTCACTACATGGATGGTAATGAAAATATATTTTATATATATATATATATATGATTTATAACATATAATAATTATTCACAAATGTGAATTTATATATATATGTATATATATTCTTCATTCTATCCATCTAAAAGTGAAGAAAATTTTTATTCATATATACAACATATCGTCACCATGAATGTTGTAATTAATTTTACAATATCTATATTTTATGGATGAATATAAATATAAATATATATGTGTGTGTGTGTGTATTTTTGTGATATTTATATCATGATTAATATCATGGAGATGATAGATTAATGACCAAAATCTAATGACTAAAACTACTGAACTGAATTTATTATGAACAAAGATAGTGTTAATAATCATAAATAATAATTATTATAAGAAATAATTAATAAGTGGGGGATTGAAATGTTATAAATATATAATATACGATATTATAATTATAAAAACGAAACTATTTTATAATTATAATAAAAATAAATAAATTCTAAAGATGTTTCAAATCACATACACACAAGGGGAAATTGAGGTAAGGGATTTCTTTTTCAATATAATTTTATTTCGGTATTTTTTATATTTGAATTTATATTTGGGGATAAAATACGATATTATTATGATAAACCACTATAATTTATATTATCCATTGGATATTTTCTAGAAATACATGTTTATATTTCAATATCCTCACTTTAGGTATTCAATTCACCAATGGAATGTTTTTATAGAAAGCTTACTATATTTTACTACATGGTTTTGAATCAATTTCTTCCATGTATAATTTTTCTTTAAAAAATATCAAAAATTTATTTTTTTATTGTCCAATGATGTACTAACTAAAATTTTGCCCATGATTTAATTTAAAAATAATTAAAAGGATACTTATTGTTCTTTTTATAATGTGGTACTTTTTTTGTTTTATAGAAAATGTAAAATGAATCTACGTTTTAACATACAGGACATGAAAATAATTTCACACAATCATTATCAATAAATGAATTGATATTTAATTTACATGTTTTCAATGTAACGTTTTTTTGTAAAATTTCATAATTAAATATTTGGTAACATTTATATTCTAATTAGATTCAGGAAGGTGAAAATGTTATTTTCATCAGAAAATATTCCCTTGACCTTTCTAATGTATTTTAAACTATGAAAAAACCTATTGCTAATACTGGGGATAAAATCCTGTTATACTGTCATTATTAATTCTCAATGTATTTTATGATGATTTATTGTTGATGTTTCATACACTATATTCTATATGGTAAATTTTATACTTTTAAGATATTTATATAATAAATTGTATTGATCAATAAAAATATAAGGAAGGTACATAAAGTAAAAAAAGATAGGTGTGTCCAGGTTTTATATAAACTATTTATACATAAATAACAATCATGATAAAAAATATATCTAGAATTATATGTTGGAGAGACATTATGTTTATGAATGCCAATTGTATAAGTATAATGTCATAGTTGGGAGTCTCTACTAGTAAGATTCATGATATCATTGATGAGAGGCCTTGAACATAGATTTACAGAATTATTCAATTAAATTATTGAGAATTTAGATGACTCTATCCATGTTATTTTGATATTGATATTACCCTTGGATACTTATTTAACTAAAGTGTAGATTGAATTAGTTTTTTTATAATCCAGTCTTCCATTTTTATTTTTCCTTATATAGTAAGTCTAACTTCATTTGAGTGTAACCATTTTTTAGAATATAAGATATTATTTTATGGTGCTCTCTAGGGTTTGGAAAATAAATTTATAAATTATTTAAAGGAAACAATAATATATTCTATGAAACGATTATATACTTACAATCCAAAAATGTAGTCATATTTGTATATATTTTTCAAATTTTAAAAATTTATTTCTAGATTGTGTTGAAATTTAATGTATGTTTTACCAATGTGATAATGTAATCACCCACTTAGGGATATCCGGATAGGTGTTCCTAGAAAAATATTTTCTAATTATTCACCATGAATATATGCATGTGTTAGATTATATCAAACTAGAGTGAAATATTCTAAATACATCCACACACACTATCATGCCCCATTACACTAGTACCCCTCTTGTTTTGAGATCATATAAAAGGATTTGACCATTGAATCACAAAAAAATAGGCCATGAGATTTTGACTAGAAGATATGTTGTATCATATACAAAAATAGGATTCATTAACCTATAATATGAATTTAATTATATTATATTTGATTTATAATTCCAATAAAATATATTTTTAAAACAATTAAAACATTTAAAATCCTAAAAATATGGTAAATTTTAGAAAAAAAAATGAAAAAAGTATATTTTAGATATCAAAACACCAAAATCGATAATAAATTCTATATAATTACTCTATGATATTAAAAACCCACCAAGTCAGAAATGAGATTATGTGTTCCATTAAAACTGTCTATATATATAGAGGGAGAGTAACGTGTATACTGTATAGGATCCTTAATGAAATATCACATTTAAAATTTGAAAGAATCCTACTAAAGACAATTGAATAAACCAATAAAACCAGCTTGTCGCCTAATAATGTTATCAATACTCCCAACCACACCCTGGATCACTCCCCAAGTAATTCTTAGAAGTATACAAATCATTTTTGAATCACAGATATAGATAATGGGTGACACACTTCCATTTCAACACTAGTTTATTGTCCTAATTCCCCAACAATCTACAAACTTTTTCTTTACCATTCATAATCCATCATTAACCTAATGATATTATTTCATAGTGATTATACATCCCAAGAATCTCAAAACCTAATAATTACAATCTGGATTAGTGGCAATGTTTGTTTCCATATGTCAATAAGGACCATGAAAATTTATTATATGTCAAGCTAACAAAACCCTGTAATGTACATTCATTGAAATTATTAATCACTATGTTTGAATTCAATTAAAATTAATAACCTCATTTAATTACATCTAGAAATAATATTCATAGTTCTATTGATATCCATCAGTGCCCATGACAGACTATACGGTGTCCCTAAATCCAGAAGGGGGTGTATGCCATCAAAATATACAATAGTCGATGAGAATATGGGGAGAGGGAGAATTTATCCATTTGTTCTCACACCAACACAAATGTTTGGGAAAAAACTCACCAATACCATTGAGTGATCATTTCTCTACCAAATTTTATATTGGGGAATATAAAACCATAAAACGTAAGATATATCGTATAAAATATACTAAGGGAAACTACCTACATGTAGACACTAGGAATCTATCATTTCATATGACACAAGATTGTCACCTCTATACTCCTAACGTCAAACATGATAACAAGGAAACAACTTCAATATTAAATTGGTCATATATTTTGTTAGTATTAGTTCATACTAATTTAAAATATTTCTATATTAATTTTCTAAATATGGTGTCATAGATGCAAAAACATTTCTACATATATATTAAAATATTGAATTATCACTTATTAATACCAAGATCCAACCGTATACAATTATTATTAAATTTATCAATCAATAAATTATTTGGGTACTATATAACTCATCTTAATATACCAAAAAAATGATTCACATCATATAGTAAGTAAATATATGTCATGTTGTTGTGAATATATAATAAATATTACTCTCCATTTGGCGATAGTGAATTATTAATAAAGAATAAAGAAAATATCTATTATATATCCATGATCTAAACTCATCCCAACCACTATATGTCTTCCCACACCCTCTATCAATTAAAAATTCATACATACATCAATGAAATTGACCATCATTGAAACGTTATGCCCATTTCCATTGCTTGAAAATATCTGACCACTAATATAGGCCCATGTGAGGATACCACAACACAAGATACATAAATATTAAGTCATTTTTTATAAATATTAATTACACATCCCTAAAGTACATGCCATAATTATAATTGTTTATTGTCTTTAGAAACATGGATACATAAAAAAATTTAACATTAAAGACCAACATCATATCTTACATAGTTTTTCACAACTATTTACACACCCAAACCTATCCAAAATAAATCCATTATTTATAATCATAAAAAGGGTAAACACATATGGTCATCAATGTTAAACATTGAAGATAATATTTTATTATTATAAGTATATGTGTATGATAATAAGATCAAAACTTAACAATTATTACCAAATCCATTTTTAAAAAATAAATTAGAATTTTTTGCATAAGATGTTTTCAAATTAAATGAAAAATGTCTTAAGAGTGTGGAATCATCAATAGTAAAACATGATTCATGAGGGAAAATCATGAACATTGGAATGAAGAAAAACACAATATTATAAGATTTTATAACATAAATAAATAGTAACATCTTCCCTCATTAATTAATGTTTAACAAATAAGTTCCTCACATAAACTTATGTACAAGAAACTAAACAATACAAAATTTTATGGAAATTAAACCAGGTCAACTCATAATACTATGGAAAAGAAACTGGGTCCATGCATAATGATTTGAATATGAAATAAGGTTCATGTATAACATAGTTGTCTCATGATTTATCCCCAGTTACTCAATGAATTGTAGGGATATAATGTACCCACCCATTATATAACATCAAAACATAAATGTTCCACACGATCCTAAAAACATTAATCATTTTATCATAGTATAACACATAGAAACGAAATGAGTTTAAAATATATTTCATCTTATCTTAATTAACCCATATAAAATTATCATGTTTTAAATAATCATCCCAAAAACATATTGTTCATAAACTATATAGATGAAAGAATTGTATAACATCATTAGATTGTATCCAATGTGAAACATATTTAACATAACAGAATTATATCCTAGATGAAAAACATATTTAAAATGTCACTTGAAAATTTATTTTGTAATATATACTTTTAATTTTGAAATTACTTATTTAAAATTTGATGATTTAAAAAATATTGGGGAGATATTTTTCCTTGAAAATAACTTTTGATAATGGTAAATTAATAATAAAATAAAATATTAGTCATAATGGTGGGAAAATCAATTCAGTTATTACACATTAAAATAATGGTTCTTTTAACATATTTGGTAAATATAAATTATTTAGGAAATGGAAAGAATATTACAATTAATCGTTTTTATTAAAACTTGTGTAAAAATGAATCTAATTTATAATTAGATAATTTTATATTAAAATTATTCAAAAAAAATTAGATAAAATATCATTATATGTAATGTATATTATTTCAAATAGAATAGTAAATAACGTCTTTTTTTCATTAAAATATTTTCATAATCTTTTTTATTAACAAAGATAGATAAATTATATTGTTACATGAAAATTAAAATATTAACTATTAGAGAAAAAAATAAATAATTAATTAAATGATAATAACCATGTAATTTAATATAATTAGAATTTATAATATAAAATCCTAAAAGGAAATGGGATCATAACATAATTTAGTACCACTTTAGTAGCTTTAGAATCAAAATATACATGAATGAAATCATTAAAATTAATAACTAAATATAATTAATATGAAGAGAATCGTGATATATAATATCTAATAGGTAGTATATACATATCATAAAAATAAATCGATTCATAAGATCTATCATGTCTCAATGAATAAATTTTGAGATGATTAACTATTACCTCAAGTTTTATCATTCTTTATAAGAATTAAACATTACTAATCAAACACTGTATATTTATTATAAATATATTAAATATTCATACATATCATATCATATATTATTTACTTCTAAAAATATTACAACTTCTTCATTATCAATTATTTTTTAAAATCTTTTTTCAAGAAGATAAATATTTTGTTTCTGAAGTGTTTTTTGATTCACCAATACTAGTTATTATAATTTTATTACAGTTCCACTTTCTATTTAATATTAATCAGGTCATAATTATCATATGTAAAAATTATTTAAACATTGGTTTTTAAATCATGTAATGTGGTCATGAATGATAAATTACATCACTCCATAGTGATGAAATTCTGTGTTATCTGTACAATTAATTATATTCTTGGAAATAATTATAGAAAGACAACTAAAGAAAAATCATATGATGTTATATGATTATTAAAATATAATACCATAGATAATATACTATTATAATATAATTCTCAAATAAAAACACATAATCCCTTAAACTACTCTATAATAATGATTGTAATAGAATAGTCCCTTCCTTATACTAGGAGTTAGTCCTAGGTTTTGGTAATTTACTAAGATAATGACCATATTCCTCAAACATAGGGCATTCAATTACAAATTGTACCTTATGATGAACATTATATCCCACTAATGAACTCTTTATTATATCCTAATTGATTTACTAGATATCTTTCCTTCTTTACACAATTAAAACATCTTCACTTTCCCTTGAGATATTTTATCGTGTGATTCTAACCAAATTATTCACATATATGGACATAAATGTTCTTTTGTCTATGGTATTCATGGAACTCATAATTTCATTACTTTATTCATTTGGAATTAAATCCATGTTTACATAGTTAATTATATATCAAGATTTCTCCTTAGTTATTATAAAAATATTTATCACCCCATCCCCAATTTCTTTTCTCTCTCATTTTGAAAAAAAATGTAGTTTCTTTCACATTCAAAAATATAAAAATTAATCTTGTTACCAACAAATATATAAAATATATATGAACTATTTAATAAAAAATAATCATTGTTATTAATCATATAACCATGAAACATCATTCATGTGATGTATAAACAACGATATATTATTTTAAAACTATGATGGACTGTGCATTACCATATCATCATTGGTAATAATTTAATTAAATCCTTCAAAATGGTTTGAAATGAAAATATTGATTAACTGATGCAGACGCCCTGATAATTCTTACCTTGTTTTTCAGTAATATTCCAACTTATATTTCTCTAATGAAGATAGATTTAATAACCAATCCATCCTATTCAAAGTTCTCACTAATGATTCCTCGTCCTAGTTTTAAAAATACTAAACCTATCTCAGATATTAACACAGGAAACACAATATTAACAAAAAAAATATAACATCATTTTAGATCAATATTCATTATATATCATTACATTCTATTTTATAAATGCAAATTTTTACTATTTATAGAGAATTTATGCATAACCCACTAGTAAATTAAATATTTATATAATATCCAACAAAGTAATCAACAAATATAACCCTTATTATACATATCATACATAAAACCATTCATCATATCATGGTGAAATGATAAAAAAATAAGGGAGATATGAGATGCTCAGTAAGAATAAAATTGAGTTATAAATCAATGATCACAATTGTGAATAAGGTAACAAAAATATGATCCTAAAATAATAAAGTCAACCCCTATCAATTCATATATCATAAATCATGACTAATGGAATATGGTTTTTTCATAAAATATTAATAAATTCATAAGAGTGCGGAAACATATATAATCTAACATGATCCATGATAACATATCATAAACATAATAATATTCAAAAAATAGGTTATAACATTATGAACATGTATGAGGAGTAACAGGTTGAATCAATAAATTAATGATGTCAAATCGTCTTCTCCCATAAACATATAAAGATTTAACTAGGACCATGCATTAACATATATACCTAACAATTGTTTACAAAAAATTATATGGAAATGAAACTGGGTCAATACCAATTAATTTTAACATAAAATTAGCATCACATATAAAATGGTAATCCCCATGATATTTATATATTTACTCAATGAATTATAATTTTATATTATACCCACCCATTATATCACTTTAATCCACATATTTTCTAGAAGACCATAAAAACATTCATTATTTCATCATTATATAACCCATGGGAAAGAAACATGATTTATAATTATTTAAAATTAACATCAATAACCCATATACATGTAATATATTTTATATAATCATTCATAATCATTATTCATCATTAAACATCCCAATAAAAGAGATATATGGTATCATTACATTTTATTCCCAGAGAATCATATTTATCATAAAAGGATGTTATCATAGATGAAATTTTTCATTAAAATACCACTATAATATATAATGAGAAAAGTAACATTTTAATTTTGAAATCACATATTTAAAATTTTTTTAAAATAAAAATTTTAAGAAAAAAATCTTCAAATAAATGTATTGATTCTTGTACAGGATAATTAAAATGAATGTTTTCTCCTTATGGAAAAAATATTCATTCATGTGGTATATATTAAAACCAATATTATATTAACATATATAGTAAAAATGAATTTCATGGAAAATGGTATGAATATTCCTTTAAAAAAATTATAAATCCTGAAAACTGTATTCTAAATAAATTAATCAATCATTGGATAATTTTAAAAAACAATTCATAAAACTGAATAGCACTTATCATTGTGAGATCACTAAGAGGGGGAGGGGTGAATCTTTGATTAATTTTTCATTTTAAAAATTAATTATTTGTATTAAACCTATGTGATGAGTTAATGCCTCAATCCACATGTATTATGTCCTTAAATACATTGAATATTTTTTTAATACAAATGGACAAAACATATATATTTACATGGTTTAGAATAATGACCCACTCTTTATTATGTTGTTTTTTCTCCCCTACAAGTATTCTCTAGTACATTATTACAGAAATTACAATGATTGAAATAGAGTAAAATTGTATCTCTCCGTAAATCACACAAGGAGTTATTCAAAATACATCCCCTAGTGTTACTAGAATTGACACTGGCCTAGTTGATAAGTCAAAAAATATACTTCTACTCCTGAATTCAAAAAGAAACTTCCTATTCCTAGACCCCACTAAGAAGATTCTTTTTTCAGAAAGGATCAATCCTATGTATGTTGATATGATAATCTCTCTCTATGTTCATTCTATATCAGTATTTACCAGGTAACTATTTATGTACCATTATAGTCTGAATATCGTTCTCAAATATCACTTATCATATGTTTTTGATCAATTAATTCAGTGTAATGAATTCTCAGGTTATACTTCTATCTATCAATTTTCTATCCTAATTTGTTATTTTAAATAAATTTTTAGAATCATTTTAAATATTTTATTTAAGAATAATAATATCACAACTAAATTTAATACCTTATTGAATATTCAATTTATGTTCTCTTCACACATGGATTTCAGGGAATCCAAAATCATTTCATATTCAATTATGATCTCAATTATTAAGTACCTCTAAATTATTTTTCAGGTATCTATTAACTAGAATTTATATTTATGATCACATGTGTTTTATTCTCATTATTTGAATTTTCATCTCAATAAACTATGCAAGCATATATTTCAGATTTTCAGGCACAGTCTAACATTTTTTCACAAAAAAAAATTATTTATGTATGAATCGATTTCATAAACCTTAATACTACCATTATATTATGTGATCTTTCAAGGTTCTTCCTCCTCTATATTTCATAAGAATGGTATCACATAATATTTTTTCCTCTTTCATGTGACCCAACTGTGGTTCATGGGGTCTTATCATTGAATTTCATGAATAGTACACATGATATCCACTACCACCACATATTCGGGGAGTATTTAAAAGGATCTATACTCAATTTTCATCACATAATAAATACAATTCTTCAGAAGGTATCCTTCATGAGAAATATATTTTCCATGGGTTCATCTCAAAAACCATCACATAATGTAAGGTATTGTCCTTATGATCTTCTCAAAATATTCTTGTAAACAAGAAGTATACGTAGGAGTTCCTTAAAACGACGCTTTTTGTGTATATGTGATTGTCCTCAAATGGCTTCATGAGATAGGAATACTTGTGGGATAAGTCGTTGTGTGATTTAATTTCCCTAGAACACACTACCTTCATGTAAAGATATCAAATAGACTCTCTATTATTGTTATGGGATATCTCTCTCTCTATCCCATTTATTCAAATGACACAACAAATGAACATTAGTCTCTACATTTCCTTATATAGGATAGTTTACACCATCTATATTAGTATTTTATGTCATTTCGTGGACGTATTCATATTCCCAAGGATCTCAGTTTGTCATGAACTCAAAGGATTTTGGATTTTACTTTCATCACAATAATGATCACATGATCATGTGATATCATCTTCTCATGATCACTTTGTTGATCATGTGATGCCTCTATTGAACTATATTGATAATCTAAAAATTTTGAAATCATACATCAATAAAAATAAGGGATCATGTTTCTATGATTCTTCTTCTCATAATGGATTTTTACTATATCATTATATGTGATCATCATGTGATTTCATAGTAAGTGTCTAAATTTCATTATGCAATGAATTATTATTTATCACCCCTAGATCACATGATTTTATAATTTCATTATGTCACATCATTGAATATTTTGATGGATTATCTGGTGTTAAATGTTATTATACATTAAATATTTACTGTTCATGAAAGATGAATTTTAATGAAATTCAAGAATTTGGCCCACCTTATCACAAGAAATTTTTATGATATGTGGGGATGGTCAATTGTCTCTAGCATTCATGGGAGATCTTCTATGGCCAAAGGTTGAATATGGTCAGCTCATTTAATTACGGGAAGCATAGATCCCTCAAATGGATAGAATAAATCTAATTAGATTTCCATCATTAAATATGTATTTGTGATGATTTAGGAATACTAACAGACAATATCTTATCCATCATCGGTCAGAATATCATATTTCATCTTCCTTTTATTATAACTTCTACCATAATACTCTTGAACTAGAAATGTAGAATCATCACTTTCCACACATGGACCAAAACTGGGCTTCGGCCATGTGGGCTATTGCACCATCCTATGTTCATTTGGTAATGCTCTCTATGATCCTCATACATGGGACCACACACAACTTTTGTGTGCTATTCATATCCTCTTCATCCACTTATGGGTTTCTTATGGTTTCCTCCATCAATGTGGTTGACATCTAGGTCCCAAAATAATGACAATAATAATAGCCTAGGATTCCTAATTGGTTGGTAAAATTTTTATGATGGCCCATACAAATATAATTAGTAAATAATAGGTATCAAATTAAATTCAAACCATTAGAAATATAAATTCAATCACCCTTTAAAAATTCCTCATAATATAGTCATCAAATATTCAAGAAAACTAAATTTCTCAATGTCCATGATTTAATTAATCTTCATGAAAATAAATATGTTCATGCAAAATATTTTTCTCCATCTTAGATTAAACATAGTTTCATCAATTACATTTGTCATTAGAAGTTAATATCACTTAAAAATTGACAAATTATTTGGAGGAGAATTTTAAAACTGTGACATCCAATGCCACTAGATGAATCGATAAAAATTCTACAGGAATAAAATCCTCATCTTCAAAAACATAGTAATTTATGGAAAATAAAATTCAACTAAGGCTCAAAAATCAATGACATATATTTTTCAATTTCATAACTTATCATTATTCAATATGTGGTTCTATTATTTCTCTCCCTTATTGATAATTTAGATGAAAAGGGGAAATTGGGACTTCTCACCTCACAATTATTCTCAAAAGAATTATCATCTCCCTTATATGGTAATTTCAAATTCACTTCTAAGAGATTAATGAGCTCACATAGATCTCTTAGAAAAAGTCATTTAGTTAATCAACTATAAGACAACCTGGTCTAAACCGATATATAAAAAAATATAGTTACAACTAGAGATTTATATGATATCTAAAAGATGACCATGAATGTTAAACCATTTTATGAAATATTCAATTCTAATTAAAGGTATTGGAAATAATATATTTATTAACGAAATTAAAAAACCTACAAATACATAAAAAATACATTATAAAGTTCAAGTAAAAAATAAATAACTCCGAATATGTTTTTTTAGACACCATAGAATAACTCCCTTTTAATTGATATGATTAATAGAATTAAGAACTAGGTACATGTGATTGGTGTAACCCATATTCCAAATTTATAATGAAGTTTATAAATTCCAAATTATCTAGTTGGTGAAGATTTAGTAGGCCTATCTCATCAATTCATCCCCTTAAGGGATGCATCCATCTACTTTAATTCACTACATGATGGTAAAAAATAATTTATATTTGTGGTAATAATTTGGAACCTTATTTTTTATCATAAATAATTTAAATAGTAAGATAATCCCCTAATTTTGGAATTATTCTTCTTAGATTCCTTATAGGGTGTGATTGAGCATTCCTTACTAGTTGAAACATATGATGTGGATTTAATTTTCCTTTTAAATATTAGATTCATTTTTTAATTTGACACATTTCTGTAATGCTTTCTTCCTAGGCTGATAGAATTATCACACAATATCTTATATCAAGCAAAATTTATTCACACCATTAACACATAGATATATTCAAGTTCTCATATATAGATGAATTATTTTCAACATTAAATTCCTCGACTGTCACCACTTTTGTTCTTTTTTACATAACATGTTTTTGATCTTTCTCCATTATTTAGCCTTGTCTAGTTGGTAAGGGTAGTTAACTAATGATTATTTCATGGAATTATCATACTATTTTATTTTTTCACATAATACACTAGTCATTGTTCCATCCATCAATAATTTTCTTCACATTATACATTAATTACACTAAATTTCAAATGGTGAGGAAAATAAAATTTTCTCAACATTTTGACCAACTTTACCACATCTACAAAAAACATCCTTCAATCACTATAATTTATTATGTGTTGACATTTTGGATGATTCAATGTCATAGGACTCTTTTATTGTTAATATAGTCTCATTTTTTCATCAGTTACCCCCAAAATTATTTCTCTATTTCTGGTAGTGACATGTTATAGAATAATGAATATGATTTATAACCAAGCATTGCACAACACATGAAATGGCCTGTAAACCATGATCTCCTAAACTGATATTAATATTTTTCTAATGATTAATGTCGTTTTCTCGTCACAAATTGTTGGTGTCTCATATTAGGGGGAAAACTTTTGGATGAATTACTTAATTAATCCTTTTTAGAATTTCATTCATATTTTCCATTTGGTCCATCTAGATTCTATCTTGTCTCTAGAGCTTTCATTTCTAGAAAAAAAATATTTACATCGATATTAATTTGGAATATAAGAGAAATATTTCTAGGGACCTTTATTCTTAGTAATTTTAGAAGATTATCCATTATGATCAACAACTTTGGTGAAGTATAAATTCATCTTCTTCGATAAATTTGAGATGAAAGGCACAGAAATATTATCCTAGATAATTATACTAATGTTTTTGTATATTTTTCATCAATATCATTCACCATCATATAATTTTGATCCATATTCAACTAGTTTTATCTGAACTCATCAATTAATTCCATATAATCTATCATAAACTCTTTTCTTCTAGGTTACTTTTATTCAGATACATTTACTAACATTTCATTATTAGCTACATTCTTCACTTACTCTCAAACCTCATTAAGATGTATCTCTTCTATCTAGGAACATTCATTACTTTAATTTATCTATTTTCATTTATCCTTCCTAAGATTCATGTTAATCTCAATAGAATCATAGACATTAAATATACCATTCTAGTTTAGCTATCGATTTACCTTCTACACATTTGAATGTCTCTTATTCTATTTTGGTTTCTCACATAAAGAATAAATAATTTATAAAAGTTTTATCTTTTACTGTCCAATAAATTGAGGATTAAGATTTATCAATATTAATTATCATCAGATTTCATCTATTTTTCATTAAGGATATCTTCATTTTACACTAATAGTCAACCTTTTATTTTTTTACAATTTTTATTATAGTAGTCTTATTCTTAAACATATTTTGTGAAATTGGAATTCTTCTTTGGATGGTGATATGAACATTTCCAAACCCTGGATAGTTGAAGCACTTTAATAGAATATTTCTTTTTTCATGCATTTTTCAGTTATATATCCTTGTAAACAAGGCCAACATTTGATTGTAGACCTCTTTAGCATCCTCATAAGAATCAGTTGATTCTTATTTCTCTTCAACTATATTTGTCACATTTATCAGGGAATTAAATGAAACTAACTTATTTTATTTCATTATAAAAGAATGAATATTTATTATATAATATTCCATAATAATTATATAGATGTAAACCAGTTATAGATCTTTTCAGTCTTCCAATATTTTTTTTTCAATAAAAAAATCTATAATACTTATCATCAACTTATTCACAGTGGGTGAGTAATCCAAATTCTCACCAAAATATCTCATACTAATTTCAATTTCATTTACCAATGTAAATTAATAAATCATCACTTTCATGATAAACTATTTTGATGTCATCAAATGAGCTTATTTGAATTTGCAGCATAACATCTTTGACAATAAAATCTCACATTTAATAGTTTCTCAATTTATACCATATTTTTGTGATGTTTTAGAGACCACAAATTTTGGTGTATACCTTTACTTGATAAAGAGATAAAGATTTAATTTTGTCACTTTTCACCCATTTACATTTTCATTTTATCTTCAAAATCCATAGTTTCATTATTAATATAGGTTGGATATCCCAAAGTAATTGAATCTCCCACATTAACCACAATTTATTAGAGATAAAATATTGTTTATTTCCCTATGCTTGTTATCTCGATTTAAAATGAGAATACCACTACTATTTACTAAATTTTTCCCCATCCTCGCAATTATTTGGAAATTTTAGAGGTTACATTTTCTCTAATACCAATTGATTTACCCAGATCATTGTGATACCACATAAATTGGGAAGGGTGAATTATTGATCCCTTTTACTTTTTAAAAATATGTTTTTCCCATTTAAATCTCTTTAGATGGTTAAATATATGATCCTATTTTCTTGTGTCTTTCTTACAAAACTCAAATAATGATATTAATACAATGGCATAGAACAGAAGGAGTTACATGTTTTTGTGAAAATACCTACTCCATGTCATTTTGGTTATTCTTTCCAATATGAATTTTAAACTATAATCTTGTAAAAAATTTGTAAAATGGTTTATACATAGTCACACTGTGTCACTCATGAATCCAAACACAAGTTTCTTTATAATACATCCCATAGTGTTTCAATAATCCACACTCACATTCTAAAGTATCTTCACTGACCTACACCAAGAGAGTTTCAATAAGTATTTTCCAATATATTGTGATATCATGATCTTCTCCCATGATCTTGATAAATCACACTTTCACATGTACAAGTTCATGGAGCATTGTAATCTACTAGTCTTGTTCAAGTATCCCTGATCGCATGTATATGATCAACTACAAATGTAAAACATTTTCATGATCTATGTATACTTAATATCTAAGCCCTAACTTAAATGAATGTGTGAAATTGGTGCACCCAATCCACTTCAATATGTTGTTCAAGAATAATAAATTCACAACTCAATTCATTTTCATATTGAATTCTCAATTTAATTACACATCATGCATGGATTTCATGGAATCTAAAAAAATAACACATTAAGTTATGATATCTATTATTATAATATTCTCAACTATGTTTTAGGTATATTTTTATTTGAATTTTTATTGATGATAACATACATACGAACTCTTTTATTGTGATTTTTAGATAAATAGATTATGACTTCCTATATTTCATTTATACATTCATTTACCATATTGTTTTATCTATGTATTATGGGGTTTTATATGAACATGCACCTTCCTCATACCTTTGAATGATGTTTTCCCATGTGTGTATTCCACCTCCATTGAGTAACTAGTAATGTTTCATGTTATACGTTCAGTACAATCACGTAACCCAAGTGTTGATTTATGGTTCTAATATTTTCACTACATAAAGGCATCCTACAGTGTGAATTGCCTTTATATATCAATGGTGAATTCTTCTGGATGACTCCCCAAGTGTCTTCGCATAAGAAATATAATGCATCATAAGGAAGAATAGATGAAATTTTTGAATTACGTTTCACCTTCCAAGTACCTATATTGATTGATTAATTCACATTCATTATAGGAATAAAAACAAAGGAATACAACAACCCCACACCAATAGAAGTCAGGTTACTAGAAATATTGATGTAGTGATCCTACACAATTACAATCATACCATAGATTCTATCTCTCCTTCGGCTAATGGAACCCACACCCTATCTCAACCTCTATGATAACCTAGTGGAGGTCGATCGACACCCTATTGTGATGATATGTTTAGAAGGGGTTTATTCCCAATAAAAATATTGATTGATAGGACCTATAGGTCTCAGTGGCTCACTAACACCACATCCCCTAAGGGTGGAATAGGGTTAAACCTCCCCCTCATTCTGATGTAGAATAACTTTTGTATCCTCTACTTGGAGGGATCTAAGGTCTCACTCCCGATGCTACGGTAGTATGGGACATTAAATCCATTCCTATAGTGACCACAACTTAGTATATTCTTATAAAGGATCCCACCAATTCTTCCTAGAGCTAGCATCGGCTAGTCCTATAAGAAAAAGAGTGGTTTAATTAATAACCAAATTTCTATCATTGGACCATCACACTGGTGTCGATATTATAGGTAGGCCTTGGACACTTTCAGACAATGGAAACCATATATAGATTCTGTTTCATTTCCACCATTGTAATATCCCACCATATCTATATACCATATAAAAGGGGTATATTTTTTTCCACCCCAAATCAAGACCCCACCCACTTCTCTTGTAGTCCAACTTGACTTTGTCTATCACTAACACAACCAAGAGATATTAAAATCCATACCATAATGAGGTGAATTAGTTCATAGGTCCTCATCTCACCATTTTCCCCCAACATGGATGGCCTCCTTGTGTTTAAATTGATAAGTATAGAGGGCCTCCAAACACAAAATCTAACAAAATTGGAAGTCCTACCCACCCTATCAACAAACTATGTATATATCCTTACCATTATGATGATATATCCTACCCTTAAAAATCATATAGAGAAATAGATTGAATATATGCTTCTAAAAGTAGATCACTAGGAAGGAATATATATTCATTAACCACTCATAGTACAAGGTGATGGAAGAGTATATGATAGAACCTTTACCCAATATTCCAGAGTCTAGTAAAAAATCCCTAGGATTGAGGATTATCCTTCCAGAAGCTCAGGTCTAAAGGACCCCTAGATCCCTCTATAGATACCTATAGAGAGAGGGTATTGTACCCCCTTTGAGGGGATCATAGTGTAGCCATATCCATCACCTCTATTTTCCCTCTTTACTACATCTACACATTAGGTGAAATTAATTGTCTTTGATCACATATTCAGATGGTGACCACCCCACCCCACGGACCACAGATGTACACTACCTCCCACATTATACTGAAGTGGTGAGAACCCCATCATATATAGGCATGGTTTTTGAGGTATATCCACCTCTGAAGTATTCCCCAACACGATTCATCTACAATACCTGTGTTACACTTCCTCTTCAAATTAAGTAGTCGTATAGTAGGTCTAAATCTGTGTTCCTTCCAATATATTGTTCTATAATGATCAGAACTTAGGGTGAACAAGAATATGTCTCTTCCACTAATCATGAGAGAATGTGGTTGGTTCTAGGTTTCTACCTTCTATTTGTTATGTTCTTCCCACCTTCACATCTATAATTTTTATTCCAAGTTTCCCTTATAGAGTAAATGGTATTTTTCCCACCAAAATTGTCTAGGTGATGTTTCACCACCTCCATGGTCAGTAACTAACCTACCCAGGTAGTCTTGAGAACCTATGTGACATTGAATAAAAGTGGAGAAAGGTTGGTATCATAGCTCCCCCAGTAGAATATCCCCCTAATATTTATTTCACCCACATGATTCTCTAGAATACAATTCTTAAAAGACTTACATTTCTATTCTAGATCTATGTAGTTGTTTCTCCACCAATACATATCATAGTTTACGGATAATATGGTTCTCTCCATTTCATCCCTAAGTTGCAACAAGTTAGAAAATCTGCTAAAGATGAAAGTTCCTATTTAGGTGTCATCTCGATTAATATGGGCATCACCAATATGTCGAAATATCATAGGAAAATGGCCACTGATGTGAGGATTAATGGAAAAAAATCAACTCAAGAGGAAGAACATTACTAGGAATACCCTCTAGTAGGTGTCCTCACTCATAAATAGAGATTTGTGTTGGCCCTAAAAATTCCCCCAATTGAGACATTGATTCCACCAAATAATAAGAAAAAAATAGAAAGGGACATTAATAAATTTCCAGGTTATTCATTTATTCATTGGAAATAGAGACAGATCCTACGGTAGCTACATTTCTCCCATATCACAAGGCATACATAGGTTCACTGTAAACCTCATTCCAGAGTGGTGCCCAGACTATGGAAATTCCATAAGGAAAACCTTCTATTATCTATTAAGGAACCTATTCATCCTCTTCTAGATACCTCAGTTCGAACATGGTGGCCCTTCAAATAATATTGTCAGAAGATGAGTGATACAATAAATGACCATGGTATGAGTCACATACCCTAAATGAGTAGCGTGATTATCTCCCTTGTGATTATTTTCCAGAAAATTCCAAATTAGATAATCATGTTAACCCCTTGGTGGCTAGAGACCCTCACTAGGGGGACTTTATATCTTCTCTAAATTATATCCTCAATGCATTGGAAACATAATAAGTGTAAATCTATCCTTGTGGAAAGTCATACCTAATATGGGTGGACAATTTCTGATCACACAAGGATTATAGAAACCCAAGCATCACCCTATTCTATGGGATGGGTGACCCGCTAGAGAACCTGGATCACTTTATATCATGGTGTAGACTAATGGTGGGGACCCATAAAGAATATGAGACCGCCATTCTCTAGGGTTTTTTACATACACTAGATGGACCTGCATTCATCAAGTGTATCCAGCTTCCTAAGGGTCCATAGCTAGTTGGGAAGACCATCCTAGATGGATCCTCTATTATTTTATCCAAATCAGATGCAATACTAGTATCTTCAAAAGCATCAAGTGAAAAAATATACCCAACTCGTGAGTCATAAAATTATTCACCTGATTGAAATGTAGCACAAATTTAATATAATAGTTGTAGGAACAAAGATAGCCTCAAATGTTTTGTTTGGTTTTTATTAAGAGTGAGATAGTCCATACCCTCATCACCTTTAGCTACATAGATATATTTTGAGATTTCATTGAAATGTATTAGCTTCTAGAGGAATCCTTGGAGTAGGCTAATGAATAGTTTAATCCATTTCTCATTATAGCTCCCATGAAAATACCTATAATTGCATAGATTACTGATGACATTCATGAAGAGGTTACTACCCTGATGCACATATTGGAACCGTTTTCATAATAGCCTTATATAGGGCATGAATAGTTAGTGAAAACTTTCCCCACATAACCCAGTTAAGAACCGGATCACTGAGAATAGTTGCCTCAATGAAAAAATGTGGTTCCAACTCCACTTCAAGACTAGGTTCCTAGTGTGAAATTTTCATAAAGAAGAAACTGAACATACTATTTTTGGGATTCAGACAACTTAATCTATATCATATCTTCTTGTAGAATGGAATTCTAGAGTATATAGAGTGCATGATACCATAGGATTCCAAACACAATGGCCTTTGGGACCATTTCATGTTCCATGTCATCCTTGGACACATCATAAGGGATTGAATCATGTCAATGATTGGCTCTAAGATGAGGTTGAAAATAGCATAGTCATGTTGGAAAACATTCCATCATAGGTGAAACAAGTCTCTAATGGTCCGATTATGATAATGAAGGATGTGGAAAATTCTATAAGGCCCATAGCCATGGGATATATAAATATGATGAATGGTTGACTCGCAAGGAAGTCTCTCTTGCACATGGTGTTATCTCTCACTTTGTGAGCATCCCGCTCTTCTAGTGGTTGTTTTTTCAAATATGGACACTACCCCCAAATCTAAATTGCATCCATAAAAATCATGAAGAACAAAAATTATTGGTGTAAGGTAAAATAAAGTCCCCCAATGATACTGAATCCAATTAAAACTCTTGTTGATTTGATGAATCCTAAGAAAGGTAATTTGAAGAAGGTCCTACCAATCTTCTAGTATTCCATGGATGAGGATTATGGGAACACATCAATGAATTTATCCACACTAGTGGACAACTTCCTGAAATTTGATAATGCATAATAACCTGTAAAACCCATCAGTGTATTTGGATGACATCGTCTAAGGAAAGGGAGGGAAATAAAAGAAAACAGAATGCTTAAACTAACCAATACATTCATGCTGTTATGAATAGGCATAAAGTTATTCAAGAATCTAAATAAGGTCTATCACCCAATACCACTCTGTTAGGCATACCTCTGTAGTTGATTGTGTAATTTGATTAAGAAGCTTAGTCACGACAATGTCATGATCAGTTGCATCTAGCCAGAGTGTAACCTCAGCCAACGGACTTCTATTTGGAAGTTTTCAGATGTAGGCCATCTAGTCCACAAGAGAATATATCCAAAATTATACAGATACTAGTAGTTCAATAATCATCATCTATTATTCCCCATTAAATAGAGGGACCCTCTGGGAAAAAAATATACACATGGGGGGGAAGAATGATGTATTGGAGAACATTTCTTGAATACCTATAAGGCTTAAAATCCTATAAAAAATGAACTTATTATTGGAAATTCAAGAGACCCTTCAAATATTTTTGAATTACTCTACGGTTTTAAGATTATTTGACTTACATTAAGTCCTAAAATGCATAAAAAGATATGTATTTTGGAATTTTGGTCCATAATCACATTCAATGGGTAAGATGAGGCCATTATCATACAAGAAAATTTATTCCTGTTGTACATCACTAACCAGTTAAATAGAATGTATATCTACTGCTTCCTCATGGACACTAACTCTGTGATCAATATCATCCCAACCAAGTTTCACCATTATCTAGGGAAACAAATAATAATATTTTACTCCCTCTATCCTAATGACTCTAGGTATGGATCAGATCAATTTAAAAATATATGGTATGGTTCTCCTGAAGACCATGTTTTTTGGATTAATATCAAACATTGAGGTCATTATAGTATAATAGGATACCACATTCAAAGAACATCTAGGAAGACTTTGTCTTCATTTTCAAGGAGTGATCCCTTCTTCAAATCAGCAGTTTCTGAAGAACTCCCCCAATGGTGAAGTAGGGGTACTATTGTAATATAAATCCCCCTTTTACTACAATTAATCTCTCTGTCTATATTTTAGCTAATCCAAAAGGGATGGTAAGACGATGTAGATTTAATGGGTTGAGCACATAAATGATCCCAACAATAGAGCTTCCACTGTAGTCAATCTATGGGTATACAAGAATGGAAGTTTCATTCTCATGATTTACTAGATGGAGACCACAAATCCAGATCTAGGTGGATGTTTCATTGTCTTTGGGAAAACAAAGTTCATCATCCCAAAGAATAAGAATCATCCATATATTAACATTTACTCTTTCACTAAAGAGGGGAAAATGAAACTAGAAGTTTGTTCTCCTATTATATACATAAAATGTATCACTATGACCTCCAACCCCTGGCATTATCACGTTTTCCAAAAAGTATGTATAAATTGATGAAAATAAAATCATTTCCAATGCATCGAAATCAATAATAGACCCCACAATTAGAGATAGAATTGAATTTGATCTAAATCTTAATTTCATATAGTTTCATCAGAATGAGAACCCCTCAACTAGGATTTTGTGTCCAAGAAAATAGGAACCAATGCTTCCCCAGAGTGGGTTGTCCGGGAAGATCTTCCTCCTTCCTATGATTATCCTATATTTGATGATGAATATGACTTGGAAGAAGACCCTATTATATTTTAATAAGGTGTATCATCCACCATTGATGTGTTAAACAACATAAAATATAGTTTCTATGAAGATATAAGGCCGACCCAGATCAGTGTAGAAATTCCCCAATGGGGAAGTAGTAAAACGAGGCTTTATGGAAGTAGCACCACAATTTCTTTCCATTGAGTTATAATGATATTATAGGTATGAACCCCTAGGTAACTATTCATCGTATTGTCCTCCCATTTGGACATCATGTGTTCAAACAACCTCCTAAGAATATGAACTCCTCTTACTGTGATACATTCAGGGATCAATATGACAATATTATCTAGTGTGACATCCTAAAATATGTTTGTTAACCTAGATAGAGGGACAAAATCGTCCTAATTCAGAATAATATGTTTCATATCAGATTACACATTGGCTTCTAGGACCGTAGGAACCAATTTATTAAAGATGGTATTCCCCTTCGAGTGAAATAGATGTTGATTGATGACACAACCATGTTCCAAGACTAATTATTTATTGATGGATACTCTATGAAATACAAGAACCAGATAACCCATGGGGATGAGGATCACATTGCCTTTTGGCCACCCCATAGGAAATTTTTCAACAAGGTAATTCCCTTCTTCTTGAATAATGAAAGGTCCACTTACCAGTAGTCCATGAAGTTCTTCATCAATATAATTCCAAGTACATAAAGTGAAAATCTATGATAATAACTTGGTAGTAAAATATCTCCAATTCCAGGACCTTCTCAAGTACAATGATAATGTTTTCAGCTTCCTTTATTCCCATCACTTGATGACTAACCCCTTGAAGTGCACAATTCGGTTTACCTATGGTATGTTTCTCTACATCGTTGTATGATATAAATTTATTGAAACTCACCCATAAAAGATCAAGGAAATAAATCAGATGCCTCCCCTGATAAATCACAGGGAGTTTCAGGGACATTGAGGCCACTTAGCCTATATACTCCAATTTTGACATATTTGTCCAATAATTTGAAAACATTATCATGTGACACGAATAAAGGAATAGTTTAACAATGGAATGAGTATTTTCAGGTAGTGTTTGAGGATATCAAGAAGTATCTACTATGCCCTCTGGTTCTGATGCCACATATTTTAGGAAATCCTATGAACCATTGTGTAACTACCCTATAATGGTCCCTTGGATCCTATAAAACCAATAAAAATAATTTGATAAGGTGGAACATCATATATTATTTCTTTATTATTCTATATTAAACAGATACTAGATACTCCCATATCGATAAGATTTTTAACACAAATCTCTACACAGTGCATAAGTTGTGGTATTATGTGTAGTTTCATGAGATATAACTGGTGTATCGAGTGATCCCACTGAAGAATATCATAATCTTAACCATTTTTATTGGATTATTGGAACATTGGTTAGTGATACTGTAATAGTTCAACATCATGTTTGTCATGTAAATTTCATTTGAATTCCTTGCACTAATAAAATCAATGAGGGATATTGTGGGGAATTTCCATAAAAGCTTCCAAATGAAATATGATCAACCATTAAGGAATAATATGGGGCTCATGCATGGATGCTTCTTGAGGGGAAGGATCTTCATATAATAGTGATGTAAGGTTTCATCCCATGATGATTGTATATGGCGAATCCCATGTTCATCATAATGAGTAAGGATTATGTTTCACTTCAATTTATAAGGACGGTTTTAATCAATTTAATAGTGTATGACTAGTATGTGTAAGTAGTAACTTTTACAAAATGTATCTTGGATGTGAATTGGGTAATTCTATGAGGTGGACCATGTCTAGGTGATAATATTATATGGAATAAGGACTACCTATAAAGATGGGTGAACAATTTCCCTCAAATATTCAATATCTACAGCCTACATGATCACTAATCATATACCTCGAGTTGGGACATGGCTGTGTCACATCCTATTTTTTAGGCTTTCATTGGGGTGGAGTTTCATCCCTCTACCATGAGGTCAATGTGTTTCTCTTTGTTTCTCTATATTCGCACATTCTAATGGTGGGTTTATTTATACACATTCTATAGAAATGTAGGTTCCATGATCAAAATAATAATATGGGATGTCGGTTACAACTTCCATGGATTCCTCCTTGTTGCCCATCACCTAGTACGAGTCTCCATCATAGATTAAATCATGTTTTTTGAACTCATTCCTTGTGCCATCTCGTTGTGGAAACTAGTCAATCATGATAATTTTGTCCCAATATGGAACATACTTTAATTCATTAAATTATTAATGTTTGGCACAATTGGGAATGTCTTGGAATTGGGAATATTGGGAACCCATAAATTCTTCACATTTTAAGGGTATCAAAGGTATGAGGCATCTAAGGCACAAAACCCAAGGAATACCATGTTGATCATGAAGTATTTAATTATGGGGGTCTAAGTATTCCTTTTTTTTCAAAGGCATACCACAATTACTTTTCGATGTAGGTATTTCGGATCCATTTGTGAGTTTAAATACATGGAGAGGTGGGAAAATAATGAATGTTTTATCGGTATTGGTTTTGTGAAAGTTTAATGAAATGTAGTGACACGATAGGTGAAATATTAATGTCTGGAATGGAAAGTAAGTCATTTGTTTTAACATATATTGGGGATATTATGGGAGCATGTTAAAAATCATTCTGGGAAAGGATGAATGCTGGTATAACATCTTGTGTGGATAGGATAGGCATAGGTTTAATGTTAATTGGCGGCAGTATGTGCACATGTCTAAAAATTTGGAGGTATATGATGAACATTGGCTTTAAATATTTCAATGAAATGATGGGAATGGGCTTGATATCATTATAAGATAGGGTAGGAACATGATTAATGACATGATAGGATAGGGTGGTGAAGGTTTCATGCCTTGTGAGGACAAGATAGTAACATGATTAATTACTTGTGGAGATGGATCGGAATATCTTATTGAAATAGATAGATGGGTGCATCTCAATGATGGAATATTTCACACATTAGGGTTATTTTTTCCGAATTGAACCTATGGAAGGAATCATATGAAACCTGATAATGAGACAGGGATCAAAACACACACAATTTGATGCATATTTTATGGTTGAGTGATAGGACTGATCCATGAACTTTAACATCAAGTAGTAATGACTCTCGTGTAGCCTAAGGAGTTTTGATAGGGTATGGTCTGTGGATTATGCATATAATAATACCAAGGAGATAGAATCATACTTTAGGGAATAATATGGTTCATATTCATGGAATCTATATGGGGTTCACAGATCATCCTATGGTAGGAAAGGATGGTGTCGTCCCTTGATAATCATATTTGTTAATTATATATTAAACACATAGTGTAAGGATACAGTTTTACATCATCTATTGACATTTTTTCAGAAAACATAATGTCATATGACTATGATGCGGAGCTATATAGTTTTATGTAATGAATATCAGATATCTATGATCTCACTCCATGATGTAGATGGAGTAATAGTGAGAGGTAGATCTCAAATAATGTCCTCCTATTAAGATGGGTGAGCAGTTTACCCTAAAATTTCTACCTCTAGGATATACAAAACCACCACACATGTGCCTCTGGGTGGGAAACATCATTGGTAATATAGGTGAGGAGAGGTTATCAAAAAGCCTAATGTTGTGCTCCCAATCATTAAGATCATAGGGAATTATGGTACATGAAGTTAGGATAAATATTTAGTGTAATGTATTCACTAGATGAATGGAAGTGTTGGTTCAAGGACCCCGTTTTTGTCTCGTATGGCTTTATTGGGTTGTGTTTAAAAGAAGTTATGATAAGAGTGGGATATAGAGTAAAAAACCACATGTATTATGATGAAATAAATGCACTCATTATTTATAGTAGTGTGCTAGTTATGTATGTGTGATGGAATCATAACTTACATTTACCTAAAGATCACTAGGAGCATTTGAACTTGGGAAAATCAAGGATATGCCTTGTCTTATTTTGTCCCACATGAGGTATGTCATGAAAGTGATCTCAATTTAGGTTCTATGGTTTCTACTGTTGTGTGATTTCAGGGAAGAGGAGGGTATTCATTCATAGGAGAGACATTTCATCGTATGGATATACTCCCCCAGCTGGTGGTGGAGAACCTATTTTTAGATGAAATCCCTAGCTGTTGGGGTGAAACGTCATGGGCATGAAATAGGGTTGCACACTTCTTCGTCCTTTTCCTCAAGGATGTGTCCATGCAAGATAATTAGTTTGATATCTCCTTATCCACATGACTGGATGGTTATTCAATAGGGATTCACACAACCTTGACTGTTTTATGCAGAATCCTCTTTTCATAGGTTCATGGGATGTGGGTATGAATTCAAACTTCGGGGAATGTATATAACTCCTTGTTTACAAGGGCACACAAGACCTTTCCATGTGGAAATGATTCTTCACTTACAAACATTGTATATTTTCTTCAACCTAATCATAAGACCCAAAATGATGTTAGGGGTTTACCATGATTTTGGTTCTTCCAAAATAATCCCGTTTAGGTTTTGGAAAAAACGGCGTGCCAAAGAATGCCCAACCATGTAATCATAGTTGATAGGGAACCAGAAGTTAGGGTTTTGTGGTATATACCAAATTGAGTGCCTCAATTAAGTGTGGTTGGGAAATAGTTTCCCAGGATCATACAAATGTGTTTCTTTCATTGGGTAAGATGGAGGGTGGTGTCTATAAATAGCGGGAGGGGATCCTTATATATTACTCCAACTTCCTCATGTGATGATCCTTCTCTTGTTTAAGTAACTCATAAATTGAAAAAATTATCGATCCTCGTCCATGGAATTAATGCAACACTACCTTTCACAAATCCACATGCACATGGTGGGGCACACCAAGATCACTAAAAATGTGTACTTTATTAAATTTTTTGAATACCTTGTGGCTATGTTTTCCTACTCTTTCCCAAAAGGAGAACCGGATTCACTACCAGGGCTGGTGAAGGTGATTTTCATTGGAAATATGGACCTTGACTAGACTCCATCTACCAAATAATTAACTTATGTTGTATCGATTGGTTAAGATACATAGTGATCCAATTATGGATATTCCTAATGTTTGGCTTCTAATCAGGTGACCCCTTAGAGAGCATTGAAGTCACTCATATGGTGTATTTCTATCATGTCGAGCTATTTGAGGTAACTCTATTTATATATATATCACTTATAGTCATTCTAGTAAAAATTTATAACTTGATATTTTCTTGTGTATGAGAAATCTAAATTTGGATATTTGGACCTTGTTAGAGGGGTTGAGGTTACTCTATCTATGGCAAGAGAAAATGATTCAGGAACTATGATAGTGGTTACCACAATTGGAGGGACCATCAAGGAGGTTGGATTGGTAGTCTTAGATACCTTTTTCCACCCAGTCATCTATGAGGGACATATAATTTCCCTATACATATATGAATTTTATTAATTTATTTTATGAATAATTATACATCAAATACAAACCAAGGGTCTTAATTTCTAGTTTCGTTGGAAGATTAGGTAAATAAAATTAAAAATATAAAACTATTATAATTAATCTATTTATTAATATTTCATAATAATCTCATAACATGCATTGGGATCCTACATCTGCATAGGACAACCTAAGGGAAAACATTGACGAAAGGGATGTGAAAGAAACCCCAGTAAGGGAATAAACTTGGGAATGAATCATAGATAATGAGTTAGAAATTCATAATATTATAACATAAAAGGCATAGAACATGAGTAAACATATGGAATCATATTAAAAATTGAAAATTCAATCAAATTATTATTTTAATAATTTAATGTGGAAGCAATATATAACATGATGTAAACATGAGTCAAAGAAAACTACTAAAATGATATTACATGGTGGATGAACTCCCATAATGTTTTTGGTTTACTCCCTCATCCCATAGATGATGTTTCCTGAGCCTAAAAATTACACTATGAATTTCAGATATTATAGGGAACACCCATAAAAAATGATTCATGTATATTTGTGCTACTGAAAGAATCAGTTATAAGGAATACACATAAGGGTTACCCATTCAAATAACTAGGTATCTTAATCTTGTCATAAGGAAAAACCAAATGGAATATAACAATGGTATCCATGAAATAAGAGATATAAATAATTATTGGACATTATTAATGGTATAAATATCAAAATATCATGAATTATTATGTATAAATGAATTGAAAACATTGAAAACAGTTGTTAGGTAAATTTACAAATGTGCTACTTGAGTGAGGTTTCAGGGAAAATAAAAAAGGGTTCTTAAAAAGGATAATATAATAATTGTTTATATAAAATAAGAAATAGAATAAATTTTTTCATGATAAATTAGTTATTGTGTAAAAATAATTGTGTTGTAATATAGTTTATTATGTGTACATAACAATGGGTATGAAATCGGTAAGATCCCATTAATTGGAATTTCTTACCATCAGGAATCACAAATGGAACGTTTTAAAACATGTAATTGTCCATAAAAGAAAGAAAAATGGGGATTAATGAATATTTTTAACAAATAAACAAATAATATTGTATTTTTATATAATAATAATTAATAAATACATTGGGGATAAGTGAGAGTAATAATAACCCAAAGGTAACTCAGAGGTTCGGAGAGATCCTTGACCTAATGTAAAAATATGTTCTATATTTGTACATAATATCTAATGTAATAAAATTAAATTAATTAATTACAAGATTCAGAACCTATTATACAGATATTTTATTTATTATATTTTATTATGTTTATTTATTACCATTTTAATGAGTTATATAGATCAATTTCATCGTTCTTTGGGCATTCGATTCATGGTTTCATAGTGGCTTCGCTTGTGTAAAATTACATATGTTCATTCCAAAATGTGAATAATTATATAAAACTGAAATTATAAGGTATTGATTAATGTAAATAAATTTAAATTGTCTTATAAAACATTTTTTCTAGTTTTAGGATTATTCACTTGATAAAATGATTCTGGTCAATGTCTTGTTTATTTTTAAAGGTTTTTTATCATCATGATGTTGTTTAGTTTATTATGTATTATATCTATTTATTAGTTATAGTACATGAAAAAAGATATAATATACATATTAAAATTATGATTAACCATAATAATAGCTCTATGACTAGTCTTGATGGTAGTAATATAAAATGACAAGTCATCATCCATGAACACAGTGAACTGACATATTATAGACAATATTTTCTTTTCTAGAATATAAGGAGAAAAAATAGATTTTATGTCATATATTCCATTAAATAAATAAAATTATAGTATATATATATATTATAAAGGAGTTATCAAGACTATTTCGATAGGGGATTTGATGAGATAGTGATAAAATAAAAGATATTAATATAAAATGAATGATAATTTTAGTTCTTGATATTTGTCCCTTTGAGAACCTCATTACGTCACATGGGATTGGTATTTCATTGAGACCATAAACTAATGGATAGTGGAAATAGGATTTGTAATGTAGTTGGGTTAAATATTGAAAATTTAAAATCTTTAAATGGTTTAAGGATAAATGGTGTTGAAGAGTTGTATCTATAGGTGGAGCAGAGGGCTGTTTTTTATTATTATATCCATCTGTTTATTATTTTCACTCAAGAATATCAATATTTTTTATTACTATGAATAAATACAGTAAATATTTTAATATAGTAAAACCCATTGGTACTTACTGCACCCATGATTCAAAAATTCACATATTTACCATATAATGTAAAATAAAGAAAATTAATGTATTTCACTATTCACAAAAATTCTACTCTTTTAGAAAAATAAAAAAACATCAACATACCCTTTTTTATACCTATAAATTGAAAAATGGAATAAATTATATGTAAATAAATTTATAATTATGAAAATTTTAATTTTTAAATAAAATCATCTTTTATTCGAGAAATGATGATTTTATTATTATAATCAATTTTATGACCTTGTGAAAAATTATTTACGTTATCATTAAATTATATCCTAATTATAATACACCATAATATTAAATTATGAATCTATTTTATGAAATAATTTTTATTTTAAATCAATTTATTAATTATAAAATTGTAAATAAAATTTTAAATTTTTCAAATATTTCAGCACTTAATTTTTCATTTTTAAAACATTTATATACATATACCGTGATTTAATTAGTTCATATATTCATCCATAAAATAACTATGTTTTTTTAGACTTTCATATTTTATGTTAACATTCTAATGGATAGTTCACTCTTCCTAATGGTTAGAATACTATTCCAATGGTTAGGTTACAATTCCAATGGTTTAGGTTCCATAATTTCTAGAAATACCACTTATTTCACTCATTCTACAAAAAATTTTATTTTCAATTTAGGTTATATTTTTACATTCATCTTCAATGTTAATATATTATTATTATTATTATGTTTTTTCACAAATATGTTTGTGAGTGTCCTTATTCTAGTGAGTCAACCTTATCCAAATTTTCTAATTCTCGTTTTCTTATTTTTAATTTATTATACCATAGTAATAATTGTAATTTTTACTTGATTATTTTTTGACTCATGTGTTTTTAATCATTTATGAAAATAATTTTTTTTATTTATTTCTCTATATGATGTATTTGTTTTATGACATTTGAATGTAAATTCCAATGATAAAATTCTAGTTTGTCACTTTCTTCCTTCCTTTAGAAATTTGACACAAGAAATTAGATTTTACCAAAAAAAGATTAAAATAGATATGTGTATTTTTACTTATTCTATTTCTCTAGTTACCATTTAAAATTTTAATACGTTTGGTTTCTCCATAGTACATTTACAAGGTGAGTGTTTTGGTTATGTAAGATGTCATGACCTTTCCTAGAGGGCCTCGGGCCGTGACTACCCCTAACCTTTATCTGTTAGGCCAACAGCTGGAAACTAGCACTGAGTAGGAATATCCCAAAAATTGGGGGCTTTTTACTAAGTACCTGTATAAATTCACACATCTCCAAGACCAAAATGCATAAATTTAAAAACACTTAAAAATAAGCATTAATATCACTAATATACCAACAATAGATTATGATAGTAGAAAAACTAGAAAGTAAACATGGTTCGAATACAATCCCCCCAAAAGTAAAGTCTACCAAATTTAATGTAAATCTTATTGAAACTTGTTCACAGAAAACACTAACTAATGGGTATGTACATAAATATCTATCTGAAGTCACTGAAGCCCACCTCGTATATCGTAACTCTCTCTAATCACCACCTAGACACGGTCCACTAAGGACTCTGTCAAAGCATCAATCATCTTCACAAGGAACGACACATGTAGGCATATTTTGTGTTGGGGTGATAAAAAACAATACTCATTAGGGGACCCAAAACAATAATTGTAACACTAATAAGATATGCAAAAAGTACACCATATTTTAAACACATGATGTTTATTCAATAAGGTTAGCTCACATAGGTATAAGTATAAATCAAGAAGAGAAGGATTTCCAGTTATAGTCCACAGATATCTCAATATATATGATAATAGAAGTGTTGATAGTGTATTAAGTATCGATAGTGCATGGAGAGAAAATGATGCATGGTGCATTGGTGCTTTGGTGGTGCACAAAGCATCGATGGTGCACAAAGAGTCAATGGTGCACGGAGAATTGATGGTGCCCGTAGCGGCGATGGTGCCCAGGACACTGATGGTGCAAGGAGCATCGATGGCGCATATAGCATAAATGGTGCACCACGCGTTGATAACACAGGGAGCGTCAATGGTTCATAAAAATTTGATGGTGTATGGAGAGTCTAAGGGTCATGAAGCCCCCAAGTGGCATTGTCTCCAAGATCACATAGTCACAACTAGAAATAGGATTCCACTCGTAACACGCTTTTTCTGGGAGAACCTACTCCCCAATTGATTAGTTCATAAACAAACTCCCAGAAAACACTTACTTAGAGTATCTCAAAGGGACTGTCTTGTCACAAGGGTCTCAATGCCACAAAATGGTCATCAAATAGACACACTATTTGAATAATATGGACAATTTAGTAAAAAGGGTCTGGTCTGGTCTAGGTCTGACCTGTACCGGTCCGGCCGACCTGACCTGACCCACCCTAGGCTAAACCACATCCTCCTAGAAACAACCTAGATTCCTCAATCCACCCCACTACATGTTGGCCGGTGTGTGCATGTTGTATGTTACCCGCCCTAACCATGTATATCTGGTCAATGCGGTGCCAGACTTCGTTTTATGTAGCCATCCTAACATCCCCACACATACTAGCTCCTCTTCCATGGGTCCCTCATTCGATGCAGCTTTGAGTCACACCCCTACTCCACCATAGACTCATGTCACAACCATCCGATCATCATCCACATATTCTTCCACCATAGGCCCTATGAAAATTTTCCACACCACATGCCACCGGGTGCCGCCCTATGCTAGCGTTATCAGTTGGGGGCCTTATATCCACATGTCTCTTCATTTTATATGGTGCTATTTCAAAAAAAAATAGCTAGTTCTATGATACCTGGGTCGAATCCTTCACTACCCTAGGCCTTGACCTTCCATGCTATCACTTTGGGGTCCAATCACATTCAGAGCCTCCCAAAAAATTACAATGCGACCATGAGGGTCTAACAGAGAGGAACCCCATGAATGGGGTAAAAGGGATCACATAGAACACATGGAGAATAGATCTTGGCCTTCTGATTGAAGGAATTGATCCGTTATTGTTAGATGAATCATGAAGAAACCAACAAGAGGATAATCATCAAGATCTATTCACTTTAATCCAGAAATATTTATCCCTCCAACAAGAATGATTAAACCATGGATCAACATATTCATTGGTTGTTCCTCATTCATCTTTTGATTCTAATAAGGTAAAAAGAAATATTGAAGATATCAATACCCAAAATCGATGATTGGACTAGTTTTTTATGAAGAACGGAGGTCTATTTTATTGTCAATCCATGTTCCTTTGGCGTTTGTCATCAGGAGAGAGCTTTCTTCTCCTTGCCTCAGGGTATTTACAAGGGTATGATGATAACCCTGAATTCTTATGAGATTGATTATTAAAAAAATAAATCTCAAATGTGTCAACACTTAATGTTTAATAACATATTATTATTAGTTATTTTAATTATTTCTACGTCTAAAATCTAACTTTCACCATCGACCCATGTTGGTCATGGTTAGGCACCACTGAAGTCAAATTTGTTTTTCTAGATGCAACGGTGCCTAGGTATTTCTGATCTGAGAAACTATTTAATATTTATTCCCATTTAATGAAGACACATCCCACACGCTTTATTAAAAACTAAGAAATTTTTATCAAATTTTTTTGGGCATGTTGGTCTTCATAATATCACATTGTCTTAGTGCCTACTCTCCATATTTTCCCAATTAATTTCTAAAAACAATTTAGAAAAATCTGAGTTATTACAATAGTCTTTGTCTCTATAGTCCATAATCTTTATGGAATACACCAAATAAGAGAGTTCATTTTCTATTTCTTCCACCTATGAGTTCAACACATGCGAGAGATATGGTATTTATTGCATGAAGAGGGATACATGGATTAAATCATGTACTTGAGACATGGTTGGTTGATCTCCCAGTCAACAGGCCATGTCTCCAACCTGATCAAGAATCTCAAAGTGGTTGATGTACCTGGTACCTATATTTCCATTCTTCTCAAATATCTAGACACTCTTCCATAGACATATACAGAGTAATACATTATCTCCAACCTCATAATATAATTCTCATCGATGATTATCTTTATATTTCTTTAGTTTACAATAGGCATCAAAAATATGTTGTTGGATTTTCAACACTATTTCTTCACCTTCCTTGACCATTTCAGGTCCCAGCAACTTACATTCACCAATGAAATCCCAACATTTAAGTGTTCTTCGTATTTTACAATACAGTGAATCATATGGATCCATCTAGATGCTTGAGTGGATACAAATGTTGTGAGAGAACATGATTAGTGGATGATGTTGATCCGATCATCATTTTATTTCCATTGAGCAGGATCTCAACATTTCTTCACATGTCATAATATTCCTCCCAGATTGGCCATTATTTTGGTAGAAATAATCCATACAGAAGTTCAACTCTTTATGTAGTGTATATTGGAGTCTTTTTTGGAACATGGTGGTAAATATTGGACCATAATCAAATATAAGAGATATTGGTTCACTATGCAGCCTCATAACTTAACTAATGTATATTGATGAATTTGGTTGAGTGATATGGAATCTTTAATCATAATAAAGTCACCAATAATTTTAAGATGATTGACAATGACTGATATAGAACTATTTCATATGATGTATTTGGAAGTCTTGTGAAAAATAAAATAGGTATATATTCCAATTTACATGAATGTATTTGTAATGGTTGATTAATCCCCTTATAATTTTTCTTTTAGCCATCACATGCTAAAATACCAAGATATGATGATGTATATTCAGAAATCACCTATTTCATATTGTCCCACCAATAGTGCTATCTGAGATTATGATACATCATTGTACTCCAATGGTGGATAGAGAAGGTTGGCCTATGTGCATCATTCAAAAACTCTTTATTTATCTCAGCATTTGATGGTACAAATTTTCATAACGCAATTCATGTGAATCCTTCCTTATCAATTATGGTCTCCAAATATTTCCCATTTCTGATAGATTCCAACATCTTCTGAATTTCAAATTCATCACATTGACCATCATTTATATTCTCTAAAAGGGATGGCTGAGAAATAATTTGTGAATGAATAATGATATACCTTTATTTATGATTCCCATATCCATATTTTTCATGTCTATTAAGAATGGATCCTTATCAATTATCATCATTGATAATGTTACATGATCTTTTCAACTTAGATCATCTTACAATTTATCTTCTTTTCCTAGATGATGGGGGATTGAGCATTCATAATCGTGGATGGGTTCAAACCATCTTCATTGTCTCATATTAAGAAACATATATGAGAATATTTATTTGAGTATCTTATGATTAGTATATATCTGAAACCTCTCCCTAAAGAGGTAATGAATCTAAATTTTCAACATGAAAACCACATCTTCCAACTTGAGATCATGTGAGGGATGGTTTTGGTCATGAACATTCAACTTCCATGTGATATAGGCTATTACTTTATCATTTTTCAAAATTTCACATCCTAATAACATATTTAACACATCATTTTATACCAAAAAGAGTTCCCCAACTATAGGTAGTGTATGAACTAGTTCAGTGATAAGCCTACTTTTCAACTCATTGAAGCTATATTCTCAGTCACTAGTCTAGAAACGCATTACACCATTCTAATTTAGCTTGAATAGTGGGTGGAAAATCATGAAATGTTAATTAAAAGTCATTGATACTACTCTGATAGGCTAATGAAACTATAGATATCCATTATAAATGTTGGTCTAGCCACACTTCTTTTGACATTATCTTAGAAAGGTCCACATATATTCCTTTAATATTGATAACATATCCCAAGAATGAAACAACGGCCATCCAAAATTCTTACTTACTATACATTTCATATAGTTTCTCGACCTAAAAATTCATTAGAATAGTGTTCAAATACTCTCTCTAATCTACCTTACTCATGGAGAATATTAAAATAATATCTATAAATAGTAAAAAAAATTAAGGGTAATATCTAATGAATATATCAATTAAATAAAGAAAATTAATGTATACTTATTGATTAAAAAAGGAATAACTATGATATAAGAGTGTCTATACCTCATTAAAAAGTTATCCTTAGGATTAACTGCATTCCTCACCTTTAATTGGTGATATCATGACCAAAGGTCCACCTTTGAGAAATACTTATCTAAGTGAAGTTGATCAAACATGAAATATATCCACTATAGGGGATACATATTCTTTATTGTGATTATTTTAGTGTACAATTAGAATTTAAGAGGCACATTGATCTATCCTTGTTCCTAATGAAGAGGATGGGTACGTCCCATGGTGAATAACTCAGGTATATAATAATCATCTCAATATTTTCATATAACTTATTATTCTATTCTTACAACCCAATGGTGTCCATTATATAAGGTATCATTGATATGAGAAAATATCTAGGTATAAGATCAATTGAGAACTCATCCTCTTAGTTAAGAGTAGGATAAGGAAATTCATCAAGTAATACATTAGTATAATCCATCATAGTGGGCATGTCTTCAATCATGCTCCTCAAATTTTTCCCCATAATTTTAGTAATATATTCTTTCATGTATAGAAATAATATTCACTATTGAGAAGATAATTTTTAAGGAGGTTCATCCTCAACCTTACACTTGTACATAATTTGAAGATTCCTCAGGATGTAAAATGTGATCCCACTTTCTCGGCAATTGATTATGGAATTGTATAAAGTTAGAAAATAAATACCAATATTACATAAAACTCCACCAAAAGAAGTGAGACAATATTTTATATTGGTTTATTCCACAAACATTTATGTGGGAGGAGTTATATACATTTTATGAAAAAATTTCCCCATTTTATTTTCTCATAGATATCTTAACCTTCAAATTATTATGCGGTGTTTCAAATATTATATTATAATTTCTAGATAAAAAATAGAACATGGTACTATAATTAAATAGTAAATTCTCTATTCTTGAATCAATAAAACATATACATATCAACACATCATTATCAATCACCACCTAAGTAGAAGTGATATCATGTGATCTTCCCTTCTACCTGGGAGGTTATAGTTGATTATTTCCTTCGAAAACCCTTATCTTGGGGAATTGTATCACATAATTCCCATGTTATAAATTGTTGAAACAATACACTATAGGTTGGGTGTTTATCAGAACATTTCATTCTTCTTTATCATTAGTGTGATTCTTCAAATCCCTTATGTAATAATTATCATGATACCCCTCTATTCAACATTTAATGTATCTAAATATTACCTTTTGACCATTCCCAATATGTTTCTTACCAAAATATTCAAATGAGGGACACTGGGTTTTCATTAATTCATTATATTTATATATTGATCCTCCAATATTAAACTCTTTTTTCCTATTTTTATCTTCTATCCCATGAGTCCAATGAGTTTCTATAATCTCCATTACAACCTTAAGGTCACAATTTTAAATCATCTCATTGTTGTCAATATCTCGAATCACCATAGAATTTCATAGAATTGTCATTAGTAAAGAAGTGATGTAGTTTTCTTTCGGTGTTTATGGGAAAATATAAAGTCATATCATGCAATCCTTGGGTTGCTTTCTTCATACACCTCAATAGACTAATCATCTATTTGGTTCAGTATGAGGAAATACCTCCAAATCATAAGATATAGAGTTTAGTGAGATTATTTATTCAAAAAATATATATTGAATCCTTCCCAATATATGGAATAAATTTCTTCCTTATAAATTTCGTTATTTATCAGTTTCCACCATTGATTAGCTTCCCCATAAAAAAAGATAGACCAACAAGATGACTTTACCAACTTCATAGAATTAAATGATAGGGAATATCTTCTCAATGGAGTTAATATTTTTTCCATGATGAGGGTATTGGATGATCCACTAAATATAAGAAGAATTTTTTGATAAAAAGATTCAACAATGATTTTCTCTTTCATAGGATAAGGATATTAATCCATATGATTCAAGTTATTATTCTTCACCTATTCTAGTATAGCTTGTACATTCATGATGATCTAGGCTCCCATTACCAACATGTTTATAATATCATTATGGAAATTTTCACATTTCTTATAATATTGATTGTTGGAACACGTTATTTTATTTACATCCATTAACAAATGAAAGGAAAAAAAATAAATTTAGGTGATTTAGTAATTATTCAATGAATATATGAAAAGGAAACCATAAGCATGGTAGAAATAACTTATAAATGAAAATTATATCATAAAATTTAATTCATTGTCTTTTTACATTGGTTATAAAGGGTGATAGATCTATACATAGAATGTTTACTAAATATTTCTTGTATTTATCCCCCCCCCCAAATAGATCATTCTATGATACCAACTATAATCACCCTACACTATTACACATTTTATTACATGTTTTTTGGATTAATTACCTGTTCAAAACAATCCACAGATCATAAAGACTATTGTATTCAGAATACTAGGTACATAAAATTAAAACATGGAAGAAGAATAAAATATTTTTTTAACTACCATAATGAGTTCATAACTTCCATTGAGCTCCTAAATCTATATTGTTTAACCATGTGAATTCATAGAAAAAGGGGTGAGCTAAAATTCCCAGTAATTGAATAAATATGGGAATAAAAAATTGAAAATGGGTTAGAATGGAATAACATGATGAGATAAAATCCACGAATAAGGAGTAAACAAGTGTAAGGTTAAAATATTAACCATATAATCAGGTGATCATGGTAATAATAAAAAGTAGAATAAATATAAAACATAAAAAAACATGAGTCAAAGATAATTTCTAGGACTATATCACATGGTTCAACAAGTCTAATAATGGACTATGTTCAATACATAATAACATAGATCACATCTCAGGAGACTAAACATTACCAAATGCATTAGAGTGATATCTATGTACACCCTTCATACTATGTTCATTAATATGTGTTCATTATAAAGAACAAAACATAAGGAATAAACATAAGGGTTACCCATTGAAAGAAGTGGGTATCATAATCATGTCACAATCCATAAACAAAGAGAATATAATAATGGTGTCATTGAAAGAATGGATTAAAATCCTTAAAAGGCATTAATAATGTAAAAAAATAAAAATAGATAATGAATAATCGTGTCCATATAAATTTTAAAAATGAAAATAGTGGTTAGTTATGATTAGATATGTGCCACTTCATTGTGGTTTTTTAGAAAATAATAAAGCGTAGTTCAAGATGATAAATGAATAAATATTTTTGTCATAAAAGAAATGAACTAAGATAATTTTTCAAGACAAAATAAGGGATTTCAGAAAAATAATGGGGGATTAAAATAGTTTTTTAAGTGTAATTAAGAATAGGTATGAAATGCGAAAGTTCTCTTTCATCAAGGTTTCTTATGAGGAGAAATTGAGATGAGATCCTTTTAAAACAAATAGTTACCTATAAAATAAAGATGAATTTATATAAATACATATTTTATGTACACAAATTTCATATATTAGATAATAATATTACAATAATGTAGAATTAAATTTGGGATAGGAGAGATAATGTGTTTCCCAAAGGTATGTTGGATTTTTGTAGAGATCTCTTACCTTATACCCAAATACGTTATGAAATTGAACTTAATGTAATCGAACAAAAAAATGGGTTAATTAATTACATTATTAGGAACCAATAATACATAAAATCTGTTTATTAAATTTATATTATGTTCACTAATGAAAATTTCAATTATTTATAGTGTTCAATTTTTTCATTCTAGGAGCATTCATTGCATGGATTCATTATTTTTTCGCTAGGGTAATATTATAGAAGCTATTTAAAAATGGGTATAATTCTACATATTTGATAGTATAATTTTTTTCATTCTCTAACATAATTGTATTTGGACCAATATAACATTTTTATTTCAAGTATGTGTATTATTCATTTTATAAAACATTATTTATAATTGTTTTTTTGGTGGGGTGGGTCGATCATCAAAAACTGGTTTCATTTTATTTAATATTTGGTTTATATTGTACTTATATAATATGGAAAAAGTTAAAATATATATTCTAATATATTCTTTAACAATAATATTTATTACGACCATCCGTGATGGGCGTAATGAAAAACAAAAACTCATCACCCATGAAGGCAGCGAACCATCATATTATGAAATATGTTTTTATTTACAGAGTAAAGGGATAAGAGAAAAGATATGATGATAGATATTACATTAAAAAAATATTATATATATCATACTGAAGATATAATACTACTTTGGATAGGGGGTGAGTATAGAAAAAGAAAGTAAATGAAATTAAAAGAGAAGGATTGGGGACTTTACCTCTCGAATTTCCACTCCTTGAGAACCTCATTAAAGCACTTGGGTATGTTTTTTTATTGAGACCAATAGAATGTGTACATGGGTAAGAGTCTGGGAAAGGTAATGGGGATGAATATTGAAAATATAAAAGTCTTATTTTTTTTGATAAGGAAGGGTGGTGTGGGATAGTTTTTGCAGGGGAGGAGAGGGGTGATTATTATATTCATTAGTTTTTTATTTTTCATCAATGCTATAAATATTTTTGATTCCTATGACTAGATAAACTAAATAGTTTTGGATTGGTATAACTAATCAATCTTTAAATGATCCATTACATAAACAGTCTAGTATTAATCATATCATGTTAAATACTGAAAATTAAAGTATTTCATTATTCACAAAAAAATCAACAATTTTATAAAAATACCAAAAAAATACCAAATAATTTTTTGATGTGCAGATTTCAGAAATTTGATCCATTATATAAAAATTAATTTAAAAATATTACAATTTTAATTTTTAAATAAAATCATCATTTATTCCAAATTTAGAAATTTTAATGTTATAGTCAATTTGAGGAAACTTTGAAAAAAAAATAGCTTCTCAAAAATAGTATTATAATTATAAATCTACATAATTTTAATTTATGAATCTATTTTATTGAAATAAAAATTTTAATCAATATTGTATTTATAAAAAATAAATAAACTTTTACCTTTTTTCAAAAATATCAGTGTACAATTTATCATTTTCTTAAAAAATATTAAATTATATCATGATATAAATATATCATATTTTAATTAATATGATTCCAAAATTTTATTTATACATTCATAGGTGAAGTTACTATTGTAACAGCCATATTAAAATTCTTAATTTCAAGATTACTATTCTAATATTAATGTTAATATTCTAATGATACATTTTTCTTAATTTATATAAATATAACTTATTTCATTCATTAATCATTAACATATATTTTTTCATTAGGTTATAAATATACATACATAAAAAAATGAAATAATTTATTATTAAAATTATGTTTCATTTCAACATATTTGTTCATGAGTGTTTTTATTCTATTTGGTCAAGCATAACCATATTTCCCCAATAATTATTTGAATATATTCTATTTAGTTTCCTATTGTAATAATTTAATTTATTATTTATTTATTTTAGGAAGAACGTGTTACTATAAATTTATGAGAATATTTTTATTATTAGTTTCTCTATGTAATATATGAGTTTCGTGATATAAGAAGGGAAATTTCATTGATAAAATTATGGGTAATTATAGACCACGACTTGGAATACCAATGACGATGTCTAATGTAGGAAAGGGAGACTACCCATGGTGACTGATAATTGAGATCCCTCTTCTTATGGGTAATATTGAATCCTAATCCACCCAAATTTTTTCAAAATTTCACAGACATATTAAGATCAAAGCATCAGCGGGTTTTCTTTATGGAGATCCTGCTCGACCAATGCTAGGTGATCATGTACCAAGTGTCAAAGGGTCAATCAGCATTGAGGGTATCCTGTAGTGGAAACCTTATTGATTTTAATGGAACAATAATTTCTCAAACACGTATCCAGAATAATTATTTCGCCATAAAATGAGTTTAATTTACCCAACTCATCATTAAATGTAAAATAGAGAGACATTATTTTATTTAAAGTAGTTCTTAAGAGGGTGAAGTCCTATAAATAATTTATAGTCAAGAGATCTAGAAAACCTTCCTTGATGGTTGTGATAATTTGTGTGCACATAATCATTAATTATGACCTAAACAAGGTACTGGGATAGAAACCTACTATGGTCGCTGATGATGCCACCAGAGGGGTGGAGCTCGAGGCCAGTAGAGGCAGTGCTACCAATAAAGGGTTAAATGAATATAGTCGACCAATTGACATGTAGTGTGACCCCACCAATTAGATCCCAAATTAGGACCCTGATACTTCTAGATATTTGGAATTCTTATAATATTATCACCCACCACTTGGGAAAATAGAAGACTTCGAGTATGACATCGCTGAAGAGAACCAAAATTCTAGAGGAAGGCATCGATGAGTGTGCTTAATTTCATAACCCACACTCGGTATCCATATATGGGGTTCTAGATAGGGTCCTTAATCCACTATAAATGAATCTTGGGACTTATAGCAGTGGAAAATCGGGCTCTTCATTCCCTTGTATTCAACAATGTTGCTGAGAAGATACGCTAGGAGAGATAATGATTTGACAATGACTAAAAAAATGAAAAATATTATTGAAGTAAGAAGTTATAGGTGGATGATCAATAATTTCCACATTTGGATGATCAGGTTAACAATTTTGAAACATTCATCAAAGCTTAATTAGAGGTTAATATCTTGTTTAAGGCTCAACTTGATGTGGGGATGAGCCCTATGAGAGTTTTTTCTGTACATAAGTGAGGATGTAGTGTGTGGATAATCATTGAAAATTATTGAAACATCGTTTTTAGGAAAATTATTGTATTAATGGACATGTTTCTCATGTTAGATATTATTTCCACACTCTAATCATAGAGATTTTACAACCAATTTAAAATTACTAAGATCATGTCAAACATGCTCAATATGTGGAATAATGGATGAGCATGTGATTTCTCATTTATATGAAACTATAGGATAGTTGTTGAACCCTCAGGTTATGTATTTGATGACTTACCACCATGATTTTTAATGATTAGAGGGGGTATTACTGGAGAAGCAGTCTCACAGAATAGTAAATTTTATTCTCTAAAATGTGATAGTGCATGCATGGGGTGATTCCAGGGGTGTTAAATTATACCTTAAAAAATGGAGTGATGAGAATGAATCAAGAAAACCTTGATTTTGATGAAATTGGTGTTGTCATGAAGATTATAGACAACTGTTGACCTTGTTTGAAACACAACTTCCATTACCTACCTTCCAAGAAAAGGGCACATAAAAAAATAGATGATTATTGACAATGTCTGAAACACATGAATGTAATCCCATGTCCTCCTATGAATATTCCCTGGATGGTAGGTGGGCTAGTGTGGTATGGGACCATGCCATATGGGGGGACCCATTCTGACGTTGAGGAGTGTGAGGATCCAAATAAAGGTACATGCAATTGGTGGGGATGATCTTATGGAATTTTGAAATGGATACCAACCTTCTTGTACATACAAAACCATGTATTTATGAACATTCAGTTCGAATATCTGTCTAACTGAAGGTCAAATTCACCTTCCAAGGGATCTTTGCATCAGATACTGAGTAATGGTTGAATAACATGAATGATGTGGTAGGTGAACATCACCAGATAAATGGGATTCTTAGGATAGGTCCTAATATTCCAATTAGGTTTAAATCATGTAATGAGGATGATAAAAAAATAGTTTTTTTAGTATGATGAGGACAGTGGACATCTATTTTAATGTTATATGGTGATGATGATAGACATGTATATTATCATTATACAGTGAGGATGATCGAAATGAATTTGATCTTCATCTGGTGTGGATGGTGGAAAAATGATTATAATCATACATTAAGGATTATGGACACATGGGTTACTATGATATGGTGATGATAATAGACACATAGGTTAACAAAATACATTGTGGATGGTGGTAGAATAGTTTTTGAATCTGTTGACCAGGATGTGTGAATTGATCAGAATAATACCTACCTAGACATGGTGGATGAGTGAATAGTGTAACGCTCTGACCCCAGTTACCCAGAGTCGGTGCATTATTACATAACATCGGCATGATAACAAAAAATAATGTCTCGAAATACTGATTAGTTTAATATCCTTGGAAACACTAGATACATTTGTAAGTCTTACATTAAATCATAAATTGAAAAACTACAACAACATAGTATCCATAGTCAACACTCGTATCCCCTCAGACTATCCCTGCAGGTCAGTCATAAAATACTTCTTCACATCCTGGGAAAAATAAAACATACAAAGGGGTGATCTTAGATGCTCAGTAAAGATAACAATATAGCAGAAACTTTCATAAATAAGCATAAACATTTAATGCACTATATATCTAAAACAAAATACTATTAAATTTGAACTTCAGTAAAATATGGAAACAAAATTAAAATAATTCCATTTACTTATTCACATGGATGTTCTACTAGTCGAATAATCACATTCTATATCAATACCCACTTTCATAATGATGGAACGCATAATGATATACTATCATAACCACATAGTCAAGGCCTTGTCCCAAGACTATAAATAATATTTTGTCAAGGCCTTGTGCCAAGACACTAGTTTGTCTCATGAGACCTACCGATACATCGAGGAGCTATATCGGGCTCCACCAGACACTTACTAAGTCCAATTCCTTCCTCATATGAAAAGTATGAAACCTAACATAAAAATTCGTATTAAAACTATCATACGAAATGTCAATAATTTATCCACAAAAATTGAATGGTATGAAAATAGCACATCCACAGTCAAACATAACTCATTCAATACAATATGGAAGATTGTATTGTAACAGATTAACCTCAATCGAGAATAATGAAGGATATTGACATAGATGAAAATAATCATCAAAACTATTTGAGATAAATATCCCCCTTTTTCTTGAAAACATTTAAATGTCACACTATTTGTCAAGAAGCTGTTTAAAAATAGGTTTATGAAACAAAGTGTCACATACAACTTTGAAAATTTTAAAATTGATTTTAATTTTAAAACTTTAATGTCCATATAAATAAATCCTTAAATCCATTTTTAAAATACGGACATTAATGAAAATTATTTAGAATAATAAATCTTTAAAACATTTTAAATTGATATTTTGTTAGTGTTTATAAGAAAAAAAGAGACACTTGAATACAAATAATTGAGGTAATCAAAACATTGTAATATCATGAGAATAAAGGGATTCATGATATACTATGTCAAAGCACATTATATACACCATATAAAAGTAATTTGGTGCATAACAACAATGAAATCTCAATGGAATGTAAATTGAGATGAAACCTCTTATAAAGACCAAATCCTTAGGTTAAGGATAAATCAACGACATAATTATGTGTCAAAAATATAAATACACTCAATATTATTGGATTTTTTGTGTAAATCAATCAGAGGACATTCACACATATTTTGTAAAAACAACACTACTGAAATGGATATTTAACTCAACAAATGGAAATTCAGTTAAAAATACTCTTATAAAGTTCATATCGATGACTTGAGAATTTATCAATGGAGTGATTATGTGTATAAAAAGTATATATACAAAAAGGGGAGTGGAGATTATTACATAAGAAAATTAATAGTGATTCCACACATAATCTTGGAGTAAAATAATCAATGAAGTATGTGTAAAGCTGAATAAGTGGAAATTTAAATTTCCAATTCCCATATAGATTTGGTAACATAAGAAACATACACCCATGAAATAAGGATCATAAAATGATGGTGTAAATATCCATAAATTAAAGTATATTACACAATTAATACAATCATGGGAAGTACACACACAGCATGCAATAAATAAGTGGTGAACAATGGAAATCTCACGGAATTAAAAGTCAGATAAGACACCGCTTACTTTGTAATTTTTCCTTGGTTAAGGGTAGTTTGACCTCCTGTATAATGGGGAAATAATTTTTATTGAATTATAAAATAATAATATACATTATTATGATATCATATATGATCATTTAACATTTATTTGTTACTAATATCTTAGTTTTATCGTCGTTTAGGGTGTTAACGGATTCATTTTCCTTTATATTATTTGTTTGTGAGCCATATGTTTTATGTATGGGATGTATATTATTCATATAAAGAATGATATAATGTCTATAAACATTATTTTTAATTAAAAAATGAAATTTAGTCTTGAATGGATACAATGGGGAATAAATCTCATCGTGTTCGTGGAGACACTAATCTGTATGTACGTACGAGCGACAATATCATTCGATTGATATTAAAATAATATATAATTGGATGGTATATCATATATAAAGAATCATTATCATGTTATATTTTATTATTTACATGAATTACACATCATTATTATACCCAACCAAATAATAATGTATTGAATAACAATTACATCATGACTTGGAGACGGTTATCCGTACGTATGCACGTATGGTGACATGTCCTTTAAAGGATAGATAGAATAATGAATATGGTTGTATCATGTTTATAATAAAATCACAGTATATAGAAGATACTGGAGTTATTATTTTATAATGGAAATAACAAAGAAAGAATAAGTGGAAGAAGAAAAGAACGTGAAAGAGGCTGGTGAAATTATTACCTCTTCTTCGGGTTATTCCTTTTTATTTGATCAAAAGGGCTCTATAAGTTGGCTTTCTGATGAAAGGAAGGCCTCTAGGATGAATTGAGGGATGTTTAGAGGATATTTGGGAAGATTTTTGCTGAGACAAAAAGCTTTTAAGGTGTGAATTTTAGAGAAGTATAAGACCCCTTTTATAAGAGGGGTGAGGGGCACCTTAGGAAAAACATAAACTATTATTTTATAATAAAATCATTTTCGGTTTCTAATGGTTCAAAAGTGGATTATTTAAAGGATAAAGTGGTTACGGGTCGAAAACCACTCAACCAATAGGTTTTAGACAGGTTGGGTCACTATATTAACCTTATCATTTAGATTTAACTCTTAGTTAAATAGTTTGACATTTGACATGTCTCTTTGTATTTTTATATTATATGGTCAATAAACATACTATATACCTACAGGAAAACCACATGAGGTAAATTAATGGTAGAAATATTATTATATAAGTACTTTGGACTAACCTTATATTTTTAGCAATAATATATCAATTAATAATATAATATTTTATTTAAAAACTCTTTTATGTCAATTTTGACACTATTTGGTATTTTGTTTTTTCTAAATTCATAACAGCATTATTAATTCTAAAAATTTAATCTAACTAACCCCAATATGTCATATTAACCTATAAAATTAGTTTAATTCATAAAAAGTCTCAAATTAAATTTATTTGGATATTTATAATATCAATTATTTTTATATTTCATTAATTATGTAATTATTACATCATCATTATGTCATTAATAAATAAAATTATTTAATGTATAAAAAATATAAATAAAATACCATTATGTATGAAATCATTTTATCTTTCTAATTAATATATACAGATGAATTTATCTTATGTGTAACCCTATATTAAAAATTTTTTAGTTATTAAACATTGTTTTTCACCCTTTTAACCCTTCTTTGAATTAAATAATAGTAAATGTACTAATCAAATACAAGTGGACCAAAGTGGTTAATATTTTATTTTTAAGGTTTTTTTTTGAATTATACTTAGGCAATAGAATTAGGAAATGTGTTAGGGTAATAATAATATCATTTTTACCCTTAATTACCTTATTTACTTTTAACTGTGGTAAATAAAAGTAAAAGGTTACTATTTAACAAAAATTATTTTTATCTAAACATTTTACTCCTTGATATTAATCATGTCTCTTCTATTTTCGAAATTCAACTCACAGAAGAGGTAAAATTAAGTTTCATGTGAATTTACAAATTCTCCTAGGAAGTGGGTAAAAGATGGTGAAAACTTCTATAAAATTTTATATATCTAATATTATTAAAAAATGACTCCGATGAATTACATTGAACTTTTATGGGTCTTATGTATCTATTTTTTCCTAAAATAAATTTAAATAAAATAAATAATTTTTTAAATAAAAATTTGGTTTTAAACTATAACTTAGTGTTTTCACTATTCATCAAAAATTAAAAGTTTTCAGAAACATACCAAAACATCAACCTAAGCTAATTTTGATATTATGAATTCAAAAATGAAGTCTAATTTACCAAATTCAAATCATAGAAATTTCATTTATTAGTTTAAAATTAATTCTCATTGTCAAAACAAAAAGCGTATTTTTATGAAATAATAACTACCAAAAGATTGACATTTGTTTATGTCCAATTTCAAAGTTAAATTACATCCAATGACAAACATTGGATTAAATGGTAAAAATATAATATAATTATACATCCAAACCATTCATATGTATAGTTGAACACTATAAATTATTTTGATTAAAAAAGTTGTTTTCAGTTAAAATATATTATTTTTCACTATTCACACAAATATAAAAGTTTTCAGAAAAACACCAAAAATTTATTGAATCCAAATTATCATGTCCCAATCCCAAAGAATAAGTTTATTTTATCAAATTGAATAAAAGTTTCAAATATTGGATTTTAAAGGGTTCGCCATTAAAAGGCGGTAAAATTGCATTTTTTAAAAAATACTTCTTTTATCTGAAAAAAATTAATTTTTCCTTACATTATGTCTAAGAAACTCATAATATGGATTCTAAAATTATAAGGATTTTATAAAGTTCAAAATTCTGTTAATACTATTCATAACCACTTTTGAACGGCTAGTTTGGTAAGTCGTGGTGCGCTTGAACTCAATGTTGTGTGTAGTGTAAGTTATTGAATTAGTTTTAAGAACTAACGTACTATGAAATATTGGGGTGTTACAAATAGGATAGTAGAAATTTTTGTTTAATCCTTAGAGGGGATCGATTTCAAATGGATCTGAGAGAACCATGTGCCAACAATAAGATGTTGGGCTAAGTCTTAGAAATCTTATGGATGGGATTCTTGGACTAACATGATGTGTCTCAAAGGGGATATGTGTGAAACAGAGGATAGGTAACTTGATTCTAATTGAGGGTCTTAAGAGGAACTGAGACATGGAATATAGCAAAAACAATCACCAACATTTTATGGTCATGAGGATTGAACTGTGATTATTAGTTCATGGTCATAGTTCATTGACCATAGTGTGATATTCCCGAAAAGATATTTGTACGGTGGAGGAGTGAGACAACATTGTGAATTGTGTTCCCATATGACCTAACACCACCCAAAACATTCTAGTGGGGACTCACAAATAATTTAATGTCATGTTTCCTTGAATTGGGATACTAGTTTATCATTATAGATTTCAAACCAAGGGCTCTCAGTGTAAGGTCATAGAGTTAAGAAAAATGTTCACCCTAAAGTTTTTGGTGTGGAAAAATAGACTATTAAAATGATGTGAAGTGATGGATAAAGGAGGCCTCATTCGATGCAATGAATAAGGGGTAGGTTGGAAAAAGTTTTGTTTATGTTTCATAGACCTTGGATGGGTTTATTAAAAGAATATGAAAGATATTTAATATTGGATAGATGATGTGAATAGAGGGGCCTATGATTACTCCTCACATTATGTGTTATATTCAAGAAACAACATGAACAAATTTTAAGATCATGAGGCTCAGACCTATAGTTCACTTTTTCATCTCAATATTTCATTAAGAAAAATACCTCTCATATCCTAAGCCCGTGTGAACCATGCTTTTGTACGAGAAACACGGAGTGGGATAGAGTTCCCATTATTTTCATGGGAGAAAAAAACGATGGGTGGATGTGACTGAAAACCCCTTCAAGGTTGATTACAACATCCCAGACCTATAATTTGAAATTGTATTAACAAAAAAATGGGGAACAATTGTTGACCATTTTTGAAACATAGGTTTTATAAATACATTGATTAACGAAAGCGTGAATAAATTCAGGATAAACCATTGTCCAAGTTCAAAAATATAACACCTTAGAATGATAAAGGTTAAAATAAATAAATTAAATGACTAATTTCAACACAGTGAACCTTCCTCTTCGAGCACCTACCAGATTAAAACTCCACAGTTAAGCATTCTTTGCATATAGTAGTGATCAGGATAGGTGACCTTCTGGGAATTTTTCCATGGTTGGTGAGAGTGAGGAGAAAGAACATTGGAAAGGATATGTGTTGGAATGTGGGGATATCCATTAGATAGATAGTCGATTCAGGCACATGGGTGGGGACCACATGTATGAAGGGAAACTTTTGGTACCTAGAGGACCATGACACAAGGACCATATTAAGGAGGGGTTTTTGTGTTGTTGGTGGTTCTGATTTGTAACATTTTGTGTTAGAGGAGGAACCTATCCTTGTGTGTAGTGCATTTCCTGGGTTGAGATGTTGGATCCACAATGAGGATGTTATGAAATAAAGGGGTTGAATGTAACACCCTATATTGATAAATGGTTAAATGAAAAAATTATTTTACTCATATCAACAAGGCATACCTTTTTTTTCAAGAGCCTAACTGATTAGAACTCCATAGTTATGCATGCATGGACTTTACTGGTTATCCAGATTGTTGACCTTATTGGATGTTTCCTAGGGTGTGTGTGGTTGATGAAAAAACATAGTGGAAAAGAAATGTGTCAGCCTAAGAGGACATTCATTAGTCAGATGACCCATTTGGGAATGTGTGTTTACCCCCGGTTGGTGAACATGTCTGCTGAGAAATTGGTGGTACCAGGCAAGACAACACCCAATGGCTAAGATAGGTTGGGGTGTTTTGCTATCTATAGGGCCTAGTAGTTACATTTAGCATGTGCAGGAATTGTGTTTTTTAAAAAAGTTGAATAACTTTTAAACAGGTGCATGAATCCTGAAATATGAAGGCATCATTTTTTCAAAGATGTGTGTTTACCCTAGGTGTGACATAACATTGGTCAGTGCGGGTCGACTGTAAAAATATTTAAGGGTCTTTTTAATGAATAAAATAAATGGAAATTTTGTTTTTTTCTTTTTGTTGACGCATTGATGTAATGATCATTTCTCTTTTAAATAAACCTTTAGGTATAAATATAGGTTCAGCCTAATATCCATGGAATCCTCTAGAAAATATGGAGAGAAAACCAAGGAAAATCCCCTCAGCAAACAACAATAGATCCTTCGATCAAAGATCGACGGACACCGTTCCTAATGGGTCTTACCAATGATGACGACATGGAAACTGATATTCATTAGTGAGTGATGAAAACATCTAGTTAGGATTTCTGTTATTGGTATTCATACCCATTCTTGAATTCTATCATGAACGCTGACCTACCAACGATCTTGTGGATCCACGGTTCCATCATACCTTATGGGATGGGTTATACATTGTTTGATTTGTTGGGTTTCACTGATAGATAATTGTTTCTAATTTTCTGATCATTCTTACGAGAATATATTGATTCCATAATTAAAAAATTCCAATGTTAATTCTATAGAGATTGTTCCTTCGGTTTTCTACCCTGATTTTCATGTGTGTGTTCTTTTTTCTTTGATAGGTTTTTGAATGACTTCTCATTGTGGATTCATTTCTTAGCACAACGATAAATAATTTGATATCCAGTGTCGAGAGGACTCAATAGTGGTACGATGGATGAACTCAAGTGATTTTGGTGAAATCGTTCTTCTGGTGAAATGAATATGATTTAATTAAAATAGATTTTCAAGCCGATTGAAGGCCCTAAACACCACATTTTGGTGATAGGTTGGTGAGACAAAACTAGATCATGAGTTTTGAGGTGAACAGAACACTGAAACTAGATCTGAGAGAAAGGTTGAGGTTCTTGGGGGAAGAAAATGACTTTTTGTAAATTCTAGAACACATGATGTGTAGTCATGGATACACGTCGTGTGTTCATTGTTGGACCAATCAGCATGTAACCTGGGAGGTACAAAAACAAGGGGTTTAGTACATTGTTTTCCTACACTTTGTTTCCTTCTTCGCATGGCATGGCCTAGAATGAGTACATGAGCTACCCCGTGTATTGGTACAAAAGAAATCATGCACTAGCTGAAGTCATGTACTTGAACTCTACAAGAGTACACGGGCTGACCCCATATGGAAGGACACAACATGTGACCCCTTATACATTCCATGTAACATGTTTTCTACACAACACATTCTAAACACATTAGCCATTGTACATGGGTAGTACCCACGGCCAGGGGGGCATGATGTGTTACCCTACTACACATCATATATCACTCATTACATTGCTTGATTCTCTTTTCCACCCTATAATAGACAAGTTTTGTTAGGGTTTTGTTCCTTTTATCATTTCCTTGATGGTTGGTGTGTATCGTTTCTTACTCATAGGTGTATTATCCCTTCATCCAGATATCTTGGAATGATTTTTTGGAATCCCTTGGGAGGCCCATAGCATGATCCTCTATTCATTCTTCATTCCCTCTGTAGAGTCCTTTGTATTGACATGCCCAACCTAAACCACTGTTGATCCTATACTTAGAATGATAATCCATATGGAGATGTGGGTATCACCCCATGTACTGTATTGTGATCTTAAAATGTTGTATTTTATTCTCTTTAAATCTATCAGCATATCTTTCTCATGGCGGGACCAAACAAGCAGTAGCCCTCAGACGGGAATCATCGATGCCACAAGTCTCGGAAGTGTGTTCTCCCAAAGGAGTGCTTTGTGGAATCTTCAAGAAGAGTTCCTAGTTCTTGTATACAATGGTTTTGAAATACCTCTAGTATAATTGTCTTGGATTGAGTATATCTGGTATTTTTGTTATATGTGATGTAGGCATATAACTATTTAGAGTTGAATATATATTTTGTTTGTTTTATTTTTTGTGGTTTTGGGGTGTTCTATCGAGTATTGTAATACTCACCCCTACATGGGATTATCCTGCATGTGTTGTCTTGTGAAGATGATCATCCTCTTGATAGAGTTCAAGATGGACCATGACTAGACGGTTCTTTGTGAAATCAGGAAGAATGAGGTGTGTTTTTACAGCCATAGAAAGCAGTCCTAGTATCATTTCTTAGAGGTTAGACATGTGGTTACAAACTTTTTTTTGTGGGCTTGTATTTGGACCATTTTCACATTACATTACTTTCCTAACATACTCTACTTGGGATATAGTGGTATGCATGATTTGTTTTTCTTAGTGGTTTGTTTACATTTTGTCAATTTGTAGTCTTGTAGATGTTTGAGTTCATAAAGGTATATAGTAAATGCCTACAATTTTAGTGATATGACTACTCGGTGCTAGTCACCATTCCCTTCCCTACAAGAGGGGGTCTTGGGGTGTCGCAGCACAGGCCTCACAGGGATAGGTCGTGATAGAAACACATGATCTTGGGTTTTTTGTTGAAGATCATTTGATGCGTGATCCCACTATAGTAGGTGAGCTAGTGTAGCATGAGACCATTCCATTAGTGAGTCTGTTCATATCAGGAGGAATATTATTATCCAAACAAGATATTTTGTGAGTCAAAAAAACATGGAAGTAGAAAATGTCTTGGATGGAAAATGAGGAACCCTTGTAGTTATATTTCCAAGCACTCGATCATTGCCTAATAACCTATGGGAATGTGTGAATCAAACATATCTTAGAGGGGAAATACATCATGTTGATTCTATTGTATGGATAGGTGTAAGATGAAATATTCCACCATCTCTAAATATACCATGAGAATTGGAATCTTGCCAATAAAAGTTATGGAACACATCATGGTATGATTCTTATGTAATTATAGGGACATAATTTTCTAGAGAGGATATAAAACCTTCTCATATTAGGAGGCATCCAAGTTTTATACATGATAAAAATGTATTCATCACATATTTGTTTTATATGTAATCCCAATTTCATACGGTGTAATGTGTTTTTTCATCCCATTCATTTCATATGAGGCGTATTGATTGTGTATGCGGTAGCTTCTAGTTTTTTATCGTAGGTCGTAGACCATGGGGCATAGGATTCCAATGGAAACTTGTGGAGAATAAAAGGGTGATAACATGATGTGAATGGAGGTCCATAGGGAACCTCTACCACACAATACAGGAAAAACCATATCCCAATTTTAAAATGTCTTCCAAGGGAAGAGAAGATCCTAAAATGAGTATAATAAGGGGTTAGGACAAGGATGAAATATGTGGAATCACTAAATATCCCATAGGTCAGGGAATCATTCCAAACATAGTTTTCAAACAAAAATCTTTAGGAGACTATCATTAACATGGGGTCTTCCTCTCGATTGATGATACTGAATCTTATAATATTAGGATATGAGGCTTCCAAAAATTATATGGGGTGAGACTATAGTTTAATTCCATGTGTTGTGTACATTGGTTTAATGGTCATCCAATAATTTTCATGTGGGGATTCCAAGTTTTTATTGTTTAAATCATCTCACATTGAGATCCATGTTAGTTATATATGGGTAAAATATGAATTTTAACTTCATGTGATGTGGACATTGGAGGGTATTTTTCATTGAGATTCCCATTTTTTCTCCATGTCATGTTATAAGGGAATATCATCCCTTTAATGGGATAATGTTAATGAATTGGTATTATACCAAAAAAAGAGTCCCATGAGATAATTTAGGGGTGATAGAAACACTTGTAATTGTTGGTTTTTAGGTGATTCTATAGTTGGTCCCAACGAAAAAAAGTCCCAGAATCAGTACCTATCACATGGGAATGAGAATCAAGACATGCTTTTGCCTATAACATAGTGGAGTCACATTATTTCTAAAACTAAAGGGATGGAGTAAACTAAGTGAATATCGGATGAGAACAAAAAGTTTATGGTCATAGTGCATGGACCACGACTCTTAGTTTGTGATCATATAGAACAAACCATAGTGGTGGTTTATTAAAGGATGGGTGTGTAGTGAAAAAGAGTTGAAACCAAATGTGAAATAACCCAAGGAGTCCTTAAAATACATGAATCATTACTAATGTTGTTGTATGCCTTTTATGGTCATGTTTCCTGGACGATGGAAAAATTATTAAGGTCAAGATTTATTGACTATAAGAAAACATTATACAATATTGATCCTTTGACTAGGGAGACGACAGTCTCAAGGGTATCTATGTGGCATGGAAGAGGTAATTCCAGACATGAAAGTATCCAAGGATTCCATGTACTATATAGATATATTGAGATAAATTGCACATAGTTTATATTTATAATTATTAGACAATGAATGGAAAAAAGGGAATGAAGGGTTGATAATGTCTCATTTAGGACCAAATATAGGGGGTATAGGAATCAATATATTTAACATGGAAAGGGGGGAAAATTCACATGTTGTTTTGGAGGACGGAATGGCAGAAGACCAACACTTGAACTAGGGGAAATCCTCTCTGATGTGGGAATTAAGGCATCACACGATTTTCATGGGGTATTTTATGATTATAACATGGGTTAAAGAAATAATTTAACATTTTTTACTAAAAATGTTGGTTTTTTTCCTCTAAAATCAAAGGAGGCATCCCAGTTTCAAATTGGGTAAGGTTTCTCTCCATCTCATACATATCATATGAGGTATCTTGGTTATACATATGATATGACTCTTTGTATCATCCCATACATGTCATTTGTGGAATAAGGGGATTGTATGGTGTAATATCACAGTTTAACATCATGTGGTTTAGATTTTAGTATTTTTAGATTAAATAAAAAAACAAGGACTAAGGATGGTACTAATATAGATTCAAGGATTCTAGCTTTTAGGTGTAGAATATTGTTTAAGGTTGTGATGCTTGGACCATGACTCCTAGTTTAAGGTCATATAGTTCAGAAAAATGCTACTATAGTTTAAGGTTATATATATTTAACCAATTTCTAATAGTTTAATGTCATACTACTTGGACCTTGTACTTCTATTATTCTAAATTCATAAATCATGTACTTGCTACAAACAATTTATGTTCATACTTCCTCGACATTGGCCCTGCATTTATTTTATGGTCATAATTATTAGAACCATTGAAAAAAATATAAGGTCGTACTACCTGGTAACACTATAAATAATTAAAGGTCATGATTTGTAGATTATAGGGATTCTCACGCAATATACTACTTGACAATATTGGTTTTGGTGGAAGGTGTGATACACTCACCATCCATGGTGATCAAAGAGTATGATCTATTAGAATATTCTTATGGATGATGTAAGGTCATTCACACTTGGGATAAAACATTGGTTTCATTGTTTTGGGTCTTGTCAGTATTTTGATATCTTGTAAATTAACACCCTCAAAGAAGGAGTGGACTGCCAACTTCTTGTCGAATTATCTCACTACCATTTTTTATTCCTCTCGAGATTGTGCATGACCTAGAGCCTATTTTATTTAATAGAATCCAGCATAGATAGATGGAAATATTTCATTCTTCTAGGTTTCTACTAGTCATATAACACTTCTCTATGTGATAACACCTTAACCATGCTTGGAAAAACTACCTCTATTCCACATTTCAGGGAGTATGGGGTCAACCAGTTGGAATTTTGGGTTGCCATACGATAAGCCTAGATGGAATTTTGGATAATTTCCAAAAAAACACTATTTTTTAATTTCCCACCATGTTCTTAATAATTCTAGATAGGGTCAGGTTGAATTCCTCAATCATACCATTTTTTCTATGCATGGTTTTTTAATGTTTGGTAGGACTAGATGTTATACTTGGAATAAAATTTCAACAGATCAGCATTCAGAAAGTTGCTGATTTTGTTGATAGAGCTAATATTTTATTCATTTTTATATGTCTTTCAATGATTTAAACCTAAAAAATTTAAATTTGATTTATTTTCATATATTTTTTATTTATGGTGTGTTATGTTCTTAAATGTGAAAATTTCATAATTCTAGAATCTTAATAAATTTTAATCACATCGGCATTTAATGCATAGATTTATCAATATTTATCCAATGGAAGTGATTATTTTTTAAGGTTCACTTATTTTTGGGATACAAAATTACCTTCAATACTTGAGCTAATTTAAATATCTAAAGGGAACAAAAAAATCAATCAATATTAATAAGAGTTCGAGTAGATAATGTGGGCCCCACCTCTAGAAATGAGGGCCAACTAGGTATACCTGGCCCAAAATAAGGTGAATCAAGATTCATTTAAAAGAGGACATGAAGTTTCCTTTCACCCTTAAATTAAATGAATTTATTCTATCCTTAAGATGACCGTTGGATGATAAAAATATAAGGAATATTTCTGGAATCCTCATCCCTAAAAAGGCTTACTCATAAATTATCCCATATCATCCTCCATACATGTCCAATTAATGTGAAATTTAGAGGGATGATAGAGAATTTATTTTGGAAGAAACTATAATAATTTCTCATTTCATGATTAATATATTTTTGGAAAAAACGTTAGAAAACAATTCTAGGAATGGTTCTGGAGGGTAAGATGCTGCACCCATTTCATTTCTTCTTTAATTTTTACTTATATTCAATTCATACTTTTTTTTAATTTAAATGTCATATTATTTTAATATATTTTAAATAAAATAAAATTCATGCATCTTATTTATTGTTTTTCCTTCTTCTTCACACCCTTATTCATCATCTTCTTCTTCTCATTCTTCTTCTTGTAATCATAATTTTTGTGACTTCACATGTGTATTTTCTTTTTATGATATCATCCTTCCTATTTTTTATTTTTTAGTCTTTTCTTCTTATATTATTTATAATATTTATATCATTACCTCTTACCTAAAAAATTTTATCTAACATGCGGCTTGTCTGGGTGGAGTTATGTAGAAATTTCATTTTTTTGTGCTTAAATTTTATTGTTTTATTAAATTAGTAAAGATAATGTCTGATATTCCATAGTGTAGAAATAATCCAACATAACACTATTATCAAACTAAATTATATTATTTTATTAATTAATTTTACTCATTTATACTAGATACAAACTCTTCAAATGATGGAGTTGATCCATTCAGTAGATGAAATATCATACATTGAAGCTATGACCGGAGAGATGTCACACCCTTGATCAATGGGTTCCATTAACCTTGATTATAGGAGGAGGGAAAATAATTATTGATTAATAAAATCAGGATTTCACACCACTAAATAAATAAGAGTAATAAATGAATGAGGTCAAATAATTGTATAATATAACTGAATCTAAAAACCAATAAGAAGAATGATAGAGCCCGCAAACCAAACTATAAAGGTGTAGTCTTTCTTCACTAATTACATTATTAATCTCATGATAGTTTAAACTTTTTTATAATTTAAATTCCATTACTATCCTAGATTAAATAAAAACAACAATAAATATGTATTTAGGGTGAATTATACTAAGTGAGTAAACAACTAGGAAAGCTCCTCAGCTAAGATGACTTTGGTCAGCATCTCTGCTGCATTAGGAAAATAAATTTACCTTTTTCAAGCCCTATGGTAAGCGAGAATAAAAATGTGAACTATTTATGGGGATCAATCCTTTTTTTCTTATATTTTTCTATTTTTCAAATTTTTTATAGTCTAATCAATATTGATAAAATAAGCATAGTAAAATTCATTTTCCATGAAGTTTTCAAGTGATCATTTTTTGAAATCCTTTGACCAATTACTAGCTTGTGAAAGAATTAGATATATATTTTACTCATATGGCTCTCCAAATAAGGGTTTATTATATTATTATAATGGTCAATAAGAAGAAAATAGGTATAGAGTCATGGATATCACATGAATATTTGATATCCTTAGTCAATTAGCTCGGAACTGACATACCAAGAATCGAGGCCAAGAAGTTAGTTCCACTAGTTTTCCCCATTTTCACTAAATACATCCAAGTAGTTGAAGGTAAAACTCATATAATATCAATATTCCAACCATTATAAGAACTATATTAAATATGATAATGATATTATAGAGTGGATTCATGATTAGGATGAGTTACTTACTGAGCTACTTATGTGAGATAATCAAGATATTGATTACTTATAGAATGAATATAAGATACAACATGATATCTGCATTCCTTAAATAGCATGGAATCCAGATCCACACTAATTTTATGTAGCCATGGATGAGGAAAAATATGGCAACCCTAATATTTTATTACACAATTAAACCATATTTATTACATAAAATCTTCACTTGATACAACTAGGAAGATCTAGAGGTCTAGTGTCTTTGGGGATTAAGATCATTGCATAACAGCTTAAAACATGAAATAAGACATCTTTATTGAAAATTTCCTTTACATGACCACAACATTCCCTCATACTTAGCATTGCATAGGATAACCGGAGTACATGCATAAGAAAATGGGTGATCTATAAAGCCCAATAAGGGAATAATCATGGAATAACATGAGGAATACAGTTCATGTTATACTATACGCATATCATTAGAGAACAAGATAAGAATAAACATAAATGCATGATAAATCATGATAATCATAACATGGAAATGTGGAAACAACACTTAACATAGAATTAGCATGAGCCAAGGCTCATTGCACATGGAGCATGAGTAAACCCTCATTGCACTAGAAGAACCATTAAAACCTAGTTTCACTTGAATTATCATGAGTGAAAACCCATTGCACATAACGTATCATGATACTATACTTTACCCAATGCATTGGAGCTCTATAAGGGTGCAACCTTCTTAAAAATTTCATTTCATGCATAAGTGTGCCACATGGATCATATAACATGGATTAATAAAACATCATCATTTTTTCAATGATAAAGGAATGTTGAATCCATACATGAAACTTTATAATAAATAAGTAAATGTGCATAATGGTGAATACCCTTGATAGAGAAATGGGCATGGTATTCACTACACGATGACATTAGCTTGGAAAATCGATGCAATTTTGGCAGCGTAACGGTGTGATGTAAGAATTCAAGAAAAATAGTTGATGGGAGATAAAGGGGTGTATCATCATATTTACATGAAATGGACAGTATGGGGTCATATATATAAATTTCCCAACAATTGTAATGTAATTTAGATTAATGATTCAAAAGAAATTCTTGAATGTAATTGGGTAGAAATAAATTCCTTTTGGAATTTCGGCATAGTAACGGGTGTTCATGGTAGGAATTTATTGAGAGAGAAAGCAGTCTCTCATAATTAAAACTTAAAATGGGTAGTATGGTGGAGTTTCAAAACCATACCCCAACATTTATAATTTAAATTAAAAGGGAATAACAATTTAAAGAATATTGGACAAAAATTAGAAAGGAAGAAAAAAACCCTAACTTGGAAGTGTGCTTCCAAAAGCATGAGAGTGGCTTAAGAGAGGCTTCTTGGGAACATGGGGCACCATGGGATGAATCTAGAGAGAGTAGGGTTGAGGTTTTATGAACTACAATGTCTTCGAGTGAGGAGGAATTGGGATCTATGGTGGGTTTATATAGAAAAGGTGAGGTAATTCTTTATTATTTAGGTTTGGGACACCTCACATTAAACTAATCCAAACCACAATCCAGCCCATGGTTTTTGCCCATGGTTTTTGGAAAAGGGAAGTGGAAAACCTTATTTTATAAGTCCAAAGTCCGAACTTATTAAAATAATGAGGTTTCTTATGTGGAGATGAGTTACACTCCCAAGGAAAACAATTTGAAAAGACAACATGTTTAATAAGTCTTGAAGGGTCCATTAATGCTTTGTAAAATAAGTCAAACAAACCCAAAATAACAATGTTTTAATGGTAAAACATATAGTGGCCGAACATGAAGTTTATATAATTTTATTACATAACTATTGGGTCATTATGATGTCATAAAAAACAATATATATTTAAACGGTATTTAATTTTTACCCAAAAAATTGACTATCTCATAAAATTATGAAAAATTCACTATTGGATAATTTTAACATCCAGATTCTAGAATTAATATTTATTTTATCTAAATAATTATCTAAATATTTTAATTTTCACTTTAAAAAAAACCGACATTTATCAAAAATTCAGGGGTTTTGACAAAAATGGCTTTCAAACCTTAATAAAAAATACAATTTCACTCATAAAATTTTACGATCATTTATATTTAATAAGAATAATAATATTTTATTAAAATATTATTTAATTAAAAATCCATTAATTCATCAAAATAGATTTCTTAGATGAACATTAACTAAAAATACAATTTGTGCTTTAAGAACTGTTTACAAGGTAACAATAATTAAATGAAAGTATATTCATTATTATATACAAGAATAATGTACATAACCATTTTACTAGGGTCTTGTTTCTTGACCCATTATAACACCCACATAAGACCGAAGGGTAAGGTGTGTGATGGAAACAGACTCTTGGGGTGGCTCAGATAACATTTCTCAGGTGGTAATCTTTATCAACTTTCACTCCTCTCGTAGGCGGCCCCGCTCGAGCAAAACATATTCAAGCTCGACTTGGGATTGGTCATGAGCGAATCCCAATGATGCCACCTCCTTTCTGATCTCAAACAAATGGGATTTTTATGGGGCACGTCTACTGGATGAGGCCATCTCATCCTTTGTCTAAGTAAATTGGATTTGATAAAACCATATATTTATACTAATCAGGTGATCACTATTCAACAGCTATATTAGAAACAGTCACAATTATTAACATAAAATCATAGAAGTTGACATTTTATATAAAAAATTTACATAATGATACATTTAATTAGTTCAAGAGGGATTTCCATTAATGAATGTTTGGGTCGTTATGATCTTCCCCCCTAAAAATGCTTCCCTTGAAATTTTCTTTTCCCACACTAAAACAAATTTGGGTAACTCTACTACATTATTTCCTCGAATTCCAACGTTGCTTCTTCAAACTTGTGGTTTCTCTACAACACCTTAATGAGGGGAATTGTCTTATTTCATAGAACGTTTTCTCTATGATCTAAGATCTTTATCAGTTTCTTCTTATAAAAAAGATCATCCTCTAACCGTACCTCCTCTTAAGAGAGTACATGTGAAGGGTCTGGTATGTACATCCTTAAGAGGGATACATGAAAGACATAACGTACTTTGGCCATGGTAGGTGGAAGTGCTAGTCTATAGGCCACAACCCGAACGCGATTAATAATCTTTAAGGGGCTGATGTACCTTGGACTTATCTTCCCTTTCTTTCCAAACCTCATGACCTTTTCCCATTGAGATATTCGTATAATACCATGTCTCCAACATTAATCTCAAGGTCTCGTCAATGGTTATTTGGATAACTCTTCTGTCGACTCTGGGTTTCCTTAATATGTTTCAGAATGGTATTTACCTTCTCCAACATTTTTTTGACCATTTCTGGTCCAAGCACGTTACGCTCACCAACCTCATCCCAACACACTGGTGTTCTTCACCTTTTCCCATAAAGGGATTCATATGGTGCCATTTGGATGCTGGAGTGGAAACTATTACTATAAGAGAACTCAACCAAAGGAAGATGTTGATCCCATCCTCCTTTAATATCCATTGATCACGCTCTCAACATGTCCTCAAGTGTTTGGATTGTCCGCTCGGATTGTCGATCAATTTGAGGATGATAGGTTGTACTGATGTTTAGTTCAGTATTCAGAGCATGTTGAAGACTCTTCCAAAACATAGAGGTGAATATGGGATCTCGATCGGACATAATAGATAGTGGTACACCATGAATTCTCAACACTTCCCTGATATATATCTATTCTAGTTGATCCAATTATAAGTCCTTCAGAATAGAAATAAAGTGTGTAGCCTTTGTAAGACGATCCATAATAACCCAGATTGCATTGTTGCCTATGGATGTCTTTGGAAGTCCGATGAAAAATTCTAGGGTTATGTTCTCCCATTTCCATTCTAGTATGAGCCATGGTTTCATCATCCCCTTATACTTATACCTCTCTGGATTCACTTGTTGACACACCAGGCACTTTGATGTATATTCAGTGATCTCCTTATTCATATTATCCCACTAATAATTCTCTTAGATATCTCGATACATATTGATGTTCTCTGGTTGAATAGAGAAATTTGAACTATGCGCATCATCCAAAAGTTCTTTCTTTAACTCCAGACTTGATGGAACACATAGTATTTTCCAAAATCTCACAATTACTTCTTCATTAACATTAAACCCTAAGGATTTACCTTTTCCAATATCTTCCATTATTTCCTAAATTTCCACATAATCATTTTGATCATCCTTTATCCTTTCAAAAAACGATGGTTGAGCAATCATTTGTGAATGTATTGATGATTTTCCCTTCTTTATGATTCCCATGTCCATCTTCATCAAATCTAAGAAGATTGGATCCTTTTCAATTATCATCAATGATATAATTGTTGGGTTCTTTCTACTTATGGAATCCCCCACATTGTTCGCTTTCCCAAGGTGGTAATGGATTGAGAAGTCATAGTCTTTGATCTGCTCTAACCATCTTTTTTGGCGCATGTTCAACACTTTCTGTGTAAATATATACTTGAGGCTTTTGTGGTTCCTATATATTTCACACTTCTCCCCAAAGAGATAGTGCTGCCAAATTTTCAAAGTGAAGATCACAACAGCCAAATCGAGGTCATGTGTTGGATAGTTCTGTTCATGAACATTCAATTTCCCTGAAGCATAGGCAATGACTTTGTCATTTTTCATCAACACACATCCCAGGACCTTCTTCGAAGCATCACTGAATGCCACAAAAAGTTCTCCCCTTGCGGGTAAAGTGAGCATGGGCACAATTATAATCCTCCTTTTCAACTCCTTGAAGGTTTCTTCGCATTTATCACTCCAATAAATCTTTACTCCCTTCTGAGTTACCTTGGTAAGAGGGTTGGAACATGGTGCAAAATTTCTCACAAATCGTTGATAATATCCAGCTAACCCCAAGAACCTACGGATATCTGTTACTGATGTTGGCCTCAGCCATCCCTCAATTGCATCTCTTTTGGAGGGATCCACAAATATCCCATTCCTTGTGATGATATGGCTCAAGAATGAGACCTCCTTCAACCAGAACTCACACCTGTTGTACTTTTCTTAGAGCTTATCCTTCCACAAGTTCTCTAGTATAGTTCTCGGAAACTCTTCATGATCCTCCTTGGTTTTGCAGCATATTAGAATATCATCTATAAAGACTACCAAAAATTTATTGAGGTAATCTCTAAATACTTGATTCATCAAGTCCATGAAGATTTTTGGAACATTAGTGAGTCTGAAAGGCATTACTATGAATTCATAGTGCATGTATCTTGTACGAAAAGTATCCTTGGGGATATCTTCCTTCTTTATCGATACTTGATAATATGCTGACCACAAATCCACCATGGAGAAGTATTGTGTTGTACGTAGCTGATCGAACAATTCATCAATTCATGGGAGAGGATACTTTTTCTTTAGCATAATTTTATTGAACTCGCGATAATCGATGTAGAGGCGCATTGACCCATCCTTTTTCTTGATGTAGAGTACTGGTTCCCCCCATGGTGAAGCACTTGGGCATATAAACCCTTTATCCATATTCTCATGTAGTTGTTTCTTCATCTCCTCAAGCTCCAAAAAATCTATTCTATATGGAGTCTTGGATATTGTAAATTCCCCAGTTATAAGATCAATTGAGAATTCAACATCTCTTCTAGGAGGAAGACTAGGCAATTCCCCGAAAAACACTTCAGGGAATTATCTCATGATAGGCATATCTTCTAGGATGGTTGCCTCCTTAGACTCAATAATCTAAGCCAGATATGCATTCTCATAGGGTAGTAATCTCCACACTAGAGATGATAGAGATAAAGAAGATTCATCTTCATACATGCACTTGTACTGAATCGGGGGTCGATTCTCCACATGGAGAGTGATCTCCCTCTCACGACAATTTATGTTGGATCTATATAAGGAAACCCAATCCATGCCAAGAATTGCATCAAATTTCACTAGAGAGAGTAGGAAGAGACTCTTCAGGAAGTTCAATCCATAGATTATGACAGAGGAAGAGTTATATTCATGGGATGCAATGATTGTACCATTTTCCATACTCACTGACATCTCCACTTCCATGATTTTTGGTGGTGCTGGGATTGTTCTACTAAACTTTCAAGATATAAAAGAATGTGTAGACCCTGAATCAAATATTTCATTCTCTATTCCCGAATGAATAACTAGCGTACATTTCACCACTTCGATTTCGGGGTTTACTTCGGTAGTAGTGATGGAAAAAGCCCACCTGTGTTTCCTTGGAGGTTGTTGGTTGCCTCCGAAAACCCTTGGCTTAGGGAATTGATTTGCAAGATGCCCTGATTCTTTGTAGTTGTAGAAATGAACCATGGATTTATGTTCGAATGAGGTGTTCCTATCCTCTATCGTAGCCACGTGTCTTTCTTTCCGATAGTTAACAGCTAGGTTCCCTTCTCTTCCACACCTAAATAATTTTCTTGTACCCTTCTGGAAATTTCTAGGGTGCTTCTTTCCACACCTTTGGCAAGTGGGGTGCTGGATCTTCTTAGCACCATTGGATTTATACATCAGACTGCCATCATTGAATTCCACCTTTTTCTTCTTATCCCCATGATACCCCTAAAATTATATAATCTCTATTTCGACCTTGAGGGCACATCAGACAATTTCCTCATAGCTGTTGAGGTCACGAATCGCCAGTGCATTCTGTAAGCTAGGTTTCAACCCACCAAAGAAGCGGTCAACCTTGAATTCGGGGGTAATGACGAAGCCAGAAGCATATCGTTCAATCCATGTAAAGTTTTCCTCATGCTCTCCAATAGTTTCGTCATCATTTTTCTTGAGGACAAAGAAGTCCCTTTCCATCTTAAGCCGAAGGGTGCGTAGAAAATATTTATCGAAAAAAAACTTTCAGAAATCCTTCCATTCCAACGCCTCGATCACCTCCTTAGGCTTTGTATTTTTGATCAACATCCACCATTGATCATCTTCACCCTCCATACTATAAGCAGTCAGGATAACCTTGTCTTGATTATAACATTGATGGATGGAGAATATATTTTCAATGGAGTTGATCCATTGTTTGGCAATTGAGGGGTAAGATGACTCATTAAAAGTAAGAGGCCTTTGTCTCATTAAGCTCTCGATAGAAACTTGTTCTTTCTTAGGGGTGTTAAACATTCCTCTTGACCCTTGTTTCTATTCAAATATTGTGTTAGATGAGAGAGAAGTGTGACAATGTTCGTGATTCTTGATACCATTGGATTGGGCATCTCATTAGTACAGTCATCACATTGATCTTCACATCAGTTGTTTTCTTGAGTCCTCCAATTACTAGCTATTAGCTGGAATAAAAGTAATGTTAGGGGTAAAAAATAAATGTTAATACAAGGAATAAACTGATGACATCTAAATAACTCTTATTTCCTTATCATATGAATCTATTGGATTTAGTCTATGTTATCCATGATCAACTTTCTAACATATATTCTTGGGGCATTTTTTATGTCCCTTAATAATGGTTCATACTAAGCCTGTGAATTTACCAAAGAATATCCCCTAGGAGTGTCATAACCAAGAGTTCAGCAAGGCCAGTTGTCGTGCACCAGTTCCTGTTCGAGCCTTGCTCAAAGCGGTGTTTTCAGGTTTTACCCCTAGGATCCATCAATGCCAGAGCCGCCTCTACCTGCTCGTATCCGGATAGGGATGTATTTTCATGATAAACCACTTACTCAGTACTCACCAAAACATAGGTATGTTTTTATTATACATATTTTGGTCTCTAAGGCTTCACTAGGGTTCTCTAATCCTAATCCCAAAAATAACTAAACATATCCTATGATACCAACTATGACAACCCTGATCTTTTATTATAAAATTAAACCTGATTTATTACATAAAATATTTACTTGATACAACATGGAAGACCGAGAGGTCTAGTGTCTTTGGGGATTAAGATCATTACATAACAACATAAAACATGAAATACAACATCTTTATTGAAAACATCCTTTACATTACCACAACATTCCCTCGTACATAGCATTACATAGGATAACTTGAGGACATGCATAAGAAAAGGGGTGAGATATAAAGCCTAGTAAGGGAATAATCATTGAATAACATGAGGAATACAATACATGTTAGACAATTGGAATATCAATGGAACAAAAAAGAATAATAAACATAAAGACATGATAAATCATGATAATCATAACATGAAAATGTGGCAACAACACTTAACATTGAATTAGCATGAGCCAAGGCTCATTGCTCATGGAGCATGAGTAAACCCTCATTACACATGAATCACGAGTAAAACCTCATTTCACATGAATTATAATGATTCAATACCCATTTCACATGATGTATAATGATACTATACTTTACCCAATGCATTGGACCACTATAAGGGTGCACCATTCTTAAACATTTCACTTCATGCATAATTGTGCCACATGGATCATAAATCATGGATTCATAAAACATCATAAATTATTCCATGATAAAGGAATGTGGAATAAATGCATGAATATTTATAATCAATAAGTAAATGTGCATACTGGTGAATACCCTTGATAGAGAAATGGGCATGGTATTCACTACACGATGACATTAGCTTTGAAAATCGGTGCAATTTCGGCAACGTAATGGCATGACCTAAGAATTCATAAAATAGTTAATGGGAGAGAAAGAGGTGTCTCATCATATGTAAATGAAATGGATAGTAAGGGGTTCATACATATACATGTCCCAACTGTTGTAATGGAATTTAGATTCATGATACAGAATAAATGCTTGAATGTAAGTGAGGATATATAAATTCCGTTCTGAATTTCAGCATAGTAACAGGTGTACATAGGAGGAATTTATTGAGAGAGAAATGGGTATCTCATAATTCAAACATAAAGAGGTCCGTATGGTGGAGGTTCAAAACCATACCCCAACATTTAAAACTGAAATTAAAAGTTCATAACAATTTAAAGAATATTGGACAAAAATGAGAAATGAAGAAAAAACCCTTACTTGGAAGTGTGCTTTCAAATGCTTGAGAGAGGATTTAGAGAGGCTTCTTGGGAGCTTGGTGAAACTTGGGAGGATTGTAGAGAGAGTAGGGTAGATTTTGGAATAACTCCAAAGTCTTTGAGTGAGGATGAAGTGGGAGCATGGGTGGGTTTATTTAGGAAATGTGAGGGAATTCTTTATTATTTAGGTTTGGGATACCTCACATTAAACTAATCCAAACCACAAACCAGCCCATGGTTTTTGACCATGTTTTTTGGTAAAGGTAAGTGGAAAGAAATATTTTGTAATTCCAATGTCTGATCTTTTAAAAATAATGGGGTTGCTTAAGCGGAGGTGAGTCACACACCTAAGGAAAACAATTTAAAAGGACAAGATGTTTAATAAGTCTTGAAGGGTCCATTAATGCTTTGTGAAATAAGTCAAGAAAACCAAAAATAACATTATATTAATGTTAAAACATATATTGGCCGAAAATAATGTTTATAGTATTTTATTACATCACTATTGGGTCATTATGATGTCATAAAACACATTATATATTTAAACGGTATGTAATTTTTACCCAACAATTTGACTGTCTCAAAAAATTATGAAAACTTCACCATCGGATAATTTCGACGTCCTGATTCCAGAAATAATATTCATTTTATCTAAATAATTTTCTAAATTTTATAATTTTCAATTTTTAAATAAAAACTGACCTTTATCGAAAATTCATGGGTTTTGACAAAAATGGATTTCAATCCTTAATACAAATTATAATTGCAGTCATAAAATTATACAATCATCTATTTTTAATAAAAGTTATATTATTAACAACAATAATATTTTATTAAAATATAATTTAATTCAAAAATCCATTAATTCTTCAAAATATATTTCTTAGTTGAAAATTAACTAAAAATACTATTTGTGCTTTAAAAACTATTTACAAGGTAACAATAATAAAATGAAAGTATATTCATTATTATATAAAAACTAATGTACATAACCATTGTACTAGGGTATTGTTACATAACCCCTTATAACACCAGCATATGATCGAAGGGTAAGGTGTTTGATAGTGACAGACTCTTGGGGTGTCTCGGATAACATTGTTCGGGTGGTAATCTCTATCAACTTCGACTTCTCTCGTAGTCAGTCCCACTAGAGCTTAACATTTCCAAGCTCGGCTTGGGATTGTTCCTGAGCGAATCCCAATGACACCACCTCTTATCCAAGCTCTGAAAAATGGGCTTCGTATGGGGAACATCTACTGGATGAGGCCATTGCTTCCTTTGTCTGAGTAAATTGGATTTTTCAAAACCCTATATTTATACTAATCATGTGATCACTGTTCAACAGCTATATTAGAAATGGTCACAATTCATAACATAAAACCAAAGAAGTTGACATTTTATAAAAATATTTTACATAGAGATACATTTAATTAGATCAAGATGTATTTCCATTAATGAATGTTTGGGTTGTTAAAAGAATACATGCATGTGTTGGAATTTTTTTAAAGTATAGAGAAGCTTGAGTAGCTACCTCCATCTGCTGAAATCCAACATTAAGAGTCAATTATTATTGAAGAAGTGATTGAAGAACAACCAACTATAGGATAAAATCCTTTCATAAACTCTGTGTTTTATGATTTCATTCAATCTAATTTTATTATCAAAGTTTATGGTTTTTATTTTTAATATTTTTTAAAACCTTTAATTTCATTAGAGGAAGACGAAGAAACAACACCTGAACCTGTTGATAAATTCATGAAGATACATTACTTAAATAAATATATTTTTTAGGAGTCCCTTATGGATATCAAAGTAGCTAGGCATGAGGAAATAATAATAGATTATTCTCACATTGGAAGGGGAATTATGATTTAAATTCTTCACATTTAAATTCTATCAAATAAACTATAAATTTTGTCCCTACATTTGATATTAGTATCCATTCAGCCCATGTTAATACATCACTGTAGTAATAAGAGTAGGTTTAACAAGTAGAAACTATGATGGATGATGATATATACTTCATCATACCCTAAACATGCAATTTGTACATAATTATTAAGGGGATGGTTCTATTATACTCTATCCATGTATCATTCCCCACAATAAAGTGAAAAGCACAAGCTAGAAAAAACAACATGTGGTGGTTTAAATACAATAATATCCAACCACCATCAGATTATGGATAACATTGTGTACTAACCTCTAGAGGAAATAAAAATACAGGGACCACTTTATGGATCATAACAACATTTATCATACTATATTATTTATAGTAATATATATTTTAATTTAATTATTAGTAATAGCCTAAAATGTAGCCCCTTAAATCCTATCTTTTTTTGGTTAAATGATATTATCATTTCTCTTAATTAACTAATTTTATTTTGTTTGTTCATGATGGATTAAAGAAGCACCAATTAGATATGGAGGAAAAATTACTAAGATTCATTTCCAAAATAAGTTTAATTTTGTTATTTAACTTTCAAACTCAATAAATTTTCATCTAAGATTCTCATTTCATTATTAAACAGGAAATTTCATGGCTATTATTGATCTATTCTATACATAAATTAAATATGACACATTAGTTTTGTAAGAATATTATGAATTTGTGATATAGATTTTAATGTTAGTAAGTTTCAATTAGTAAAATGTAGGATTTTATTATTAAACAAAAAGTGAATAATAAAATGAGGACTCGGGATTTGAGGAAATTAATTAATTATTATAAATGAAATTTCGCAAACATTTTTAAAGCATTGAAGTTATAAAATTCATGTGAAATGATTTTTTATTATTAATTATTCTTTGAGTGATTGTATAAAGTCATATTTCTCATTAATTATAATATTTATAGACTAACTACTACACTTTTTATCTATATCAAGTTTCATGAATGATCTTCGGACATGTCACTTACTAGAATTTTCATTTGACCTTATCAAAACTATGACTATGAAAAAACACATTTTAAATGGTTGAGGAATATATTTAAAATCTTTTATCCTAAAAATGATATATTTACATCAATCCTTCTATATATTCTAGATACCATTAATGACATTTTTATATGAATGAACCATGTTTCATTACATCTTTATCAATTTATACCTTCCACTTAGTATTTTCATTATAATTTAAAATTTATGTGTGGGGGTGAGGGGAATCTTGGTGGAATGGATTGTTTAACTTGTAAGGAAATGGTGTGGGGTGATATTGTGGGAATAAATAATGTTTTGTATTTATTAAATGGACTAAATTGTTTCCCCTTAAGGAAAAAAATATGAAAAAAAGAATGGGTTCTAACTTAGAAGAATAAAAAATAACCATTACTAGACCAATTATTTTTATCATATGTGGTTATGTAGTGTTTCTGAGGATTATTCTAAACAAAAAATATGAAAAGGAGAAATAATGAAAATAAATATACTTTGAAAAATAAAAAAAATATATAAATGTAGGAAAAAAATAAATAAGTTTCACATCATTCATTATGATTTAATTATTCATAACATTTTATTTAAATGTTTCAAGAATGTGGGAATTGTAAAAAAATTAAAGGGGAAAAATAATTACCCATGTACTTTTGATATCATTTACTATGTTTAAGTGATATGCCTCCTCTTTGAGCATTAATTTTATAACATCAATTCATACCAACCTTAATACTTAGATTCATTTGAACATTTATAGAAATACCTCAATGATTTTATGTTCTTTTAGTCTTTAAAAATGAGATAAAGTAGTTCAATTAAAATCCTATGGACAAGGATCGTGTTTTCATGATATTAGCATAACTGAACTTTAAAAAATATCATGAATGATGTGTGAAAAGTTTAAAAAGTGATGTAAATTATGATTTTCAATTTTTAATAATAATTTATTTACGAACATTAATGGTTGATAAGAAGAGTACCACAAATTTTCAAAGTGTAAAATTAAAATACATGGATTTGTTTTTTCTTTGAAAAATGATAAATGGAATGGATATTTTTGGTGAATATGAAAATTTGATTTCACATTGATATTTTTTTTAATTTACTACATTTCAATTTCAATATTTAAAACTTCTGTTCCCTTTAAAATTTAATGTTGAGATATTATGCTTGAGTAAAAGCTTAGTTTAAGTGGAAGGGAATTGATTGAGATGTTATTCTGATCATTTTTATATTTTTTCAAAAGTTTATGCAATAAAAATTCACTAGTTTGAAATATTTTTATAAATATATTATTTTGGTGTTTTTTTGGGAATAAATATTATAATTGTTTGATTATATAATTTAAAAATATTTTACTCACCTCTGAATTTCAAATAAAACCTTTACTATATCGATCTAATGGATGTGATTATTGTTTTTAGTATTTTTTGATTTGTAGGATAAAACACTCCCTATTGTACCTCAAAACAATTGAACAGTTAAAGGACATAAAAAATCATTCCATATTAAAAACCATTAAGGAGAACATAGTGAAACCCACCTTAGAAATTGGGTCATAACTCCATCTACATACCTCTAAATAAGCTGATTCTAGCTAGATTGGAAAGTTGACTCATATGCTCATTTAAAAATTAAATTACATAGAGTTATTAAAATATTTATGTATCCATTGAATGAAAAATTTTGAAGAAATATTTTTGTAATTCGCAGCTAGAAAAATTGTTACTCATTAATTATGCCATAATATCATTCATACAAGTGTAATTAATGTGAAATTTTGAAGACAGATATAATACTAAATTTGGGAAAAACTATAAGAAGGTCCCTTGGAATGATTTATAGATGAACGAAAAAACATTAGCTATCATCCATAGGATAGATTTTGGTGGGGAAGTTTCGGCACCCATTTCCTTTCATCATTTTTTTTTATTTTTATTGTTTTTAATTTTTTTATTTTAAATGTAATTTTAATTTATTTTAATTTAAATAAAAACTAATTCATGCCTTGTTTTTATTTATGTTTCGTATTCCACACAATTTTCTTCTACTTATTCTTATAATTCTTCTTCTTCTCTTCTTTATATTTATGATTTCATGTGTTTTTTCTTCATCTTCTCTTCTCCCATTTTTTTTTAATTTATTTTTTATATATTTTTTCTTATTATGTTATTTTTCATATTTCCACCATGATCAATTACCATAAAAAATTAGGGGATAACATGAGTCATGAACCTTGGGTGTTATGTGTCTATTTCATTAATTTTCCACTTAAATAATTATGTTTTATTATGTTTTTTATGAGAAATAGTCATGTTCATGGGTGTAGAAATATTCCACCTCTACACTGAGATCATACTCATTTATATTCATGTATTAAATCTTTTATTTCTATTTTACTATATAAATTCTCTTTATAATATGTTGTTAAGACATTTAGTGTTGGAAATGTGATATGATGTAGCCATATACTGGGACATGTCAGACTCTCAATTGAGGTGTGCGATCAACCATGATTATATAAGGAGGTGAAATTAATATTTATAAATGAAATCAAGATTTCACACCACAAAATAAAATAATTTTAATACATACATGATATATCAAAATTGAATTATCAAACATAATCTGAACACCATGATAAGCAATCATGGAACCCACAAACAAAACCATAAATTCAATGTTTTTTCATAAGTAATTACATTATATAATTTCATGTTATATAATTATTTTATTCAATTTAAATTCAATTACATTACTAGATCAAATAAAAACAATAAAAAAATAAGTAGTTTATGAGTATTAGTTTATGTGAGTAAACAGCATATAATTATCCTCATGTCAGATAACCCTAGTCAGCCTCTATGTTGCATTAAAAAATAAATTTTATTTTTCAATGACCTAATATAAGAGTGTGTCTATTATCTATGATAATACAGTGATTATATCCTAATTGGTTGATGATATCGCATATCATGAACCCAGTCATAGACCATGATTTGACATCCATTAGGGGAACAACTTCTATCATCTTAAAGAATAAGCTTGATAAAGTAAATATGAACCATTACTGGTGAGATATTATAATAGGGTATGGACATACAACATCTATTCCCCATGAAAAAAAATTCTTAGGAATGTTTAGTGGTGTGGAGAAGATCTAGTGGTCAATGAGAAAATATTTAATTTTTTTGAAAAGCATGACAGTTATTCAAAAACTCACTGTTGTCATGGATCATGAGGGTATATAAGTATCCCTTCCATTTATTCTTTTGGGGAAGCTTAAAACTTCTCTAATGGTAAGCACAACACTCAAGATAGAACTCTTACAAAAACTAATTTATGACATCTCTAAAATTTAAGAATATGATAATTTCATCAATCTGATTATCATAAAGGGTTTTTCAAAGATAGGCCCACTCTGGATGGAAAACATAGATTCATGCCATTAGATTTACTCACACTCATATCATTATTATAGGATAATTCCATGGTTGAGATAATAGATAGGTGAATTTGTAAAATCAAAAATTTATTCTATTATGTGGGAACATAAGGGTCCTGGTATAGATGAATTGGTAGCCATTTTTTACACCTAATGGTAATCATCATCTGTAATGGTTGGGGTTATTTCCCTTTGGTCTGCGACATGAAGGACCAAATCATCCTAGCTAAGTTTCTCATAGGATGTAGGAAAACATTCCAAGGCTTCGACCAAAAAATTCAAAAATTGGTGGATATGATCCAACTTCAACTAGGAAGTGAAATGGTCCATCATCTGACTCGTACTCTCCAATATGGTCATAATATATTTATTTTTGATGATGTAGTCACCCTTGATATAATTGATGACTAAATTAGAGTCTCCCATCACATTAATCTAGGGACATGAATCTCCATTTCCATATTGAGAATATTAATGAGAGTCTTGTAGTCTACCTAATTGTTGGTTTAGAATAGGGATTATTCCAAAGTTATGAAGGTGATCCATATTTCTACCCTATTAGGATTGAGACTATTGTTCCTTATATGACTTGGACTCCCTGAGGAACAATAAAAATTTATCTTCAAACACATAATATATTGATCCACAGAGAGGATTGCATCATCTGAAAAATTGACATCCAAGGGATGTTCTTAATGGGGTTGATGGGAGGCCAGGAAATATACCAGTGCCTACACATTGATGGAATTATACGGTGTGAACATGGCATTTAACTAATTATGGATCACCTCCCATGATTCCAATCATCCCATCATCATTGGTTGATTGAGTACATACATTAGCAGTTCCACTTAGGTCACTAATAGTATCTCATGATGCTATAAATAATGCTGCAACTTATTCACTACACAAACAAGTAATATGAAACTTATATTGATAGGGGAATATCATGTCTTCATGACAAGGAGAATTTTATTGAGATAATATATTATATTATCCCTACACTAACTTTTTTTGGTGATATAAAGGAATCAAGGGACCATTCCAAGGTGATCATGTAATGGAAAATAGTTTTTCCAGAAACATGGTGCATAAAAACTAGTGGATATTTAAGATACTACATGATATCCTCAAATTCTTCCTGACACACTTAATCTAACTAGTGATGGTTCCTTTCATCATGATCCACATGAATGACTTACACGTGCTTTCTTTATTTTTGATAAATCACCGTATATATGCTAAGTGGTATTAGTGTCCCCACAAAACTCATTGATTACTTGGAAAATTCATCTTATTGATGTCCATTATTGTGTCCAAGTTTATCGTAGTTCTAGTGTATGTTATGATGATGTTAATAAACTTGCACTAGTTGATCACAAGTACACACTTGAAGGGGTTCATCTTCATTTTCCATTAACTAATGAAGCTAAACAATTTCTCAAGGAAATTAAGATTGTATTAATGATATAAATATTTTGCTGCTAAATCATCCACATATCATTCTACCAACATCAGAAGAATTCAATTGAACATTTGGTTTATGGACTGTTGTTAAGTGGCCTTTATGTTCTTTAAGATGATGGGAACAACCTTATAGTATAATGTCCCTTATGGTTCCCCAAATACAATTGACTCCTCATCCTCAGGGGCCACCATGATTTAGATGTTAACTGATTATCCATCCATAATAAAGGTCCTAAAACACAACAATTGAATCAATAATTTACTCCTTCATTATAAGGACATAATAATCCTTCAAATATTGGTGGTTGGGGTCCTAGAATTCTATGCATAATCTGATATTCACATTCCTATACCTGATAGGGATGATGTTGGATAGCTAAATATGGGAATTCCATGATTAATTTAGATATCATATGGTTGTAAAATTCTTCCTTGAATATAGAATACTAAGAGGGGTTCATCATTCTGGTAGACTATTTGAACCCATGTTGTCCTACTAGGAGGTAAAGAAAATGAACAGTGACCTGTCAGTTAAGCTGTAGAATCTCACCATACCTCTAGTTAATGACATTTATATTCTATTAAAAGAAACCTAAATACATATGATTCTCCAATGTATATATTGTTTTGATAATTAATGTCAACATTAGTTCTTCCAAAAAAAAGTTTTGCTCGGGTTATCTCACCAATGGTTGTGGAGACACCCTCTTCAAATGTAGGAGTGTCATCCAAAACCAAATTTTCATTAGAAATAATAGAATCAAGGGAATGAGGTAGCTCTTCTAGGATATCTAACTTAGTATAAGAACTATAACTTCCTTCTGCATACATATAATCTTTAATGAGGGGTTCCAATTATAAAAAAACAATTGCTCTATATTTTTTTGATCCAATTATAACTTGTATCTAAATAAAAGAACCATTATTGGGGTATAATCAATTTATATGAGTCTATTTTCATTGAGTTATTCCAAATATGTTTAATAGGTGTGAATATATAGGATTAGTGGTCATAGGGAGAACTTCATGTTATTTCATAGGAGTATGAGATTATAGTATCGTCATATCCTATTCATTGTGTATGTACACGGTAATCTGCAAGAACATATTTTTCATAGGATTGGTGAAATCATTTTATCTTGATAAAATGAAACATCTCCACAGTTTTTTATTTCAGTGATAAAACCAATGAATTAGGAGAAAGAATTTATCATTAAAGTCTGCCCATGGATTGACTGTAATAACTGCCAGATTATTGGGACTAATGATTCTCTTATCCATTTCATTTTCACCTTCTTCCATTTTACTTTTATGTAGATGTAACCTCGATCAAGGGAATCATAGGATTTGAAGGGTAACACACTACCCTAAAGTACCAATACTTGACCATTAAGGGAGTAATTGAGGCACTTGTGAAAAGAAGGGGGGATTGATGCATGCAAATGAAGATATTTTCATCCAAGGAGCACATTTTTAGAGATATCCTATGAGGCTACCATGAATTTTGTGTCTGATATAAATCCACCAAACTGGGTCTAGAACTGAACCATACGATATCATTTCTTCTCCCTCATATCAAAACCATAAATCGTTATGTTGGGGGAGTAATATCTACTTTTTTAGTTTTATAGTATGTAGTGTTAGGTTCAAGAAGTGGTTGACAGTAGATCTAGTATCCACAAGGAATCATTGGATCTCTATATTTTTTAATATGCATGTGATATACAATGGGAATATATTCCCCTACAATATTAAACCCTTATCATTTCCAAATAATGAGATGATTCCCTAAATTTCCTTATTATCTGGTTCCCCTATATAGAGGCCTCAGTTGTAGCTTCCTTAACATTGTACAAGATAGGTATTTTAAATTAGTATTCAATGGCCTCACACATTTTATTTGATAATAATATGGACCTAGGGATCTATATCCTAGTGCGTACAACTAAGAGTTTATTCAAAGCATTATACTTTAACAAAATGGGTATATTATTTCTCATAGGGGTCACTCCATGGAAGGGACATAACCAATACTGCTACCAGAACATATATTGTCTAACTAGTTCCGATAATATTTTAATGTTGACTAGATGGCCAAAAATGAACAACTACCAGATAACTATCAATTTTTTGAGGTTAGTCTCTATTTGGATGGGGATGATAATAGAAAAGTCACCACTGAGAAATTTAGTCAACTAAAATGGTTAGATGTGAAGGTGTTCCTGATGATGCAGACTGGATAGAAAACACATTCAAATATTTATATAGAACTTAATTATAAGTATCAATAGTATGAATTTCCTTCATGGATGATAATTATAACACATTTCATGTCCTCAATATTTCATTCAACGATATGTACAAGGGGAACTCAGGGGATTTACATGGTATTCCCCATTTTCAGATGTCGTGAATTTTTCCACTATTTCAAAAACATTCATAATGGAATACCCATTTTTTTCATACTTATAGTATTCTAGTTTTTGGTGGACCATGGGGACATTACCTAACTCATGAGGCATGAAATTGATAAGATTGTGAGATGGAATCTACAGTGGTAGTGGTCTATAAGTTTCCTTTCACTATGTTCACATGTTATTATAATGCATAGAATGATGTTACATGTTTATTTAAATAGTTTCATAAGGGGTTATGAACTTCACATTATGTGTGGTCTTTCCCAAGAAGGAACATATGACACCATTATTGCGAGAAACTTCCTTAAGAGTCAACTAGTCATCATAGTTATACTTCCCATCACTAGGATCCTACTAATAATAACTAGAGACCTCACTGTCACTATCAAGATCAGTGGAGACTTATGTCACCTTTTCTCAAACATTTCATAAGATGAATAAGCCACAATTCACTGCTATCTTGATCCACCTTTGAACATGAAGAATTATTTGATTCTATGTATGATGATCCTGTGGTTTGGGAAATTTTCTGAATGGTGAGTAATTCTAGACTCATACCTTCTGATGTACTATAAAAATTTAGAATTACCTTATCAAAGGAACATTTGAAGTAGTTTGGGACCTTTAATTCATTTAATTAGTATTTATAATTTATTCTATCAATAAATTTCACTATAGGATCCTGGGATTGATGAGATGATTGAGCCACATTTTCTCATCGAAAAATAATCTCATGGATATGTGGTTTTTAAAGGGGATATGCAGGGTGAGTCTGAGCCTAGTAAGGATACACACTAATAGGATATTCTATAAAAATATCCATCAAATGTAATGACTGAGGAATGAATGCATTAATTACAATGTTAGTCTCTTCTTTTATATGTATTGTCACAGGTGCTGATGTTGGAAAGAAGAATGACTATTTATTAGTATGTTGTAAGGAATCCTCTAGATGAATATCATTCTTAGAGAACTCCAATAACCCATATGGGTATTTTATGGTGATGAGGGTAGGTATTATCTTACTCTTAACATTACATGCATACAACGTAAGCATATTTTCATGGGACATTATCATGTCAAGTAAATAAAAGAGGTGTTTCCACTAGGTGAAACATTATATGAGTCACTCATCAAGAATTTGTTTATCAATTATGAGGTTATGAAATCATTGTTTCACATATTTGAGCTAGGATAATGATGGAACTATCTACAACGGTCCTTTGAACTGTCAATATACCTTATGGGCTACTGGATGTACCATACGAACATAGGTCATTCTAGTGTTTGGATGAAACACCTGATCTTAGTGGCCTCCTATTGTTCTAAGGTCCCATACATAGGTCCATACCATGATTTATATTTTTTTTCTGGTATAGAATAAGGTCATAGAATCAATTTAATGGGGTAAAGATAGGGTTTCCAATCTCTTGGGGTTCTTGAACATTTTCCACCCATGCCATGTATGGATTTCCATTATATTGAATTTATATCTTTCATTTTTTTCTAATCATTTGGTGAAGTAGTGAGAAAAACTACCGAGATATATTGGTGAAGTTAATTTTACATCAAAAAATTAATAGGATTGTCATCCTGGGGTGTTTAAAAACCATATCCTTTAGTCAGATAATAATGCAACTCAAGAGGGTCAGGTGACCCATGCCTTGGTCATTTACTATATTCGGAAGCTTATCCCAAATTGTTTGCACACGGATATCATGTTCAAAATAATGTATCTATATGATAAGGACTTGGTTCCCCAATGGATAATATAAGAGGTACCTTTGGGAATTTCCATAATCTGGGCACCGCTCAGAATATAGGTTAGTGTGGAATATTTTGTATTCCTTGAGATTTGGGAGTAGAAAGACAATCATGTGTTTCATATCTTGATTCAATGCAACCATAAATGAATTTTAAGGTTTGATATGACCCTTTCCCATGAAAATGGTGTGATTTTATGGTAGAAAAATCTTTTTGGGGGAACTTTTGTTGCTTAGATCCTGCTTCTATTGACGATTGAGGACACATATTAGTTAGTGTGGCTACTACTGTGTTTCCCTTTGAAGAGGGTTTTCCCTATTTTGAACCATGTCGGTAGCCCTATTCCTCAAATACTTGGGATGTTTGGTGATGAAAATATTAATCATCAATGTAGCTTGGGGAACCATAATAATTGGTAGATATGTTATGTTGTCACAATATTGGGATGGAATGGGGAGAAACATAATTCCACAACTTCTAATATGAACATATAGAGGCACTTATAACATGTCCTTGGGGAGAACTGTGAGGATTTTAAAATAGGTTATCTATATAATCATTAAATATCTAGATGCCTCATAGAAACATATTACCAGGAGCACTATGATGTCAAACATTCTGCACAATTGTTTGATGTATCTGAGGTACACACTAGTCCCGAGGTGGGTCAAATACCAATCATGGGGGTGGGGATATGTTTCCCAGATTATTTTTAAAAAAAACTTCACGGTCCTGTATAAAGGACTCCTAGATGAAAATATATAGAGTTTCAGTCAGCCAAAACAAAACTAATAGCTGGTCAGCAGCCAGAACTTCCCAGATGCCCTCTTTCTAAGACGAATGATATTGATCTTGGTCTCCCCAAGACATGTCCAGTGCAGGCCGAGATATGGCTAGAAGAAAAAATTTATACATGCTATGAGGTTTCAATATCAAAATAGTAAGTGATTAAAAAATCATTTATCTACATCACATAAGGATTTCCCTCAGACGTAGATCCACCTTTAAGACCTTTTCCGTATAGAATAAGGTGTAGAACACTTCATCATGAGAGAAGATGGCTATGTACATATGTAGCTCAGTGGTGTTATCATATACTAAAGTCTTCAACCAATACCATGATATATCAAAAATTCTTATGTTTAGGTAGATAAGATGGAAACTATTGGTGATGGAGATGGCTGCACTACAGTCGCATGGAAGGGCCTAGAATATCCTCCATCTTTAGGTATCTACAGAGGGGTATATGTATGTTGTGGAAATTTGATTATGGAATGGTTGGCCTCAATCACTAGGATTCATCTCTAGACTATGGAAGCTATGATGACATTTTTATTATCAGGTTGTCTGCCAACTTTGACTCTGAGTGGTAAATGATGATGTTAAGCTTCCCATAGTTCTGTAACCTGTAGAGGGTGTGTGTACCCTACCCTATGATGGTTCTATTGTATTGTGTATATCATATTCAAGGGGATAATCTATGTTTAGGTTGTTGATGGATCATGTAGGACCTCATCTTTGGATTTTTTTGGAGGGAAGACATCCACACAGATCATTGTAAACAAATGGAGAACCTCATGTTGGTTAATGTTGGTGCTAGGAATATCTCTACACTTATTCTCCTAAAAAATGGATAGATCATAGTAGATATTGGTGGTTTCATGGACTGTGAGTGTTATCCTTGTAGTTTCCAAGGCATACCCATGAAGTCAGAATTGGGTATTCTATAATGTGTCTGGAAATGTAGGGATGAAGTTAGCCCACTCTTTGGCCAGTGATGCTAGCCGTTGATGACTCTAGTTATGCCTGGGTGGAGTCCTCCAAGGTGGATACCTTGTGGTGGTTGCTACTGGTTCGGCTCGAACGTCCACTACATCCTAGTTGCGGGGGAGTAAGATATTAGAAAAATATAGTAATAGTCTCTTCATGTTTTCACCATTAGTATGGGTGGAGGATTCCACCTGCACAATCCCTGGGGTCGATGAGCATGTTGTCGAGCGCATAAAATTAGTTGTTTAATTTTTACTAGAATTTATGTAGTATAGTTGAAACCCTAGGTCATTTCTCAATGGAGCCTTACATCATTATTTTAAAAAGAGGGTATTTATTATGAAAATAGAAGGAGTATGATATTTTGGAAAACATGGGGTTTTATTATTAAAGATGAAAATATAAAATGAAGGAAATAAAATAAAGTAGAAAAGAATAAGATTAATTAAGTGTGATCAACCTAGGGAAGTCTTGTGATGATCATCCTTCATTGCTTCAAGTTAAAGCGTATAAATATTTCAATCCCTAGTTTGTAACAACTAGTACCATAATGTAACTGAGTTTATGATAGGATACATCCTAGGGTTCAGTCGAAAATACACAATGATTTACTGGACAATGCTGATGATTATGTGATTTGTGTTCGACTTCATAACTGAAACCCACCAAGGAAACACATGAAGAACATGATGTGTTTTCCAAGTTTGTATGTTATTTCTTTTTGATACCATAAAATAAATGTAAATGTCCTTGAATCTGCTTATGTGATTTCAATTGACCCATATGAACCACACAAGCACCACAATTGAATGGGGGAGGAAAAAAGGATGAATAGTGTGTGAAACATCACATGAAAGTGTGCCCCCAAACATGATCATTTTTGTTTGAGTATAACATACCGGTATATAACTTAATTAAATAAAAATATAGGATGACTAAAAAACATATAACCTGTAATTAAAAATACTTATCAAAATAATACAAACATGAAGCTCAGGAATACATCACGTTCTCTCCCTGGGTGATGACAAGGGGTTTCGAAATCCATGGGAGGGGAGGAAAAAAGAAGATATTGAAGTATCACTTACCATATCCTCCAGAATATATAAAGATGATTAGAATACCAATTTGGGACTACAAAATGGCATCACCTTTCCTCCTAGTCAAACCTAAAAATGGGGTGCCCAAGGTCTCTTTTTATAGGAAAATTGGGATGTGGTTTTTAGCACACAGATTGTGTAAAACCACTTAGCTCATTTTTTTCGACATCCTGACAGTCTTATCTCGATTTGGAGAAAACTAAAAAGATGTATACCGACATCTAGAATATCTCTAATAATATTTTGGCACATGTTGTAGAACTACAGCTCAAGATATTGATACAATACATACCACCACTTTTGAGATTGTGTAGATTTGATTCCCTGGACAGATTCGTTCGGATGGGCATTATAGAGGCTGAATGGGGCTAGTGTTCCTTCATATGAAATGTATCCCATTAAATTTTGGACCATCCTAAAAAATATAATCCCAATTGGATATACAGTGTAGTAGAATAATGATTTTTAGTCCAATGGTGTGCTTAGATCCTGTGCAGATTGGCCCATTTTTCTTGGACTTCATTATGGGCCCTCCAAATCACCTCTACCTACAATGAAAATATCAAAACAAGCAACATTTCCATTTTTAATAGTGTTAAATAGAAAATACTTGAATAAATACTGATGTGAAATTTTTTATTATACTTGTAAATTTCAATACAAAACTTGTTTAATACATTGGCATAAGGGTGAAATAAAATAGTGAATCCTGGTATGATCCCACCCCCACACCTAAACATTTGCACTCCTAGGCAAAAAATCACATACTAATCATGTACCGTAACTAAATAAATTTTTTAAAACGTCCAATATTCTATTTAAATGAAATTAATCATGTCTTGTTTACGGAATCAATTTTCCAATCATTTTTATTCTCTCACATTTGAATTTTTTCAACTTCATTAGTTCACCCTTGCATTCTTTCGCAACCTAAAACACCTATAAATTTTACCTCTTCACTCAAGGAACATATTAAAGTGGAGTTATTATATTTTCCTATAGTTCAAGTGATCTTACCATATGGTTTAAAATATTCTCAGTTCTCTACTTGTAGAATCTAATTTGTTACTCAAGATGACCTCCAACAGGTTGTTCTGAGGTTCAAGGGTTGGAAGGATTTAATTTTTAAAAATTTGAGGTAGAAGAGGAGTGTCTAATATCTTACATACAAAACATTTCAAAATTCAGAATGTGTTCCAAATGAATGTACACACTTAAACCCTCAAAAATTGTATTACCTTAATCAAACAATCCCCATTGTCCATTTGTGTGGGGCACAACCAAGAAGTGAATAATAATGAGTAAACATCCTCTTTTATCCATTTTATTATTTTGTTCATTTTTTTCAATATATAGAACTTTTTAATATATATATATATATAGGTAAACATGTGTATAACAATGATGAAATATGGCTTTTGAACCCATTTCCCAATGAAAATTTAGGCACCCTTTATATCAACCCATAATAATAATTATCTCCCCAGAATTCCCATAGAAACAACCTCTCTCCCACACTTTCTAAAAATAAACAATAATATACACAAGAGATGGTCTGGTATGGATAAATTAACTTTTTATGTGGATTCCTAACAAGAATTTTACGGTTAATAAGGCTTAAGAAGGATAAAATGTTGAGGTGTCCAAAAATAGAGGTTAATTGTACATCGGGATTTTCATTGAATGATTGCTACTATCATGAATATAGAATTATTGAATATCATGGATTCAAACAGAATCAAGGAAAGTTTTAGTATCTCTATATGACTTGAGACTCTCAACAAAGTGATTAAAGGTAAGAATATGCAATAAAGGTCTTATAATGTCTCTCAGGTAAGGGATTAAAATGTTGGTTAGTGATAATGAGGCATGGGATTCAAAAATATATTAAACACGTAATAATGATTTGAAAATAAAAATTCTATAAAATGATTCTATATCAACATTCATTTGATAAAAAAATTTCCAAACAAAATTGATTTTTTCACCCAATCGACTCAAGCATGAAAAATAATTTTGGACATTCGATTTAAGATCATTTTTTATCTAAAAACACAAAATAAAGGAAAAGATATCAAAAATGAAAACACATTTTGTTTTGTTTTTTTTTTTTTTAATCCTAACTATGACATGTAACCTTCACCCACACCTAAAAGTTACATTGTTCCCAATTAAAGTAGTTTAAACAAATAAACAAGTAAATAAAGGTAGGTAGAAGGGTAAACTTACTATGTGGTGTGATATGTGGCACTATCAGTTATATTTCCTCCATGAGATGCTTTGGAAAATCTTCATATAAGTGTTTGATCCTCTACCCATTGACAGTAATCCTATTTGCACACTTCTCATGAAAAACCTATATATCACCAAAATGGTAAACATTAGTAACGGTATAAGGATAGATCCATCGAGAACAAAGCTTACTTGGGTAGATCTTTAGCCTGGAATTATACATGAGAAACTTCTCACCAATATGAAACTTCCACTAATGAATCATAATATCGTAGATATCCTTTGTCTTCTCTTTATATATTTTGAAGTTCTCATATGTGTCACATTCAATTTATTGCAACACTTGAATATATAGCTTCCTTTTCTCACCAGCATCTGAAATAATCATATTATATTATTTAGCATCCCAATATTCGTAGTGTTCTACCTCCACCGGGAGGTGAAAAGCCTTTCCAAAAAAATCCTATATGGTGACATACTAATTGGGGTTTTAAATGATGTACGGTATGCCCAAAGTGAATATTACAATTTCAAACTCCAATCTTTCTTATTAGGTTGTACCATTTTTTCTAACATTCGTTTAACTTCTCGATTTGATATTTCTTCTTGTCTGTTACTTTGGGGGTGATATGTTGTGGATACTTTATGAACTAATTCATACATACAAAGAAAATTTTTCATGTTGCGATTGCAAAACTGTGAACCCTGATCACTAATCATGAATCTCAATAAACCAAATCTACAGAAAATTTAGGACCTCACAAAATCAACAACCACTTGAGATTCATCAGTACTATTGGCCTATGCTTCCTCCCATTTAGATACACAGTCAATAGACAATAATTTGTACACAAATCAAAATTAATTTAAAAAAGGCTGCATGAATTCAATTCCCCATGCTTCTAAGATCTCACAAAATAACATGGGTTGTAGGGGAATTTCATTCCTATTGGAGATATTCCCTGTGAATTGGCATCTATTGCATGAATTAAAAAATTGAGGTCATATCTATACAATGGTTTCCAATAAATTCCGGTGTCAAGGACCTTTCGAGTTGTACTTTGAGATCCAAAGTGACCCCCACAAGCCAAAGTGTGGCAGAAGGTCAAAACAGAGGTGAACTCATGGTTAGGAACACACCGATGAACAATATTGTCAGTACAAATTCTCCAAAAGTATGGGTCATCCAAAATGTACCATCGAGAATAATTCTTAAGTATCAAGGATTGTGAAGTGATGAAATCAGTGGGAACCCTAGATGTTTCAAGAATTTTAACATTGTCTATATACCAGGGGGTAAGTTCCACAACATGACAAAAGTTCTCATGCGGGAAGAATTCTCCAATTTGGAGAGGTGAGTCAACATGATGGGCCAGTGGTAGAAAAATCATAATAATTTGGTCAGCTACCACATTTTCCACTAAAATCATATCTCTAATCTCAAGGTCAAACTCTTAGAGGAGGAGCATCCACCGAATGAGGCGGGTTATATCTTCAGGTTTCTTTAGGAGGAAACGAATGGAAACAAGATCAGAAAAGACAACTATTTATTACCTGATAAGATATGAACATAATTTTTTCTAGGAAAACTCAATATAATGAAGATCCTTTTCATTGTTTTTGTAGTTCTCTTTGGTAAGGTCATAGCTACGTGAGTCATATGCGATTACATGAGGAGCCTTCTCAACCCTTTTTGATAAAATGTCCCCAACTTTAAAGTTAGAGGTATCACACATAAGATCAAAGGGAACTCCCACCTTGGTGGTTTTATGATGGGAGGTTATGTGAGAATCCTTTTTAGTGAATTGAAAGAATCCTCATAATTTTTATCAAACACAAACTTAGAACCTTTTTGAAACAATCGAGACAGGGGAAGTGTGATCTTACAGAATTCATTAATGAATCAGTGGTAAACCCCAACATCACTCTTTGAAAGATCTCAACTCACAAATGTATTTTGGAAATGTAAGGGTTGAATTTTATTCAATTTTTTATTTATCCACTTTAATTCCCTATTTTGAAATAATATTCCAATTAACTATCCATCATTCAACCATTAAATGGAATTTATCTAAATTTAATAGAATATATTTTTCTATGCAATGGCGGAAGATGGAACCTAGGTGAGCCAAATAGTAATCAAGGGAAGAACCATAAACCATGAAATCATCCATAAAAACTTCTATTCAATTCTCTAGGTAATAAAAAAATACTCAACATACATCAATGAAAATTACTAGGAGAATTACATAGACCAAAAGGCATCCTTTTGTACACAAATGTGCCAAATAGATAGGTAAATGTTGTCTTTTATTGACACTTAGGGGCTATATGGATATGAAAATAACCTGAATATGAATTAAAGAAACAATAATAGGACTTACCATCCAAAATTTCTAATATCTAGTCAATGAAAGGTAGAAGAATGTGGTCATTTATCTTGGATTGATTCAGTAGAATGTAGTCAATACAGACTCGCCAATTGTTTTGCACATGTGTTGGAACCAATTCATTCCTTTCATTAGACACTACTGTTATTCAATTTTTTTGCACAATTTAAACAGGGCTAATCCATTTACTATCAGATATAGGATAAATTATCCAAGCAGTAAGTAATTTACTGACATCCCATTTTACCACTTTAAGTATAGTGGGATTTAACTGGAGTTCAATCAGCCTTAAGGGCTTAGCCTCATCATCCATGATTATATGGTGCATAAAAATATTTGGGATAATCCCGGGAATATCATCCAATGTCCATACTATTTCCTTTTTACACTCTCTCAAAATATCAAGCTATTTTTATTTCTACTATTGAGAGAGGTTATTGGTAATAACGAGTGGAAATTGTTCAATACCCTCTAGATATACATATTTTAAATTAGATGGTAGTGGTTTTAATTCAAACACCGGGGGGGTTTTTATTGAGGGAGGAGATTTAGTTGGAGTTTGGTCCATTAAATAGTCTATCTGCTTATTTTTATTCTCTAAAGATAAAGAATCTATTGAAATGAAATTTTCAGAATCATTTATGGTCATGGGTAACTCAAAATGAACACACTTATCAATTAAAGAAAAAAATTTACACTTTTTAGAACCCACACAACGCTAAAGACATGAATCAAATCTCAAATCATCTAATAGTGATGAATAAGAAAATGAATCAGAGTATGGGTCAAGGAGTGAATTGTGTGTGTGTGTGTGTCATTTGAGAACACTTCCATCGAATAGATATGAAGATTTGAGTACTCTTCAATAGGGTGTTTCATAGCCACAAGGATGTTAAAACTTAACTTTTCTCCACCGAACTCCATGGAAAACATAACATTCCAAACATGGTGATCATCTATGTTGTTTTGAGGAATGATCTCTTGAGAATGATTGGGTCATGTCCTTGGGTTCGGGTATCCTCCATCTTAAGAAATTTTAAGTAAGCAGGGAAGATTAAATTCTTCACTTTTACAAGGACATCCTCGCCCACTCTTGATGGGTGTGTGGTGCTCCGGTTGGTAACTTGCACTATGATTCTAGTCAGTTTATGCTCTCCAACCTATAGAGAAGTGTACAAAGAGTAAGGAACTATATTAATTGAAGAACCTAAATCTAGTATAGAATCTGAACAGAATGTCTCCCTTGTGGTGCTAGGCATTGTGAATGTTCCTGAATCCTTTCACATGGTTGGCATTACTGGTTGAATCAAGGCTGAGACATTCCTTCCCAGGTTGACTATCTCATTCCCCTTCATTCTCCTTCTATGGGTACAAATCATTTTTTGACATTTGGCATATCAAGATATTATTTTAACTAAATCCAATAAAGTAATTTTAAATTTCACCTTTTTAAATGTATCCAATATTTCATTATCAATGTCATTATCAAAATTAATCTTAGATTTTGAGAGTATTTGGGGGAAAGGAAAAAGAATGAATTGTTCATGGGAATCTTCTATGATAATTATTTTACCCTTTCAGTTTTTATTCTTCACATGAATCATTTATTGTTCTAGGAAGAGTGTTTTTAGGAGGGTGACATACATGTTTTGTAGAATCAGTAGAATTGGAAAATTGAAAAACACTAATGGTTAGATCAAGATGCAAGGTTCTAAAAAAATACCATCCCAACCCATTTATTTTCCACTAAGAAGTGTAATTGAACATAGATTACCTCTGTAATTTGGATTAGAAATGGGTTGGGATGGTATTTTTCCAAAACATTGCATCATGATCTCACTGATAGTGTTTTCGAATTGTCCCACTTGAGTTTGTAGGTCTTTAATAGCTGATTGTGTGGTTTATTGGAACTGGATTTTTTGGGATGCCATTTTCTTTACCATGTCCTCAAGTCTTGGTTCACATTTGGTAGGAGGAGGAGGATTAATGTGAGTAGTTGAGGGATAATAAGATTTCAAAACATGGCCTTGTTAACACCAATTTTTCTTGAGGTATCTTAGTTTCCTTCTTGTTGGTACTGTGGTTATTCTTTCCACCCGAGGTTTGGATTTGGCCTAAATGGTTCTTGCTTTAAGGTTGGTGCTTTCTGAAAATTATGGCATAAATATAATACAAAACAATACATAGATGAATCCTGAAGTTGTGGGAACTAGTCAAAAAATATAGTGTTATCTAAACACATACCAGAATGAAATGGAATAGAATTAGAGAGTTAGTTACCTTGTGCATGAGATAATTTATTTAGAAGTGTATGCATCTCATTAATTTTATTATCTACCTTTTGTTCTAGGGATGAATTACATACCTCATAAACTGCTCGGGTTGGTGCAATTTCTCTTGTACCAAATTGTTGTGCATTTTTAGCCATGTTGGCTATTAAGTCATGAGTGGCGAAAGGAGTTTCATCAATAAGGGTACCACCAGCTATAGAATCTATCATTACATGATCCATGGGGACAAGTCCCTCGTAGAATTATTGAATTAGACTTTTTTCACTATTTTGGTGGTGGGGAAAACATGAGAAAATTCCTTTTAATCTATCCCAATATTCATGAAGAGTCTCTCCTTGTGATTGCCTAATTACACAAATTTCTTTTCTAATTGATGCAGTTTGGGAGGTGGGGAAGAACATCTACAGAAAGAGTCATTTAAGTTCATTCCAAGACCCAACTGTGGGAGGAATATTCTATATCTATACTTTATCTACACCATCAAGGGAGAAATGGAAGACCCTAAACTTAATTTGGTCTTTAGAAACATTTTGGGGTTTCATGGTGGAGCACACAATGTGAAACTCTTTAAGGTGTTTATGAGGTTCCTCTCTAGGTAGACCATTGAATTTATGCAATTGGTGGATGAGACCTGATTTCAGCTCAATTTTGGCTACTTCCTCAGGATATTAGACGTACGTAGGTTAGAACTCCACATCCAGGGTGGTCAGTTCTGTTAAATTTTGGTTATTTACAGTTATGTTTTCTGGGGCATGGTTTGGTTCAATTTTTGATTGGTTTTCGTTCACTTTACATTCAAAAAGGATTTACATAGTGTTACTCTATTGACCTAATCTAGATTCCATGATTTGTGAGTGAATTTTCTTTTCAATTTTAGGGTCAAATTCAACCATTTTTTCTTTTTTTTTGTTAGGTCATGCAAATAATTTGTGAAGTTTTTTTGTTTTTTTTTCTTTTTATAACTAAAGATGGGTAAAATAAAATAAAATAATAATGATAGATGGAGAAAATAAAATTGTTTCTTATACTACATAATGAGAAAGTCTGAGAAGAAGAATAAGAATAAGAGAGAGTGTGATAAAAAGAGAGAGATATAACACACAAAAACAAAAAAAATAACGAAAAAAAACCCAAAACAAAAACAATAAAATGGGGGTAGGATATTGAATGGAGTAATAATTAAGAATTAAAAGAAATAAAAAGGAAATAAAGAAGAAAAAATGATCATGTCTACTTGGTAAAAGCACCAAAATTTGATCGCGTTGTCGAGAACATCAAATTAGTTTAATTTTGGCTAGAATTTATGCAGTGTAGTAGCAACCCTAGGTTGTTTCACGATAGATCTTTAGATAATTATTTTTAAAATATATTTTTTATTTTAAAAATAGAATTGAGATGATATTTTTAAAAATAGGGGGTTTTATATTTAAATATGACAATTAAAAAAACAAATGCAATAAAACATAGTAGAAATGAATAAGATTAATTAAACCTGATCATCCTAGGGAAGTCTCGTGATTCTCATCCTTAATCGCTTCAAGATAAAAGGTATATATATTTTAATATTTGGTTTGTAACAAATATTACCATAATTTTAATTATTTTATACTAGGATACCTCCTAGGGTTCAGTGTAAAATACACAATGATTCACCAGACACAGCCGATGATTGAGTGATTTGAGTTCGACATCATAACTGAAACTCACAGTAGAAACAGATGAAGAACATGATGTGATGTCCAGGTTTGTACATTATTTCATTGTGATACCATAACATAAATTTAAATGTACTTGATAGTTCTTATGTGAGTTCAATTGATCAATATGAACCACACATAACACAACAATAGAATGAAGGAGTAAAAGGGATGAATGGTGTGTGAAACATCACTTGAAAGGTTTCCCCCAATAATGATCATTTGAGTTTGAGTATAACATACATGTATATAACTCAATTAAATAAAAATATTGGATGAATAAAGACAACATATAACCTAGAATTAAAAATATAATTCAAAATAACACAAACATGAAGCTTGGGATTACATCACATTCATCCCTGGGTGATCACAAGGGCTTTAGAAATACATGGGAGTAGAGGAAAAAGAAGATGTTGAAGTAGAACTTCCCATAGACTCCTGAACATCTAGATATGATGAGAATACCCCTTTTAGACTCCAAAATGGAATCAACATTCCACCTAGTAGAACATCAAAATGGTGTGTCCAATGTCTCTTTTTATAGACAAATTGGAAGGTGGTTTTGAGCACAAAGATTGTGTAAAATAAATTAGAACATTTTTTTGACCTCTTGATAGTCTTATCTCAAATTAGAGAAAACCAAAAAGTTGTATCCCCACATCTTGAATATCTCTACAAATATTTTGGAACTATTTTGAGAACTACAACCCAATATATTCATACAATACATAACATCACTTTTGATGTTGTGTAGATTTGATTCCCTAGAGAGAATAGTTTTTATGGGAATCGTAGATACCAAATGGGGCTTTGGATCCTTAATATTAAATTTAGAAAATTAAATGTTGTACCATCCCACAAAATTTCATCCTAATTGGATGTATGTTGTAGTTTAATTATGCGATTTAGTCCACTGGTGTTCTTGGATCCTTTGCAGATTGGCCCATTTTTTGTTGGACTTCATCACGGGCCCTCCGAATCACCTCCACCTACAATGAAATTATCAAAACAAGTAAAATTTCTATTTTTAACAGTGTTAAACACAAAATAAATGAATCTGAAATGAACTAAAATTGGTTATTATACTTGTAATGTTCAATACAAAACCATTTTAATACATTTCTATAAGGGTGAAATAAAACAGTGAATCATTGTACGATCAGGCGTTGGTTTTATTGAGGTTCGGATGCCTCCATGTCCTGTAAGACCATGTCCCTAGTAAGAATGACCCCACCCTTCTCATATTGGTTCCCTTGGGTTTTCTATCACGCATCTCTAGATGATATCAAAGGGTGAGATCGGGTATGGGAACCCGCCAAACGAAGTTGATGTGGAATCCATGGTAGGATTTTAATTTTAAAGGTTCACCATATCAATGTTTCCCCTTCCCCAAAATATGTTGGGACAGGTATGGTGGATTATTATGGTTTGAGTCTTGTATGCTTTCAATAATCTTATACCAATACAAGTATATGAGAGGTTATAAAAAATTCTCCAACTTCATCCAATATTCCTTCGACGAATAAGGACCCTCCTTGATAATTTTATAGACCAATGATTCCTAATTCTAACTACCCAAATTATTGATGAGACTCTTGTTGGGTCAAATATTTTTTTGGTCGGACCAGGAAAAAAAAGATTGATACAGTGAAATGAAAATCCTTTTGTTCGCAAGAACCTACTAGTCTACATGGTTGAGGAGATTATTTTCACACTAGTTTCACCTTTTTGGTTTCTAGTCCTTTTTTTGGGGTGCCCCATTATCCCTCCACATTATGGCTGACACGTTGTTTTCTGTTTCCCCCCATTTCAACATTCCATAGGTGTTCAAATTTCATCACATTCATTTGTGATGTTTTTTTCATTATCAAAATGAGAAGATGGGACATCAGGGACTCTTTCTAATGATTCCTCTTTTGAATTTTTTCCCTTTTCCAGGTCTCCCACATTGACTAAATTTTGTTTTTGGAACTTTTCCATAGAGAACTTTCAATGTGGATTCAAGTTATTCATGTTACCTCTATCTCGATAGGGAAGAACCATATTATCATGAGAGTAATCATCTTTGGAAAATATCAGCATGTTTTAACATTTAGTATATTGAAAACCATTAAATTATACATATTTTGATAGAATAACATTTGTGAGGCATCTCTGGCTGGGAACCTATGGAATCCCATTTTGATCACGAGTTAATTGACACTGGGGGATTTATTCTACTATGAATTTTTATATCTATTATCCCACATTTATTTCACGGGGTAGGGATTCCAAATTAAGGCATTATTTTATCATCTTATAGAGAAATTATCATTGTTAATATTATTTGGGAATATGTTTGTTTTATATTTAAATTATTATAGGGACTAGAAGAGTGCATGGTTAATTTCTTACAGGTATAGAATTGGAACATCTTAAACATTGTTTCGGGAAAGGATAGACACGTGTTAAGTTTCTTTTGGGGACAAGACCAGAATAGGTTTATCATCTCGAAAATAATTGATTGGTATGAGTTTAATACCTTTTTGGCTCCATATGGGTGTATTTTTAACATCTTATATGGATATGATGTGAATAGGTTTAAGGTCTTGCGGGTATAGGATATTCAAAAATTTAAAATCTTCTCGAGACATGATTCATGCATGTTAATCATCCTTTTGGGATATTATGGAAACATCTTTAATGTTATGTGGGTACAAGATGGGAGTATGATTAAAATTCCACAATGACATATCATAATTTCCTATTTGGAAAACGTGATGGGTATTTCCCTAGAAAGGAATATCTCACACCTAGAGGTGACGGGAGATGAGATTAAACCTCATGGAAGCATCTCACATACCGAATTTATGAGAGAGGGACCAGAATTCCTATAATCATATGTCGTAATTTAATTTCATGTGATAGGAACAATAAATTTATTTTAACATCACGTGGTAAGGATTCTCACGTTGCAGATGGAGCATCGACATTGTATGATGTGGATTTAAACTGTATAAGATTATCTATGAAATTATTTCACTATTTTTGAAATGATATAGGGTTTATTCATGGAATATATATTTGGTTGGAGTATATTTATGTGGTCAGGAAGGAAAACTGCATCCCCTGATTGTAATATATGGGGAAACCTTTGTTCATTTCACATGGTAAGGTAATATTTTTATGTCATGTGTTGAGGAAATTGTTGTGTAGTCTAACATTGTATAACTAGTATGTAGAGTTATTGAATATTACATCTTTTTAGACAAACGTAGATGGGTTTACTCCATGAGGAAGGCAATGTCATGGAAAGAGGCATATCACGCATAAGGACCTACTACCGAGACATGTGCATATTTTACCTTGAAGATTCCACATTGAGGCCTCATATGACCACCTCGCCAGTGCCACTGAGTGAAAATGGTGTTGGAACAACCATGGAGGAGTGCAAAAAATGTTTCTCAATGTATGGGTCCCTATTCTTCAGAGTAAATTGGATAGGTTACCTATTTTTTGGATCAAAAGGTAGTGTGATTGTTACACTAGAGGAACAGGGGGCTTCGGGTCAGGGATCAAGATGTTGTTCTGTAAACATTTATTAGGGTGCACAAAAAAAGGAGTTTCATGGGAATGGTGATCTAGCACAAGGACACCCAATGGATTCAGATGGAATATTTGTGGTATTTATTTGGATTTTTGAATATTCTGAGGTTGTGTGAAGGTAAATTCAATTACACGAACACAATGATAATTTAGAGGTTGTGCTTGAGGATTGCTTAACCATAAAGAAATTCAAATTTAGGCCAACATGAGGTTTGTTTTACAAGTGTTATAGAATTGATGGTCCATGGTATCTAGTGTTTCAATCTTTCATGAAAGAGGAATATTTTCAAGCATGGTACATGTGTTTAATCTTTAATAGAGCCTCCCTAGTAGTGGGGGAGAGATTTTATTTATTTCTTAAATCCTTATCCATAGAGACCAGAAACCATGTAATAAAAATTCATTACATACTACCATTAAATTTTCATAAGAAACCTAGAAAAACTTCCCTCTGGATAGTCTAGTTTAGTAGTATCGGTACACCAAATACATACATGATACTTACATTAAAACTGGATACACTAATTACAATATAATTTTTTCCCTTTTATTTTTAAACAATAAATTTAATCAATCTAGTGTATCCCATCAAATTTTTCAAAGAATACATCATGTATTCCTAAAGAAATTATACAAAATAAGGGTGATCTAAAATTATTATTAAGGGTTAAATATAGATGGAGAAATAATGAATCAATGAACATAATCAATATGGTAAGGTAATAACTGAACACATATGTAATAAATAAGTAAACTAATAATGAAGTTCTTAAACAAAATTTAAATGTAAATAACTTGAAACACATTCCATTTAATCAATAAAATTATAATTCAATGAATCTATATAGTTTATCATTGTAAAAAATTTCATGTATAATAAATCTATGAATCTAATTGAAGGAAATTCTTAATTATTGGATTCCATGTTCCCAAGGATAATTATACCTTAACATTCAAGACCTTTCAAAATACAGTTTTTAACCAAATTGGTGAAAAAAAATAAAGGTTGTCCAATTGACTCATCCCATGAGTCTGCATATTTATTAAGGGAATATAATTAACTGACTGACACCCTTGTTGTATATGTCCAATGCATTCCGCATATATCTAACAATTGATTTAATACATGATCAATGTGCCTTATCAAAATCCATATTGAGTGAAATATATGAATTTATAAATATTTCCCTAGTTAATTAAATTACATAAAACTACTCATCAAATCAAATAATAGTATATGTTTTAGGAAATAATCATTTCCATGATAAATAATATGAATATTTACATGAAATTTAATGTTCAATGACCACTATATGGAGAATAATTCAAGGGGAAGTTAACGATGAATAAATTAATTCATGGAATTTAATTTCAATACTATCCTTAGTTAAAATAATCATAATATATATAATAATTAATAAGGATGATAATAATACGAGATATAACCATTGGAGTGAGTATAAGGGTTTTTTTTATTGATGAAATAAAAATACCATAAATGGTTGTTTAAAAGTTAATTATGAACATACCCATTGCATTATGAAGAACATTATAAAAATTCATTCATTGAAAATCAAATTTCAAAAAATTATTTTAAATTAATATTTTAATTTTGAAATGGCATATTCAATGAAATGAATCATGTTAATTTTATTACACTCCATAAATGTAATAAATAACATTCCTTTTATGTGATAATAACCATGGAAATTTTATTTATTCCAATACAGAAAAGAATATTCCTTTGAAAAGTATTTAAATGGAAAAGAGGTAACAATTAATTTAGTAATTAATTTTAAATAGTTAATTTTTTTTAATCATTATTTTAAATAATTGGTTTGACAGAAAAAATGATTTATTACTAAGGAGACAAATGATGTTGGGTTTTCATAAAAATAATATATAAAACATTATTTAGTGAGAAAGAGAGAAAATGGTACTATTAATTGAAAAATAACATGGATAACTGGAGGATAACAAAATAGTATGGTTTATTGAATTGTGATCAAATAGTTTTCTTTAATTTAAATTAAATAATAAACCATCTTGAGTACAATTAGATTTTGAAATAAAGCCAAAAAATGATCCCAATACCTTAGTGAGAATTAATTAATGAATAGAATATGTATAAAAATATTAAATAAACATATAATAAGTGGAAAAAACAATAGATAATCAATATTATTTATACACATAATCATATAATGTTAATTATAATGATTATTTAATATAACTCAATGAAATTAATTTTAGTTATTCAACTCTTCACTGCATGGTAAAATTTAATTCAAATACCTATAAATGAAATAATTAAAATTTAAAAAAAATACAATTAATTATGAGTTATTCATGATAATAGATGTAATTTTGCAATATATTTACCATATAAAAGTAATTATGTGCATAACATTACAATATTCCTCCATAATAAGAAATTGAGTCAAAATCCATTATTACTTGAGTAACTATTGAATCATGAGATTCGTCAAAGAATAACAGAAATTGATACATTTAATTTCCTAAAATAAACTAAATTCATAATATAAAATTTCATAGGAAATTATATACAATTAAAAAATAAAATATTGGTGAATGTGGAATAAGTCCTGCAGAAATAAGTGGCACTTGAAATGTCATTATATCGGGATTTCCTTGGTCATATATGCATTCACATCTGGTATAGTGGTTCTAAAAATGTAAATATGATTATAATAAAATAATATTACTATGTATGAAATCGTATATTATTCTTTTGTTACATATTATCACATGTTGGTTAATAGTAATTCATTATTTTCATTGTTTCAGGTGTTAATTTCATTTTTTATTAACTATGTTTTGACTTGTTAAATTTTTCTATCATCGATCATTATTTCATCATATCCATAATATATACCATGAATTAAATATCATCTAATTTTATTATATATTTATTTATATAAAGCATTTTAATTTAGTTATTTTAAATTAAATACATTGTTGACGTAGGTGGTAGGCTGTACATACTCATGAACATTGTTTCATTTTTCATATCATATTATATGAAGTAAAAGTATACTATATATATATATATTAATGTATCATAATTATGTTATATATCATATATTTTTATCAAAATCATCCTTAATTCCTTTCACGTGACGTGTGAATGAATCAAATCATTTTGCGAGGCAATAGTCTTCTGTACACATGAATGGCATTATCATATTCCTCCCAAATGGAAAGAATGATGTTATGTGTTATATAATAATTAAAAAAGAATAATGTAATTATAAATGATATATATCATATATAAATAATAAATAAGTCATTATTTTAACCCATTAAAGGTGGTAATGGAAGAACGAACGACATTGATTCGTAAGGCGGTAATCCACCATACACATGAACAATGATTTTTTATCCCATTTGATGGAAGTGTGTGAAATTATAGGTCATAAGAATTTCATAAAAACAAATAATTATATTTATGATACTGATATTGTGATAAATTCATGATATAATAATTTAAGGGATGGGGGATGAAATAAAACAAAAGTTCTCACTGAAGAATGTTACCACTTTTTCAGGTAACTCTTTCTGATTTATACAAAAGGACATCATTGGTTTTCTTTATTAAAATATTGACGAATCTAGGATGAGGAGATGTAATTTTTTAAGTTATTTTCTAGGTTTTTTTTAATCCAAATGGCTTGAGAGATGTTATTGATTGAGGGATGGGTGAGATTATGTTTATAGTTGAGGAGGAGTGGTATTCTTATAAATACAAAAAGGTAATTCTTATTGGGAGGCCTCTCTTACATATTGTTCTTAAAATAATGAAAAAAAAAATATCCATTCTAGAATATGGTATAAAAATGTCAAGACAATGGTTTTTGGATAAGTGTATAGGTCTTTTTTTCACTTATGAATAACGTTTAACCACTAAGAAAATACATTTTCACCTTAATCGTTGTAATTGATTTTTATTTCATTCACTGAATTTTTTTTATAAAAATATTATTTTTTTTATAAAAATTATTAATTATTCTGATTAAAAATATTGAACCCATTTATACAAATTCAAGTCATATATGTGATTGAAATTAATTTAAAATTAATCTCATAGACAGGACAAAAAAGCTGGTTATTAAAGTGAAAATTTTCAAATTAATACTATGTTTTTAAATAATAAGTAAATATTAAATTAATTAAAATTACATAAATTGTATTAAAACATTTATAACTAATCTATTTATACTTTAAAAAAATTCAAGAAGCAATTTGACAACATAAATAATTCAAAAAAAATCAATTTTCAATTAAAATTTAGAGTATTTTATTATTCAAAAAAAATTTAAACTTATCATAAAAACGAAAAAAATTCACCAAAATTTAATTATGAAATTAATAGACCAAAAAATAAAGTCATATTTTTCAAATATAATTTATAAATGTGTTAAAATTTAGTTTTAAAATAAGGCTACCATTAAGAGGTGAAAACGTTTGATTTTTTCTTATATTATGTCTTCCAAATATATTAAAATAATGTAAAAATATATATTAAATATATAATATATAAATTTCAATGCTATAGTTCAATAATACTTATTAATTTAATTTATTATGACAAAAATCCTTTGGCACATAATAATAGTTTTTTCATAAAAACATTTTGTTTATATTCCATTGGTTTTTATATTCATTTTTAATTAATTTGTTGCCCATAAATTAAACCATATGTTGTCACATGTCAGATAATAATTTTCATAACCTCCAATTTTATGGATACGAGATAAATTTCATTTAAAAAAATAATATTAATAGTAATTTATAAGACTCAGTCTTACGTGTAATGAAAGCTATAAAAGAAACTTGAATTTGTCTACGGTGAAAGAAAACTCAATATTTCATGCATTGAATAAAATATAATATTTTTTTTTTTAATTGTAAATATAGAATAGATTTTTTTGAGCTTATATTACTTTCTTTCTTTGGTCTTCAGTTCCATAAATATTATAAAATAAAATTTTATTCTTATAGAAACATCTAATTGTTTCATTCTACAAACCTTAAATAAATTTTTTCCATGTAATTTAAACATGATATTGGTAATAATTTTTCTATATACATGAATATTTAGTTATTTTAATCCCACATCATGAGAAGGTCTTACCAAAAAAATCTATTGAAAGAGTGAATGGTGATTTCCAAGTTCATATGGAATGAAACAGAACGAGGTTTCCAAGTTGGAGAGAATTGGTGGAATGTGATGGTATGGACTTAGAGAAAATTTATAATTAATTATTAAGAGTGATTGAGGTCATTGAACCCACACATGTTAATTTTAAATGGAAATTTGAGGGTCTCAAAACCATAAATTTGTTATAATTTAAAAGGACATCTGTTCAAAAAAATGAATGTATTAAGATAACATTTTATTTCAAGACAATTACACTAATGATGAGTAATTATTTCACTACATAAGAATATAATAAAATATACTTATAGTATATATTTCTATAAACATAATTTCATAATTTGGATAATCCTAGATCAATTCCCCATTCATCCATTAATTTAATAGATGAATATCTAAAAAACTATTTTCTGGTGCACTATAATTCACTTTTAACATACCATAATATCCATAAAACAAGTATTTATATATTTTTCTAAGTATTTTCCCAAAACATATGGATAATACAATAATAATTAAACAAAAAAAGAAATAATATTAGGCCATCATTAATATTTATTCATAAAAAATAACTAAAAACAATAATGTATTAACTAAGACATTACATTGGTCTTTAGTTGGCATTAAACCCTTATCATCCTTTAGTTTTGGAATCAAACCCTATCACCTTACTAGATACGATTGGTTTTCATCCATTATATATGAAGTCATTTTTATAAATTATTTTAGAATAATATCTATAATGTTCTCAAAGAAAAATATGGAGATCCTTGTATCAAAATTAATCATCAAATAACTTTTTACTAAGGTTATTAATTGAAGTTATTTTTTTACAATATATTATAATTTTATATGAATACTCATAAAATTTTATTAATGATCATATAATACCAAAAGGATATCAATACCATTAAAATTATGGTGATAAAATATAAAGGCATTATTCTTCAAATTAATTTTTCACTAAAACATTTAATTTACATAAATTTCTCTAAAACATAAAAATATTGGTAGACTATCATCACATAAAATATAAAAATATGTGTTTAGGTATTTTAACTTATCTTCAATCATAAACTCATAAAACTGTGATATTATCAAGATAGGGATGTATTTTTAGGAAAGACCATTGAATATCTACCTTACTAAAACATTAAGATGTTCTTCTAAACTTGTCCTTAAATTCTATCATGGGGAAGTGTTTTCTATTAAAAAAATCCATAAATCAGGTTTTTATGGTTGCAAAAAAAATTATTTGATACCAACTATAGTGACCTGAAACCCATTAATCCCAGATCTAGTTATTTCTACCATTAAATTCACATACCATACAAGTTAATTCACCCTTAAATTCAAATATGTTTAGTATTATTGGTAAACTAGAAACATACATGATTCTTAAATTACAACTAAATACACTAACTACAACAGATTTTTTTTATTTTCTATTTATAGAATAAATTTATTCCATCTAATGTATCCCTATATATATATCACAGTAAATCTCTTAAAATCATGGTGAAATGAAACAAAAAAATGATGAGCTCAAATGCAGAATATGGGATAAATAAAATGCATTAAATAGTGAATAAATGAGAATAATCAGTATGGAAAGGTAAAAAAGGAAAAAACATTCCATAAACTCGATATCTTCATAAGGAAGTGCATAAAAATAGGAAATAGTAAATATGTAGTGGACCAGACCCTCCTAGTCCATCCCTTTACCAAATTTCTGGTGTTTGGCCTGCCCTACACCCATCAGGTCCAGATCCTAAGGGCAGCGTCTCTATAGTAGAATGTCATCACAGTGTCAACCATCGGTGACACCGATCGGTGTGTCAACGATTGGTGTGACACCGATTGGTGTGTCACCAATCAGTGTGTCACGGATCGGTGCCATGGGAGGCTTGTATGATTTTTCTTCCCTAGTTTTCCAGATAACGCAACATTTAAGTATTTTAAACCATTTAAAGTGATTCAAGGCCGTTTTTAAAGCCCATAAATGATATCTAAAGTCCCTTAAGAGTGGGGAGACCCTCATGGACCCATAATGTGTGTCAGTGTTACCTATTTCCCCTATTTGAAAAAAATATTTTAACCCACAACTGTTCGGGCCACCTCCCCAATGAGAAATTAAATAACAATTAATCCCATCGTGTTTAACCACCCAACCGAGTGGAGAAAAAATGATCCACCTTTAAATCCATTCAAAATTATTATACCATAACTCCAGGATCTCGCCTCTTTATATCAAACTGGAATTCTTTTCTTCTTCTTCTTGGATAGGTTTGTTATCCCCATTGGTGCGTTTGGAGTCCCCTTCCTGAGGCGAGTGGTGTGCCTATGCAGTAGCCTTTCCTACTCATTCTTGTAGTCCTAGGAGTTACTCCCTTTCAAGTCGTTCAACATAGTTATTGGCGCGTGGAGACAAAATTCTATCATTGATCATCCAGGTAGGGTTTTTCCATAGTCTCTCTTTACTGTGTATCATAAGGGGTGGGTATGAAAATGTTTCCTACATGGATGGATGAAACCAGACCTTAATGAAGATAATAAATTGGATTTTAAGGGATTAAGGGTTGTGTTTGATTTTTACAGTGTTCTCTTATACCCCTATTTATATGGTGTGAATTGTATGGGCTTATTTCCACTGAAAATCATAGTCATTGATGGTATTTTCTTACTCACTAATGATCCTCTATTTTATGGTTAATTATATTATTGAATGGATGTGACATGAAAAATGGTAAATCATGTAAACTCGATTGATTAAATGGATGAAAAATGAATAATAATCCTTGTGTGATCACCCCAATTAACCAAACAGAAAGAAGAAAGTAACTTAATGGCATATTCAAATTTTAAAACACTCTTGCTCTGTCTTGGGGATGTTTACAGGTGATTCTTGTGAAGTGATGTGGATGTGGATGGGATCTCCTATTATGGTTCATTTGTTTTATTATGTTCATGTGCCCATATGTTGGGGCTTGGTTTGGTTCCAGTACTTCTAGGAATCTCAAGGATCATTTTTGTTGTTATGACTTTACAGGAGAACCGGGTTTGAAAGCTTAAATTTCTTCATGGATATTTTTTCTTCCTTGACTTGTGGTTATGCCTATTAATTTCCCAGTAGAGAAGAATAAATTTAAATGGAATCACTTGAATATGAAAATGATATTGGGATCAATGGGGAATTTTTTTTTCTGGGAATGAGTTGTGACATGGCTGTGCTGCTTCTTATGAATGAATAATAACAAGGGTGTTTGTGGTTGGGCGGTTTTTGGGACCCCTAGGTCGGGATGAGTTCTTGTTTACCAATATGTATAATTTAGTTCTTTTTTTTATATTCACACCCCACCCATGTTGACAAGTTAATGTAGAACAACCCCATTTCATGGGGGAGGGTGTTTTCTCCAACACTCCAATGAGTGGTTGGTTAATAGCTCCTTTTCTACTCTCTTTCCCGAGTAGAACAAGACTCTTTAGGAAGGATGTGACGACCTGAGGTCCATTATAGCCCTAGATTCTTTGGGCAGGGTATGTGGTGGTGGTTGGGCTAGGTGTGTACGGGCAGGTGGTTTCCCAAGTGCCTTCAAGATGATGCCCTAGTGTCTTCAGGTGTGGCTACAGTTGTTCAGACCCATCTGGGTGCAGGCATGGTTACGTTTGGTTGTTCTGGCCCAGGTGTCTGCGTGCAGGATTTTTGGTAGTGATAGCCCATCTGTTTTTGGGTGGGATGTGCGGTTGTGATATCCCTGGTGTGTACGGGTGGGGTTTGGCAGTGGTACTGTAGTGAGAATATAGAGAGATCTGATGCATATGATGTATTCAATGATTTTAGGGAAAGTGGTACGGGGTACCCAAATATCTATGTGCTAATAATATTACATTACTTGACTTGCGTTATTTTGGGAGTGTGCCTTGGTGAGGTTGTGGTGGATTGTTTCCTTGCTAGGTGCTCTATTTATCTCATTTTCTCCCGGTCATTAGAATGTCTCCCCACTTGTGCATGAGGGATTTTGGTTTTCCCTACTGAGTATACCTGTATACTCACCCTATGTATATAAAACTACTTTCAGGTTTCCAGGAGGACTTTGGGGATCGTATAGGACCGTACTAGTTCTGACGTTGGGATGGTTATTGTTGCAACGTTTCCTTTCTTTGGTACTTTCCGTTGGGGATTTATTATACTTTTATAGCATTTAATTTTGGGAATGAATATAGGAATGGTTTGCTTTTGGATTTACTTTTACCTACAATTATGGTGTTTTTGGGATTTACCATCTTATCTCTTGATCCTACTAAATGAAAATGGAAATGCCTTTCATCTTGTGTGTGATTCTATACCCTTTGTTCTAGTCGCCACTCCGGGACCTATTGATGGTGGGTTTGGTTGGTCATTATCTCGCCTTCAACTTGAGGATGGAAGGGTCTAGAAATTCGACTGTCCCATCCATTATCTTGGTGAAAACGGGTCGTGACAGAATGGTATCTGAGTAGGTCAAGAGATAGGTTGGATTCCGGAGTTAGGCACAGTAATAATTGCATGGGATGGTAGGGAAACAGTGTTAGGAAATCTTGGTGCATGAAATAAGCCCAGGAAGACTATTTAGGACACAAGATTTTAGGGCCCCCCATGATCTGATGCGAGGACTCTGGGCCTACCAAACGATCAAGTGAGGCAACACTAATTGCAGGGTTGAGATCCTAGGAAAGGTACATGCATCATAATGACTTGTTTTCTTCTGTTTCTTGGGAATTTGGGGGATTTAAAATGAATAATAAGTCTTATAAAATTTAAAATAAATCTTCTACACTACTCGGGATTAGAAATTCCTTGTTCACCTTATAGCTATGGCACCCAGACGACAACCACAAGTAGTGCGGGCGATCGAGGCCCAATATGATGTTTTGGCTAATCAGCAGAGGGCTAATTGAGAGGAAGAGCATGAATAGTGGCAAAGGATGCTTTGTGCCTTTCAGTGGCAGACCCTCAGGATGTACGAGGGAAGAATCTTAGACATAGACACAGAGAGTTGGCTCGAGGATATGGGGATAGATTTCAGCTTGATCCAGGATACGATGGAGTACTAGGTTCCTTTGGCTGTAAGCCTAATGTGGGGAGAGGCATGTCAATGGTGGAATCTCTACCTTGGAGAGAAGATGGAGGCTGAGGTTGCGCTGACTGACTTTGAGAAGGAGTTTTGGGCGGAATTCCTCTCTTCCACGATGAAGGCTGAGAAGGGGTAGGAGTTTCTCTCCCTCCAGTAGGGGACCATATCTGTGAGGAAGTTGAGGATCAAGTTCAAATATCTCCTTCATTTTTCTCCGGACCTTTTTCCAGACGAGGAGTCTCTGTGAGACATTTAGATGAGGCTCTCCAGCCTTCCCCTCAATATGGTGTTACTCCCTTCACCCTACTGACGTACTTGGAGGTCCAAAAGAAGGCTGAAGTGCTAGAGAGGATGTACATGCTGAGAGGTATTTAGCGAGAGGGAATCTAGTTGGGATCGTTAAAGGGGAAGGCATTTAGCAACATTCCTCCAACATCAGGGCCTTCTAGGTTTTGACCAGTGGGGAGCAAGCCCCATCACTTCTAGTTTTGATATCCTGGTCCTTGCACATTTCCTATGGGCCCAAGACAGAGGTGGTTCATCTGTGGCAACCGTGGGTACCTTCAGAATCAATTCCCAGACCGAGCGCAGAATAGTGGGGGTGCGTAGGTTCAGCACCCACCTATGTAGCAGAAGCTTCCATCCATGCCCTATCAGCAGCAATAGTATGGAAACCCTAGTTTTTATTACAACTTAAACATGTTTTAATACATAAAACATCACTTGATACAACAAAGAAGATCGAGAGGTTTAGTGTCTTTTGGGCTTAGGATCATTACATAAAAACTTAAAACATGAAATACAACATCTTTATTGAAAACTTCTTTTACATGACCACTACATTCCTTCGTACTTAGCACTGCATGGGATAACCTGAGGATATGCATAAGAAAATGGTGAGCTATAAATCCCAGTAAGGGAGTACACATGGAATATCATGAGGAGTACAATACATGTTAGACAATAGGCATATCAATAGAGCATAAGAAAAACATGAACATAAAGGCATGATAAAGCATGATAATCATAACATGGAAATGTGGCAACAACACTTAACATAGAATTAGCATGAGCCGAGGCTCATTGCACATGGAGCATGAGTAAATCCTCACTGCACATAAAGCACGAGTAAACCCTCGTTTCACTTGAATTAGCATGATTTAACACTCATTTCACATAACGTATCATGATACTATACATTACCCAATCCATTGTAGCGCTATAAGGGCGCACCCTTCTTAAACATTTCATTTCATGCATAAGTGTGCCACATGGATCATAAAACATGGATTCATAAAACATAATCATTTATTCCATGATAAAGGAATATGGAATTCATACATGAAACATTATAATCAATAAGTAAATGTGCATAAAGGTGAATAGCCTTGATAGAGAAATGGCCAGGGTATTCACTACACAATGGCATTGGCTTAGAAAATTGGTGTGATTTCGGCAGCGTAACGGCGTGACATAAGATTTCATAAAAAAATGGTTAATGAGAGAGAAAGGGGTTACTCATCAAATTTATATGTAATGGACAGTAAGGAGGTCATATAGATACATGTAACAACAATTTTAATGGAATTTAGATTCATGATACAAAATTATTGCTTGAATGTAAAAGAGGAGAAAGAAGTTCCTTTTGGAATTTCGGCATAGTAACATGTGTACATGGGAGGCATTTAATGAGAGAGAAATGGTATCACATCATTCAAACATAAAGAGGGCAGTATGAGGGAGGTTCTAAACCATACCCCAACATTTATAATTGAATTAAAATGGAAAAAAATTTAAAGAAAATTGGACAAAAATGAGAAAGGAAGAAAAAACCATTACTTGGAAGTGTGCTTCCAAAGGCTAGAGAGAGGCTTCTGAGAGGCTTCTTGGGAGCTTAGAGCACCTTGGGAGGATTCTAGAGAGAGTAGTGCAGAGGTCGGACGAACTCAAAAGGCTTCGAGTGAGAAGAAAGTGGGAGCTTGGGTGGGTTTATATATACGAAAGGTGAGGGAATTCTTTATTATTTAGGTTTGGGACCTCTTATATTAAATTAATCTAAACCACAAACCATCCCATGGTTTCTGCCCATGGTTTTTGGAAAAGTGAAGAGGAAAAAGATATTTTATAAGGAAAAGGTCCGAAATTCTTAAAATAATAGGGTTACTTATGTGGAAGTAAGTCACACTCCCATGGAAATTAATTTAAAAAGACAAGGTGTTTAATAAGTCTTGAGGGGTCCATTAATTCTTTTAAAAGTAAGCCAAACAAACCAAAAATCACATTATTTTAATGGTAAAACATATATTGGCCGAAAATATAGATTATAGTATTTTATTACATCACTATTGGGTCATTATGATGTCATAAAACACATTATATATTTAAATGGTATTTAATTTTTACTCAAAAAATTGACTGTCTAAATTTTTTTTGAAAAATTCACCATTGGATAATTTCGACAACCTGATTCCAAAAATAAAATTTATTTTATCTAAATTATTTTTTAAATATGTTAATTTTTACTTTTAAAATAAAAACCAACATTTATCAAAAGTTCACGGGTTTTGACAAAAATGGCTTTCAAACCATAATAAAAATTATAATTGCATTCATACAATTACATGATCATTTATATATAATAAAATTTATCTAAAAATAATAATAATATTTTATTAAAATATTATTTAATTCAAACATCCCTTAATTTAATAAAATAGATTTCTTAATTAAATATTAACTAGAAACACCATTTGTACTTTAAAAACTATTTATAATGTATCAATAATGACAAGAAATTATATTAACTATTATATCAAAAATAATGTACATGAACATAGTAATATAGATTAGTTACATAACCCCTTAAAACAGCCGCATAAGACCCAAGGGTAAGGTGTGTGATGGTGACAGACTCTTGGGGTGGCTCGGATAACATCGCTCGAGTGGTAATTTCTATCAACTTCCACTTCTCCCGTAGACGGTCCCGTTCGAGCTTGACATGGTGAAGCTCAGCTTGGGCTTGGTCAAGAGCGAATCCCAAGGACGCCACCTCTTTTCCGAGCTCCGATAAATGGGATTCGTATGGGGAAATTCTACTGGATGAGGCCATCGCTTCCTTTTTCTAAGTAAAATTGGATGTGTTAAAGCCCTATATTTATACTAATCATGTGATCACTGTTCAACGACTATAAAAGTAACGGTCACAATTCCTATCATAAAACCAATGAAGTTGAAATTTTATAAAAACAATTTATATAAAGAGACATTTAATAAGATCAAAAGGGATATTCCATTAATAAAACTTTGATTCGTTACAATATTCCCCGCTTAAGAAATTTCACCCTCGAAATTTTCCTTTTCCCACACTAAAACAGATGTGGCTAACTCAGATTCATCACTTCCTCCGATTCCCACATTGCTTCTTCAAACATGTGGTTTCTCCACAACAACTTGACGAGGGTCATAGTCTTATTTCGTAGAACTTTTTCTCTACGATCTAAGATCATCACTGGTTGCTCCTCATAAGAAAGATCGTCTTCCAATTGAACCACCTCAGAAGAGAGTACATGTGAAGGGTATGGTATGTACGTCCTTAAGAGGGATACATGAATGACATCATGTACTTTGGCCATAGTAGGCGGAAGTGCTAGTCGATAGGCCATAGCCCCAACACGATCAAGAATCTCGAAGGGGCCGATGTACCTTGGACTTAACTTCCCTTTCCTTCCAAACCTCATGAACTTCTTCCATGGAGATATGCGTAGAAAAACCATGTCTCCAACTTTAAACTCATGGTCTCGTCGACGATTATCTGCATAACTCTTCTGTCGACTCTGAGCTGCCTTGATATGATGCTGAATGGTTTTCACCTTCTCCACCATTTCCTCAACCATTTCTGGTCCAAGAAGCTTACGTTCACCAACCTCATCTCAACATGATTGTGTTCTGCACCTTTTCCTATACAGGGATTCATATGGTGCCATTTGGATGCTCGAGTGGAAACTGTTATTATAAGAGAACTCAACCAGAGGAAGATGTTGATCCCATCCTCCTTTAAAGTCCATTGAGAACGCTCTCAACATATCCTTAACTGTTTGGATAGTATGCTCGGATTGGTCATCAGTTTGATGATGATAGGCCGTACTGAAGTTCAGTTTAGTATTCAGAGTATGTTGAAGACTCTTCCAAAACATATAGGTGAATCTTGGATCTCAGTCAGACACAATAGATAGTGGTACTCCATGCAACCTTACCACTTCCCTAATATATATCTGTGCCAGTTGATCCAATGATAAATCCTCCCAAATAGAAATTAAGTGTGCAGTCATTGTAATATGATCCACAACAACCCAGATTGAATTGTTGCCTTTAGATGTCCTTGGAAGTCCGGTGACAAAGCCCATGGTGATGTTCTCCTATTTCCATTCTGGTATGGGCAATGGTTGCATCATCCCCTTATACTTCTGCCTCTCTGCCTTCACTTGCTGACACACCAGGCACTTTGATGTATATTCAACAATCTCCTTCTTCATATTATCCCACAAAAAGTTTTCTCATAGATCTCGATACATCTTTGTGCTCCCTGGGTGAATAGAGAAATTTGAACTATGTGCATCATCCAAAAGTTCCTTCTTCAGCTCCGGACTTATGCAACACATACTCCTTTCCCAAACCGCACAATTCCTTCTTCATTAACATTAAACTCTGAGGATTTCCCTTTTTTGATAGATTCCATGTTTTCTTGAATTCCCACATCAATCTTTTGAGCATCCTTTAACCTTTCCAAAAGATACGGTTGAGAAATCATTTGTTAAAGGATTGATGATGTTCCCTTCTCTATGATTCCCATGTCTATTTTCATCAATTCTAAGAAGATAAGATCCTTCTCAATTCTCATCATTGATAGAATCGCTGGATCCTTTCTACTTAGGGCATCCGCCACCTTGTTTGCTTTCCCGGGGTGGTAATGGATTGAACAGTCATAATCCTTGATGAGCTCTATCCATCTTCTCTGGAGCATATTAAGCTCTTTCTGTGTGAATATATATTTAATACTCTTGTGGTAAGTATATATCTCACATTTCTCCCCATAGAGATAATGTCGCCAAATTTTCAAGGCAAAGATCACTGCCGCCAACTCCAGATCATGCGTTGGATATTTTTTCTCATGGATTTCCAACTGCCTTGAGGCATAGGAAATCACTTTATCATTCTGCATCATCACACATCCTATTCCCTTCTTCAAAGCATCACTAAATACCACAAAAACCTTCCCACTTGTGGGTAAAGTGAGCACGGGCGTAGTGATAAGCCTCCTTTTCAACTCCTTGAAGCTTTCTTCGCATTCATCACTCCAAGAAAACTTTACTCCCTTTCGAGTTAGCTTGGTAAGAGGGTTGGACAATTGTGAGAAATTTCTCACAAATCGTCGATAATATCCAGCTAACCCTAAGAAGCTACGGATATCAGTTACCGATGTTGGCCTCGTCCATCCCTCAATTGCATCTGTTTTGGAGGGGTCCATAGATATCTCATTTCTTGTGATGATACGGCCCAAGAATAAGACCTCCTTCAACCAGAACTCACACTTGATGTACTTTGCATAGAGCTTCTCCTTGCGAAAAGTCTCTAGTGCAATTCTTTAATGCTCCTCATGATCCTCCTTGGTTTTGGAGTATATTAGAATATCATCAATAAATACTACCACAAATTTTTCTAGGTAATCTCTAATGAATCTATTCATTAAGTCCATGAAGATTGTTGGAGAATTAGTGAGTCCGAAAGGCATTACTGTGAATTCATAGTGCATGTATCTTGTGCGAAAAGTAGCCTTGGGGATATCTTCTTTCTTCACCCTTACTTGATAATATCCCGACCGCAAGTCCACCTTGGAGAAGTATTGTGCTCCACACAGCTGATCGAACAAGTCATCAATTCTTGGGAGAGGATACTTGTTCTTTATCTTGATTTTGTTAAGTTCACGATAATCAATGCAAAGCCGCATTGACCCATCCTTCTTCTTGATGAAGAGGACTGGTGCACCCCATGGTGATGCACTTGGGCGTATAAACCCTTATCCAAATTATCCTATAGTTGTTTCTTCAGCTCTTCAAGCACTGCAAAATCCATTCTATATGGAGTCTTGGATATTGGTAAAGCCCTGGGTATAAGTTCAATTGAGAATTCAACATCTCTTCTAGGAGGAAGACCAGGCAGTTTCTCGGGAAACACTTCAGCGAACTCCCTCACAATAGGAATTTCTTCAAGGATGGTTTCTTCCTTGGACTCAATCATCTGAGCCAGATATGCATGCTCATAGGGCCATAATATCCATGCTTGAGATGATGAAGCTAAATGATATTCATCTTCCTCCTTACACTTTAAAGAATCGGGGGTCGATTCTCCATATGGAGTGTGATTTCCCACTCCCGACAATTTATGTTGGATCTATATAAGGAAAGCCAATACATGCCAAGAATTGCATCAAATTCCACCAGAGGGAGTATGAAGAGGTTCTCCAGGAAATTAAATCCACATTTTATAATAGGGGAGGACTTATATTCATGGGATGCAATGATTTCCCCATTTTCCATACTCACCGACATCTTCACTTCCATGCTTTTTTGTGGTGTTGGGATTGTTCTAATAAACTTTCGAGATATAAAAGAATGCGTAGAACCTGAATCAAAAAGTATGATCACTATTCTTGTATGAATAACTAGCGTACCTATCACCACTTCTTTGTCGGGGTTCACTTCGGCAGAAGTGATGGAAAAAGCTCTTCCTTGCTTCCTTGGAGGTTGTTGGTTGTCTTCGAAAACCCTTAGATTAGGGAATTGATTTTCAAAATGACCCGGTTCTTTGCATTTGTAGCATTGAACAATTCGTTGAGGTTCGAACGGAGTGTTCCTATCCTCTGTCGCAGCCGCGGGTCTTTCTTGCCGACAGTTAACAGCTAGGAGCCCTTCTCTTCCACGACTAAAGCATTTCCTCATCCCCTTAAGGCAATTTCCAGGGTTCTTCTTTTCGCACTTTTGGCAAGTGGGGTGCTGGATCTTTTTAGCACCGTTGGATTTATCCATCAGGCCACCAGCATTGAATTCCACCTTATGCTTCTTATCCCCATGATACCCCTATGATTCTCCGATCTCCATTTCTACCTTGAGGGCACATCGGACAATTTCCTCATAGCTGTCGAAGTCACGGATCGCTAATGCTTTCTGCAGGCTAGGCTTCAGCCCACCAAAGAATCAGTCAACCTTGCATTCGGGGGTAACGACAAAGCTGGAATCATATCGTGCAAGCCTTGTGAAGTTTTCCTCATATGCTCCAACACATTATTTTTATTTTTTCTTGAGGGAAAGGAAGTCCCTTTCCATCTTAATTCAGAGGGTGCGCGGAAAATATTTATCGAAAAACATCTTCCGGAAATCCTTCCATTCCAACGCCTCGATCTCCTCCTCAGGATTCGTATTTTTGATCAATGTCCACCATTGATCATATTCACCCTCCATAAAATAAGCTTTCAGGAGAACCTTCTCTTGTTCAGAACATTGAATTATGGAGAAGATCTTTTCAATGGAGTTGATCCATTTTTCAGTGATCGTGGGATCAGATGATCCACTAAAAGTAGGAGGCCTTTTCCTCATGAAGCTCTCGATAGAGACTTTTTCTTTATTAGGGGGGTTTGGACGTACCTATTGACCCTTGTTTCTATTCAAAACTTGTGTTAGCTAAGATAGAATCATGACAAAGTTCGCGATTCCCGCTCCCATTGGATTGGGCATCTCATTAGTACAGTCGTCACATTGATCTTCACATCGGTTGTTAGCCTGAGTCCTCCTATTACCGGTCATTGGTTGGAATAAAAGGAATTTTAGGGGGTAACACATTAAGGGTAATCCAAATACAAAAGTTGATGACTTATAAATAAACTTTCATTTCCTTAACTCATGAGTCTATAGGCTTCAATCTAGTCTTTTCATGATCTAATTTCTAACATATATTCTTAGGGGGATTTTTTTATTCCCTTAATAAAGGTTCATACTAAGCTTCTGAATTTACCAAATCATATCCCCCAGTAGTTTTGTAACCAAGAGTGCATCAAGGCCCGTTGTCATGCACCAGTTCCCGTTCGAGTCTAGATCAAAGCGGTGTTTTCGGGTTTTACCCCTAGGATACATATGTGCCAGAGTCGTCTCTACCTGCTCGTATCCAGACAGGGATGTATTTGTTTGATAAACCAATTACTCAGTACTTACCAAAACATAGGGATGTTTCTATTATACTTAGTCTTGTCTCTATGTCTTTACTAGGGTTTTCTAATCCTAATCCCAAAAATAACTAAACCTATCCTTTGATACCAACTATGGAAACCCTGCTTTTTATTACAACTTAAACATGATTTAATACATAAAACTTCACTTGATACAACAAATAAGATCATGAGGTTTAGTGTCTTTGGGGATTAGGATCATTACATAAAAACTTAAAACATGAAATACAACATCTTTATGGAAAACTTCCTTTACATGACCACTACATTCCTTCGTACTTATCATTGCATGGGATAACCTGAGGATATGCATAAGAAAAGGGTGAGCTATAAAGCCCAGTAAGGGAGTACACATGGAATAAAATGAGGAGTAAAATACATGTTAGACAATAGGAATATCAATAGAGAATAATATAAACATGAACATAAAGGCATGATAAATCATGATAATCATAACATGGAAATGTGGAAACAACACTTAACATGGAATTAGCATGAGCCAAGGCTCATTGCACATGGAGCATGAGTAAATCCTCATTGCATATAAAGAATGAGTAAACCCTCGTTTCACTTGAATTATCATGAGTCAACACTCATTGCACATGACGTATCATGATACTATACTTTACCCAATGCATTGGAGCTCTATAAGGGTGCACCCTTCTTAAACATTTCATTTCAAGCATAAGTGTGCCACATGGATCATAAAACATGGAGTCATAAAACATAATAATTTATTCCATGATAAAGGAATGTGGAATTCATACATGAAACATTATAATCAATAAGTAAATGTGCATAAAGGTGAATACCCTTGATGGAGAAATGGGAATGGTATTCACTACACAATGGTATTGGCTTAGAAAATCGGTGCGATTTTGGCAGCGTAACGGCGTGACATAAGAATTCATAAAAAAATGGTTGATGATAGAGAAATGGGTTCCTTATCATATTTACATGTAATGGACAGTAATGAGGTCATATAGATACATGTTCCAACAATTTTAATGGAATTTAGATTCGTGATACAAAAGTATTGCTTGAATGTAAAAGAGGAGAAAGAAGTTCCTTTCAGAATTTCGGCATAGTAACGGGTGTACATGGGAGGCATTTAATGAGAGAGAAAGGGTCTCACATAATTCAAACATAAATAGGGCAGTATGAGGGAGGTTCAGAACCATACCCCAACATTTATAATTGAAATTAAAAGGGAAAAAAATTTAATAAAAATTGGACAAAAATGAGAAAGGATGAAAAAACCCTTACTTGGAAGTGTGCTTCCAAAGTCTAGAGAGAGGCTTGTGAGAGGCTTCTTAGGAGCTTGGGGAACCTTGGGAGGATTCTATAGAGAGTATGGAAGAAGTTGGACGAACTCCAAAGGCTTTGAGATAGGATGAAGTAGGATCTTGGGTGGGTTTATATATAAGAAAGGTGAGGGAATTCTTTATTATTTAGGTTTGGGACCCCTTATATTAAATTAATCCACACCACAAACAATCCCATGGTTTTTTCCCATGGTTTTTGTAAAATGGAAGATGAAAATAATATTTTATAACTCCAAGGTCCGAACTTCTTAAAATATTAGGGTTTCTTATGTGGAGGTGAGTCACACTCCCATGGAAATTAATTTAAAAAGACAAGGTGTTTAACAAGTTATGAGGGGTCCATTAATGCTTTTAAAAGTAATCCAAACAAACCCAAAATCACATTATTTTAATGTTAAAACATATATTAGCCGAAAATAAATATTATAGTATTTTATTACATCACTATTGGGTCATTATGATGTCATAAAACACATTATATATTTAAATGGTATTTAATTTTTACTCAAAAATTTTACTGTCTCAGAAAATTATGAAAAATTAACCGTTGGATAATTTTGACATCCTGATTCCAAAAATAACATTTATTTTATAAAAATAATTTTATATATATGTTAATTTTCACTTTTAAAATAAAAACTGACATTTATAAAAAAATTCACGGGTTTTGACAAAAATGGCTTTCAAACATTAATAAAAATTATAATTACATTCATACAATTACATGATCATTTATATAAAATAAAATTAATCTAATAATAATAATAATATTTTATTAAAATGTTATTTATTTCAAAAATACCGTAATTTTATAAAATATATTTCTTAATTAAATAATAATAAAAACACCATTTGTACTTTAAAAACTATTTACAATGTATCAATAATGACAAGAAATTATATTCATTTTTAAATAAAAAAATAATGTACATGAACATAGTACTATCGATTAGTTATATAAACACTTAAAATAGCCGCATATGACCTAAGGGTAAGGTGTGAGATGGTGACAGACTCTTGGTGTGGCTCGGATAACATCACTCGAGTGGTCATTTCTATCAACTTCCACTTCTCCAGTAAACGGTCCTGTTCGAGCATGACATGGGGAATCTCAGCTTGGGCTTGGTCAAGAGAGAAGACCAAGGACGCCACCTCTTTTCTGAGCTCTGATAAATGGGCTTCGTATGGGGAACTTCTACTGGATGAGTCCATCGCTTCCTTTGTCTAAGTAAAATTGGATGTGTTAAAGCCCTATATTTATACTAATCATGTGATCACTATTCAACAGATATAAAAGTAACGGTCACAATTCTTATCATCAAACCAATGGATTTGAAATTTTATAAAAACAATTTATATAAAGATACATTTAATAAGATCAAGAGGGATTTTCCATTAATGAAACTTCGGGTTGTTATAAGCAGCAGCAGGGACAACAATCTCTTGCTCCTCTAAGAGAAGATGTTACTGGTGGAGGTCGGCCTCAGGGTGCTCCTCAGGGACCTCGACCAGGGCATGGTCAAGGAGGCTTCTGTCAGCCTATGGGCAAAGGAGCTAGGCATGGGCAGTTACACAACATAGAGGCAGTAGTTCCAGTAGGGCCGGAAGTCATTCAAGGTACGATCAGCTTGATTTGTACACTTTCTTATGCCTTGTTTGATATAAGAGATTCACACTCATTTATTGCACCCAGTCTGTCCTATTATCTGGGTTTAGATGCTGAGATACTTCCAGTGCCCCTGGTGTTGAGTACGCCAATCAGAGGCCAGACTGACTTGTTTTATGTTTTCCGAGGGTTTATACTGATGATAGGGCCACATCAGTCTAGCAGGGATCTTCTATTGTTGCAGATACAACCATATGATGTCATCTTAGGCATCGACTGGCTATTTTCTGTACACGCTATTATCAAAAGTTTCCAAATAAGATTCATGTTCTCTTATGAAGATGGCCATCATGTGACTTTCGCTGGTGAGCAGGGTTTCCAAGAAGGCATTAGGTGAGTGTAGCCCCTCATTTCCATGTTATCTGAGATTTTAGTAGATTCGGTAGATATAGAGATGGTGGAAGTCTTAGGGATCGTCAGTGAGTTCATAGACATCTTTCCTGAAGAAGTGGTGAATCTACCCCCTCGACGTGATGATGAGTTTGGGATAGACATGAAACCTGGTTCCCATCCGATTTTGATGGATCCATATCGGATGAAACCTTCTGAGTTGTGGTTGTTTTAGATTTATATTAAAGAATTGATGAAGAAGGGTTTTTTCCAACCTAGCGTGTCACCATGGGGTGCTCTGGTCTTGTTCGTGAAGAAGGTAGATGGTTTTCTCAGGCTTTTCATAGACTACTAGATACTGAATCAGGTAACAGTCATGAACAATTACCCACTCCCAAGGAGAGATGATCTCTTTGACCAGCTGTGGGGAGAAAGTTGGTTCTCTAAGACCAATCTATGATCTGGGTATCACCAGTTAAGGGTGAAGGACAGTGATATTTTGAAGACTACTTTCAGGTGCAGGTATGGGCACTTAGAGTTCGTAGTCATGTCGTTCTGTGTTACGAATTCACCTTTTGTGTTCATGGGGCTCATGAAATCTATTTTCAATGAGTTTCTAGACCATTTCTTCATTGTGTTCATCAATGTCATTTTTATCTACTCAAGATCATAGGTGGAGCATACTAATCACTTCAGGATGGTCTTGGAAATCCTTCGACACCACCAACACTATAGGAAATATTCCAAGTGTAAGTTCATGACACAAGAAGTGAATTTCTTTGTACATGTGGTGTCTCAGCAAGGGGTATTGGCTGATCCATAAAAGGTTGAAGTGGTTTTTTCATGGGAAGCACCCAAGAATGTGACGGAGGATCGCTGTTTTCTGGGTCTGGCACACTATTATCGGAGGTTTGTACCTAACTTCTCTCGAGTTTCATCTCCCTTGACATCTTTGACCAGAAAGGACCAGGCTTTCATATGGAGTGAGAAGTGAAAGGAAGCCTTTAGTTATCTGAAGGGGGAGTTGGTTAGTGCCTCAATGATACGGTTACCAGCAGAAGGGCTCCTGTTTGAAGTATTTGTTGATGCTTCTGGACTTTTCCTGGGGTGTGTTCTGATGCAGCAGCAGGGAGTGATATCTTATGGGTCTAGGAAGTTACATCCACATGAGCATAACTATTCCACCCATGACCTAGAGGTTTCATAGGTATTGTTCACGTTGAAGTTGTGGCTGCATTACCTCATCGGGGAGCACATTGTGGTATTCATGGATCACATGAGTTTGAGGCATATCTTTACACAGCAGGACCTGAACATGAGACAACGAAGGTGGGTAGAGTTTTCTTAGGACTACAACAATGAGATATATTACACTGAAGATAAGGTTAATGTTGTGGCTGATTCCTCGAGAAGAAATCCACAGAGCGAAGCTCTTCAGGATTCTGTGGATGCTTAGAATGCAATGGAGGAGTTGGTTTCCCTACACCCGGATGAAAGGGTGGATGGTTGAAGAGGTTGTCTGTTTCAGATGACAGTGCAGTCCTATCTGTTGAAGAAGATGGAGAAGTCTCAGTGGGGTTACTTAGAGATTGAAGTGATGCACGATCGGGTTAACCAAAGAAATGCTCTGGAATGGTGGTCAGAGGATGGTCGAAATCAGATGCTATTCTGGGGGATGTTTTTCGTCCCAAAGATGATTCACGAGGGAGTTCTATGTGAGTTCCATAACTCACTCATAATATAACGCCCTGTAGTTTCCAAGATGTACCGAGGCCTGAGAGAACAGTTTTGGTGGCCTTGGGTGAAACGGGCAGTGGCGGACTTCGTGGAAAGCTTTCTGGTGTGTCAGCAGGTGAAGGATGAAAACCGTGTCCTAGAAGGTGTGTTGCAGCCTTTAGATGTCCCCAAGTGAAATTGGGATAACATCTTTAGGGATTTTTTCACAGGACTACTCAGGGTTCATGGAGGCTATGATGCTATCTTGGTAGTGGTAGAAATATTGACAAAATCAACTCACTTCCTAGCGATCAAGGAGTCGAGTCCAGTGGATGACTTAGCACATAGATACATGGATGAGGTGGTGTGGTTTCATGGATTTTTTAGTTCCATAGTCTAGGATAGGGGTGCATGGTTTACCTCACGAGTCTAGAGGGGATTTCAACATGCTTTTGGAACCCAGCTACACCTTATCACAGCTTTCCACCCCCAGATAGATGGGCAGAAAAATCGAACCATCCACACCCTAGAGGATATGCTACGGGCATGAGTTTTTGACTTTGGGGGATCATGGGAATTACATTTTCCCTTATTATAGTTTTCCTAAAATAATATTTATCACTCTACTATTGGCATGGCACCATTTGAAGCCTTGTATGGGAGGCTGTGTCGTTCGCCTATGTGATGGACCGAGGATGGAGAGGCAGGTGTTCTTGGCTCAAAGGTAGGGCAGATTACAACAGAGAAGGTTCAGCTTGTTTGTGAGAGGATGAAGGTAGTCCAGGACTGGCAGAAGTCATATGCCGATCAAAGTTGGAGGCCCTTGGAGTTCGAGGTTAGATACCATGTGTTCTTGAAGTTTTCCCCTAGACGTGGGTAGCGATGGTTTGGAAAGGGGAGAAAGCTCTCTCTAAGGTTCATCTGGCCTTTAGAATTGTTTGGGTGAGTCTGAGAGGTAGCATATCAGTTGGAAAGAATCCATGACATTTTCCATGTGTCCCATCTTCGTCGATATCTGCATGATGACTCCCATGTCATTGACTTGGGAGAGTTGGATATATGGGATGATGCTATGTTTGTGGAGCGACCAGTGAGGATCTATGATCGAAAAGAGAAAGTTCTTCGTGGATGAACCATATCTTTGGTTCATGTGTTGTGGAGGCTTGGTGGCCTCGCAGAGAGTACCTTGGAATGTGAGGCATACATTCGCACCCAGTACCCAGAGTTGTTTTGAGTTTTGTTCTATTTTGATTTTTACTTTTTAGTGATGTAATGCTGACCTTATCGGTTTATGGGATGTTTTGTTTCCTTTCCTATTGAATGTTTTTGAAAATTATTGATATGTGGGGAAGGTAGGACCAGATCCCTAATCAAGACGCATTAAGGTGGATGTGATTAAACCTTTGCGGGCGTGTCATTGCCACCCAAAGCGGATCGTATCTTGACATTGAGGAAATAACTCCCCGATCTGTGTGTCGGGACAATGTGATCCTGGAGTTTGGTATGGCTATTTGGGGTAGTTTATCCATGATAGGTATCTTTCAAGGTGGTTGTTCAGACCCCTCTCTTCTCTTCAGGTCTGGATCCTATGGGCAGCATCCCGGTGGTAGGATGTCATCGCAGTGTCAACCATCGGTGACACTGATCAGAGTGTCACCAATCGGAGTGACACTGATCAGTGCCACGGGGGGCTTGTCAGGTTTTTCTTCCCTAGTTTTCCTGGAAACACCACCTTTAAGTATTTTAAAAAATTTAAAGTGGTTCAAGACCATTTTTTAAGCCCATAAATGATATCTAAAGTCCCTTAAGAGTGGGGATACCCTCACAGACCCATATTGTGTGTCAGGGTTACCCGTTTCCTCTATTTAAATAAAATATTTTAACTCACAACTGTTACAGCCACCTCCCAAATGTGAAATTAAATAACAATTAATCCCATAGTGTGTAACCACCCAACCGCATGGTGAAACCACAATCCTCTTTTAAAGCCGTTAATAATTCATATCTCGTAACTCCAGGATCTTGCCTCTTTATATCGCACTAGAATTATTTTCATCTTCTTCTTGGTTGGGTTTGTTCTCCACCTTGGTGAATTTGGAGTCCCCTTCCTGAGGCAAGTGGTGCGCCTGTGCTGTATCATTTTCTACTCATTCTTGGAGTCCTTAAATTTCATCCCCTTTAAGTCATGGATCACAGTTCTTGGCGCTAGGAGAGAAACTTCGATCATTGATCATATAGGTATGGTTTTTCCTTAGTCTCTCTTTTGTGTGTATTATGCGGGGTGGGTATGAAAATGTTTCCTACAGGGATGGATGAAACTAGACATTAATAAAGATAATAAACAAGCTTTTAAGGAATGAAGGTGTGTGTTGGATGTTTCCAGTGTAATATTTTACCCCTCTTTATCTATTTTGGATTGTGTGGGCTTATGTCCACTAAAAATCAAGGCTGTTGGTGGTCTTTTCTTGCACACTATTGATTCTCTGTTTTTTGTTTAATTATATGATTGAATGGATGTAACATGGAAAATGGTAAATCCCATAAAATGGGTTGATTAAATGGATTCCAAATGAATAATAATCCCTGTGTGATCACCCCGGTTAACCATATGGAAAGATGAAACTAAATCAATGGAATAATCAAATTTGAAAACTCCCTTTCCCTTTTCTAGTGATGTTTACTGTTGATGATTGTGAAGTGAGGTGGATGGGGATGGGATCCCTTGTTTTGGTTTAGTTTTTGTCTTGTGATCTTGTTCCCATATGTTGGGGCTTTTTTTGGTTCCAGTAATTTGAGGGATCTCATGAATCCCTTTTGTTGTTGTGACTTTACAAGAGAACATGGTGTGAATGCTTAAATTGTTTCTTGGCTATTTTTCATTCCATGGATTGTGGTTATACCTGTTAATTTCCCATTAGTGAATAATTAATTTAAATGTAATCACTTGAATATTAAAACAAGAATTTGTTCAATGTGGAATTGTTTTTTGGGAATGAGTTGTGATGTGGTTGTGCAGGTTCTTATAAATGAATAGTAATGAGGGTGTTTATGGTTGGGCTGATTTTGGAACCCCTAGGATGGTATGAGTGCTTCTTTACCTATATTTATAATTTAGTTCTTATGTTTTATATTCATGACTCACCCTTGTTGAGAACTTCGTTTCGAACACCCCCATTTCATGGGGGGTGTTTTCCCAACACTCCTATGAGTGGAAAGTTATTATCTCCTTTTATGCTCCCTTTCATGAGTATCCCAAGACTCTTTGGGTAGGATGTGATAGCTTGGGGTCCATTATAGCCTTAGATTCTTCAGGCAGGGTAAGTTGTTGTGGTTTCCTAGGTGTGTTTGAGAAGTCAGTTTCCCAAGTTCCTTCAGGATGAGGCCCAGGTGTCTTTGGGCGTGGTTGTAGTTGTTCGGACCCAGGTGTGTGCGGTCATGGTTACGTATGGTTTTTTTGGCCTAGGTGTATATGGGAGGGATGTGTGGTATTGATATCCCAAGTTTTTATGGGCGATATGTGCGGTTCTGATAGCCAAGGTGTGTGCGGGTGGGGTGTGGTATTCGGACTGCAATGAGAATGGTGGGAGAGGTATGATGCATAATATGTCTTCAATAACCAGTGGGAAAGTGGTGTGGGGTAACCAAATATCGATGTGCTAATACTATTACATTACTTGACTTGCATTATTTGGGGAGTGTGCCTTTGTGAGGTTGGGGTGGATAGTTTCCATGATAGGTGCTCTGGTTATCTCCTTTTCTCCCAGGAATTAGAATGTCTCCCCACTTGTGCACTAGGGATTTTGGTTTTCCCTACTAATTATACCTGAATACTCTCCCTACATATATAAAATTTCTTTTAGGTATCCAGGAGGACATTGTGGATTATGCAGTACCATACTAGTTTGGACGTTGGGACAGCTGATGTTGCTACTTTTCCTTTATTTGGTACTTTCCTTTGGGGTTTTTTTATAGAATTGTATCATTTACTTTTGGACATGCATATTGGAATGGTTTTCTTTTGGATTTACTTTTTACCTCCAGTTCTGGTGTTTTTGGGATTTAACATCTAATCTCTCGGTCCTATTAGATGAAAAGGGTAATGCCTTCTATCTTTTGTGTGATTCTATACCATTAGTGCTAGTCGCCACTCCAAGACCTCTTGAAGGCAGGTTTCTAGGTTCATTATCTCCCCTTCAACTTGAGGAAGGAAGGGTCTGGGCATTCTGGTGTCCCTTCACTCATCTTGGAGAATTCGGGACGTGAAAAAATACATATAACCACATGAAATTTAATATATAAACATAGAATTAAATAAATATCTAGATTTTTTCATAGTGAAAATATCATGGATAATAATAACTGAATCATAATGATGTAAATTCATAATTATTGGATTCCAAGTTCCCTAGGTACATGATAACTTTACCATCAAGACCTTTTACAATACATTTTAAAGCATACTGGGTGAAAACCCCACTAAGGATAGCAAACTAACTCATCTCATGAGATAATTTATGCATCGAGGGGATATCATTAACCAGTTCCCACTCCTATCATATGTGTCTAAATCATTCCTCGTATATCAAACAATCAATTTAACTCATGAACATTTTTCTTTATATAATATAAGTATCGAGTAAAAGATACAGATTTAGAAACATTTTACCAGTTTGTAAACTAACTATCATGTTTACACCAAATGAAAAAATGGTATAAAATTTAGGTTATAATAATATACATGATAAATTATACAGATTATTAGGGAAATTTTAAAGTTAAATGGTCACCGGAATGTGAAAAAATAAAGGGATTTTAACAATGAAAAAACATTATTCATGGAAGGGGATGTCAATATTATCCTTAGAAAAAATAATCATAATACATCTAATAAAATATTATGTAGGTTATAAATATGAAATATATGAATTGGATTAATAATATGTTTTTTATCCTTAATTAAATAAAAATTACATAAAAGGATCGTTAGATACTTTATTGAGAAAAATAATCTTTTTACATTAATAAAACATATTCAAAGTTATTTTCATTGAAAATAACTTTAAGAAACATTTTCTTTAAAATTAACCTCATAAAAAATAAAATAAAGCGTTAAATAAATCATTAATTTAAATTCCATAAATGATGGAAAAGGTAAAAAATAATATTCTTTTTTCATGGAAAAAAGTAAGAAAAGTACTATGTTCGGAATGAGATGAGAAGATTCATTTTAAAATTTTTGTAAATGAAAAAGTGTTAAATATTTCCTTAGTAAATAATTTTAAAAATCTTCCAGATATTTAGGAAATTATTTTTATAAAACATGATATTGAGATCAATGAGATTTCTGACCGAAGAGATAAATAAAGTTAGGTTTTATTAAAAATATTTTATAAAATATTTTTATTTTCCAATTGTAGAAAATTGGTAATATTATATTAAAAATATCTAAAATAACAAATGGAGATAAAAATTAAAGGGTTTTTTCAATAATGATTAAATAAATTTGATAAATATAAATTTGTGAGTAAACAATCACAATTAGAATGATATTGTGAAATAAACCCATAAGATGATCATAACCTCGAAGTGAGAATTAATAATTGAAAAGATTATGTGTAACATTAAATCCAAATAATAAAAGTTTAAATACTATAATATATAAATAAAAATTAATTATACACATAATCATAGAACATTAACAACAATGAAGAAGTAATATCACCCAATGAAAAAAATTGTGTTATATAATTCTTCACAACATAGAAATATTAAATTCCAATTCCATTAGATGAATTAAATAAAATTTAAACAATAAATAAAATTCAAGTTAAATTAGTAAAGATATTACATTTTATGTTCTAGTATATACCCCATATAAATGTAATTAGGGGGATAACATTACAATACGCCCCAATAATATGAAATTGAGATGAAATACATTACTACTTGAGTAACATTTCAATCACAAGATCCAAAAAATAATATATCCAGTTGAAAATTTTAATAACATTAAATAATTCAAATTCATGATATGAAATTTCATATGTAATTATATACACAACAGAGTGTAAATGACTGGTGAATATTGCATATGTCTCATAGAAATCAATGTGAGACTAGAAATCCCCTTACCTCTCACTTTCCTTTTTGTTGTACATTATTTAACATATTTTATAGTGGGTTTAAGCATGTTATTTGAATATAAGAGAATATTATTATTATTTATTATATCATATATTATTCTTTTATTACATAATATAACATTTTTGCTAATAATCATTCATTATTTTCACTCTTTCGGGTGTTAATTTACATGTTTTAAGTATGTTTTGACTTGTATTATTCTTCCTCATACACTAATCATGATTTAATAATTTGGAAATTTTGAAACAAGATTTAAATATAACATATTTTAATTATATGTCTACCTAGATTAATCCATAATATTTAGTGATGGAATGTTTGATGTAGTGCTCATGGAGATTGTAGGTGATACATGTGCATGATAATTGTTTCAATTTTCATATTGTATTGAATGAAAGAATACTAATATATATATATATAATTATTAAGGTATCATATTTATTTAATATATATTTCTTATTATTATTATATCCCTCGTTTATACATTCCATGTAATGTGAGAATGAATCAAATTGCTTCACGGGGTGTTAGTCCCCCGTACACACAAATGATGTTATCATATACCAACAAAAAGGAAATCATGAATGTTTTTTTATATAATAATTCCTGATTTATATATAAATTATAAATTTCATATATATATATATATATCATATATATATCAAATATAAAATATAAATCCATCAATATTTCATAGTGTGAATGTAGGAAATGGATGAATGAACTACATCGGTTCGTGAGGCGGTACTCCATTATATAAACGACTGAAAATTAAGTATTCCATTTATGGATTTTTTTATGTTATTGGTCCTAAAAATAACATAATAAATATAGGTATATTTATGATAATTATGTTATTACATAAGAAATATATAATAATAATTTATGGGGTGCTGAAAGAAATAAAACAAAAGTACACATTGAAAAATATTACCTCTTCTTCTGGTAACTCCTTTTGTTTTGAACCAAAGAGCATACATGGTTGGATTTATGAAAAAACATTGAATTATATAATTATATCATTGATTTTGGTATGTAATTTTGGAAGTTATTGTTCTTTCCAAAGGGCTTGATAGTTGTGAAGAAGTGAGGGTGTGGAGTTCCCTTTTATAGTGGTGGAGGAGTGTAATTATTTTAAATACCAAAAGTTAATCCTTATTGGGAGGTATTTATAATATAATTTTTCTAATATAATGTTACATTTTAGGTACAATACGTTATATATTTTAAATATTGATTTACATGTGGTTTCTACATGTTTTTATGTCATTTGGTCCCTTAAGATTTATGTTTAACGACTATGAAAACTAATTTTCACTGTAATAGATGTAATTATTTTTAATTTATTTCAGTAATATTTTTGTACAAAAAAGGTATAAAATAAAATAAATTGTATAATATTATTATTAAAAATATTTAATCAATTATTTCAAATTCATGTCATAGAATTTGCTGAAATAAATTTAAAATTAATCCTGGAGAGGGGACGAGAAAGTCGGGTTTTAAAGAGAAAATGTTTAAAGCATTACAAGGTTTTTATATATAATTTCAATATATAAATGATTAAAATGACATAAATTTAACTAATATATGTATATTTGATCAATTTTTTTATTCAAACCAATAAAAATATAATTTAAAAAACAAATTATTTAGATGAAAATTCATTTTCAATTAAAATTCTATATTTTAACTATTCATCAAAATTTGAGACTTCTCAGAAGAATAACAAAACATTAATCATAGATAATTTTGAAATTGTGATCTAAAAAATTAATTTTATTTTTTAAAATAAAATTTATAAATTTTTCTCAATTTTTCTATAAAAAATGTTCTCCCTTAAAAGGCGGAAAATTTTCCTTTTATGAATGTAGAGGTTTGTTTTTGAAAAATTGGATTTATGCATACTTATGTCAATAAAATATATTAAATTAAAATGAAAATATTTTATTGTATATATAATATATAAATTTTACTTATAACATGAAATAATATTAATTAAACTAATTCATTCTGTTGAAACACCTTTAGTGTATAGTAGTAGTTTTTTATAAAAACATTTTCTTCAAATTCAAATTGTTTTTATATTGATTTTTAATAAAAAAATTTACAATTAACTAACCATATATTTTAATAAATTCATTAATTAAATTCATATCCTCCAATTTAAATTATGTGATATAATATTCAAGTTATATAATAATTTTAATAGTATTCAGAAAAACTCTATCTTTCATACCTCACAAGATATTGAAGAAACTTTTTGTTTCATGTGACACAATCTAAATTAGTATTTAATAAATTTAAATATTTGGAACATATTGAATAAATGAAAAATGGAAAATATATCATAGATTATTAGTATGTTATATTCTATTATATTCTTGGTGTTTCGTGGCATATACATCATCAAATACAATGTTATTGTTTGAGAATTTTTGATGAGTTATATCAACAATTTGAAGGAAATTATGTAGGGTCGGAACGTTGTTACATACTTATCCATCCCCTTACTCTAGCTATTGGTCTCACAAACACTTCAATTTTGATGTTTATTATTCAAAAAAATTGTGTGGTTGTGTGGTATGGATGTTTTAAACCCACATTTTTTTCAGGCATCCCCTCTTCATTGCATGCATCTACCTTGGCTCTGCCTTTGGACATGCTAGAATCTGTGGAAATATAAAATGCATTTGGAAGTCATTTCCTTCATTCCCAGAAACAAATCTTTGGGATAAAACATTTAATCATTCATGTAACCTTATTATTGGCCAGAAAGTATTGTTTCATTGTTGATTTCATGTCAGGTTGTTCAAAAACTAGTTTTTTCGGGTTCGAGATATGTTTTCGTAACCAATAGTAATGAAATCTAATCCATTAAAAAATAAAATCAAATTCAAAAGCAATAATAAAGAAAATATTTTTAGGAAACACATTCCCAAAAAAATCAACCAGAGAAGAATAATAGACATGGGAGGTGATCATCATTCCAATAGGGGTTTTTCTGGTAACTAAGCATATAATGTTGTAGTTTTTATTATGATACCATTAGAAATTTTATTCAATATAAAAGTGTGGGTAGATCAAGAATTAAATAACAAAATATAATTTCTATAATGGATGGTAGGTGAAAATTTCAACACTAATTATCATACCCCTCTTCATAAATAGTGATTTCATGATATTTTCCCTTACCTCCATGTAAATACTCCAACCCTAATAGTCTGGAGCCAATACCTCACTTTAATACATTTGTACTATGAACAAGAATTCAAATCCCAAAAAATGAATGGTCTAGTAGATTTGGAATGGTATATAAAAAAATAATATTTTCATTTCAACATAAAATGGAATAAAATATATAAACTACCATGGAAGAACTCATAATCTCTTAGATTATCCCTACAAGTCATTCATTATATAAATATTTGCATCTTGGGGAAAAAATAAAAATAATAAATGGGTGAGAACCAATGATATGTTAGGGTAATAAATACAGAGTAAATTATCATAAATAAACATAAACAATAAGGAATGGTGAATAACAAAGAATGCATTCCATTAAAACATAATCTTTTGTATACTTTGTTAGGAATAAAAGTTGATTAAATAATCATATAAATAATCACATATGAAAGAAATATAATCATAGATATTATAATAGTTTAATAATTTAATGGATTTTAAATTACTAATATTATAATTAAGACATCCATAATGTTGTATATCTTAAACATATAGTCATGGTTTCGGCTAAGACACCATACATAAATGGGAAAAAACCCCGCTCTAGTATGTCTTATTAGACCTACTAATGCATATAAGGGGTATAGAGGGACCACCCAATTAATTATTCTAATTTATTCCTCATATAAAATTGGTGAAACCTAATCAAAATATATTTTAAAATTGATAAAATCATATGAAATATATATAATTTATCCAATCGGTAAATATAATCATAAATTATCCAATGTAATATGAAGAATAGTATCAAGATAGTAAATATGCACAAAAAATAATAAAACATTCAATAAAATATGGTATATTTCATTATAAGATTAATCATAGTGTATTGAAATAAATTATCATACTCTAATAAAATCATTGATAAATTTGTGAGAGAAACATAATATTTCATTGCAAAGAATATCTCTTTTGGAAAATCATTTGTTTTATTCATAACAATCAGATTGTAAAAACGTATATAAAAAAAGTTAAGGTAATGAATTTATATTTTAGTATTATTAAAATAATATTCATACTAATATTTAGAATCTAAATTGAAAGCATTTAAAGGAATGTTTAGTAAACATTAGAAATGATCCACATTGGTGTGGTGTAAGGGAAAATATAAATGATTCATTAAAGAAGAAAAGGGAATAATTGTTTTTATAAAACAAGAAAGGACCATAGATCGTTTTTCATGATTAAAATAGTAATGTTTTGAAAAAATTGGGTGCTTAAAAAATTATAGTGTACTTAAAATGTGAAATAAATTGGGATGTTTCCCTTAATCAGGCATGCTTACATGGAAGAATTTAACAAGGAACCTTGTAAACAAGTAATTCTTCATAAAAGAAATAATAATTGAGATATATACATATCATAGGAACATACACACGTCGTTAATGATGAGTAAATAAGATGAATTAAAATTGAAATTAGTGGAAATAGAGTTAAAGCATTTCCCAAAAGAAAATAGTGATTTGGGAAGAAACCCTTACCTTATGTCCAAACACATTATTCACTTGTAATTGACATCCTGTTTAATAAAATTGGATTCAATTATAATTTAGGTCATAAACTATTAAAAAATTATTTGATTTATTATAATTTTATTAAGTTCATTTATGATCTTTTTGATAAGTCATAAGATTCAATTTCATCATTTGGAAGTGTTCATTTCCTTGGTTTTCAAGATTGGTTCATGTTTGAAAGATCATGAGAAATAGGAATAACTATCCAAAATTTAATGTATATGTTATTAATGAATATAATCAAAATTTAATGGTATTATATATCGTTTTCATTCTATATATGAGGATGATTCATCAGATAAATGGTAAATGATAAGCATTTAGAATATTTTGGTGTTTGATCAATCATCAAACACTTGTTTTATTTTATAAATCAATATTTTGTGTATATAGTGGTTATAAAACACTATATATGTTGTAATATACATATTATTACCTGTTTAAACCATAAAAATTGTTTCATCACCATCAATTAAGAAATTAATGTAAAATGAAAAATCCATCATCTATGATGATGATAAATCAACACATGACGAACGATGATTTCGTTTTTAGAATAAAAGGTTGAGAAGAATAGGCTTGATGATTGATATTCCATTAAAATAACAACATTAATGTAAATATAAGATATTATATTTATCATGTGACTTGTATAACGGGAGTTGAGGAAAGGAAAAAATAATGAAATTGAAAAAAAATTAAAAGAACGAAATGGGATTTTACCTTTTGAAGACATCTCCTTTAGAACCTCTTTGACGAATATTGAAATGTTAATATAGGTGAGATAATAAATAACATAAAATTTAGGAGAGTATTGGAAGGGTAAATTAGATAAAATTTTACAAACATAAAGGCTTTAGAGGTGTGAGGAGAGGAGGTGGTGAAGGGTGGTATTTATAGTATATGAGAGAAGAGTTTTTTTAAAATTGTATTAATTACTTTATTATTATGTTTGAAGACTATCAATATTTTGAAACTTATAAATAATTATTTTAAAATAATGATGGAGGTTAATATATTATGGTCTTAAATTAACTATACATATTCTCTCACTCAATAATTCATGAATTTGTTTAATACCATAAATTGTCGCATTTCACTATTCCCCAAAAATCAACTATTTTAGAAGAAACCCAAAAATTCACCCTATAAATTTTTCAACATGCAGAATTAAAAAATGATACCCATTTTATGAAAATACATTTCTAAAATTGAGAAATTTAATTTTTAAATAGAGTCATAATTTACTCAAAAATTGCTGATTTTAATATTCTAACATTTTTATGACACGTTGAAAAATTAATTAAGGTCTCAAAAAATTGTATTATAATAATAATAAAATTTAATTTCTGAATTTTTTTTATGAATTTTTTTCTTTTAAATCGTTATTTTAATTATAAAATATAATATAAACATTTATATTTCAGAAAATTACAAATACTTGTTGTATCGTTTTCAAAACATTTATTTTCATACTAAATGATATAAATATACCATATTTTCATTTACAACTTTCCAAAATTTTATTTATAATTTCTTAAGTGAATTTACTATTCTATTTTTTATATTACTATTATTAATTTCTACATTAATATTTTAACGATCATATATAATAGTATATTATAGTTTTAAACAATGTTTTGCGTGAAACACAAACTATCAGAGATATTGAATTTTTAAAAGGGATGTACCATTATATATTGGGGTGTCAAATTCTTCTCTAAATTAGAAACAAATCATCCCAAAAATTTTAATAATGCCACATCATAAAAATATTTGGGTAATTCTTCATCATAAATTCCTCCAATTCCAACGACACCTCAATTATTTTATGATCATTCTAATGTACATATACTATCCTCGTCATCTTATTCCCTGACACCTTATCACTAGTTTCTAGAATCCAGATAGGCTCTTCATAGTAAGATATATTATGCTCCATTTCTATTTATCAGTGGTGAGGACACGTGTTGGGACTATCATGTACACCCATAACAAAGAGATATGGAACACATTGTGTACTTTAGAAAGGCTAGGTGGAATCACCAAATGATAAGACACAACTACAATTATATCTAGGATTTCTAATGTCCAAAAGTAACTAAGCATAATTTTCTATTTCTTTACAAATATTATAACACTGTTTCATGGAGAAACCTTCAAGAAAACATGAAGATCCACAATAAATTCCAATTTCTTTCTTCGATTATCAGTATATCTCATTTTCATACTTTGATCTTCTTTGATATGGGTTTGAATATTCATTATCATTGTTACTGTTTCTATCACAATTTATTTTCCTATGAGATTTTTGTCACCCACATGATCCCAATGAATTGTTCTAAAGAACTCTTTCTATAAAATGATCCATATGGTGTCATTTCAATAACTGAATGGAATCTATTATTGTAGGAAAACTCTACCAAGGGTAAATAATGATCCCAAATAACATGATAGTCAAGTGAGAATTATCTAAACACATCTTCTATTGTTACAATGGTGCTTTCAGACTACCTGTCAGATTGAGGGTGATAAGCTGTAATCAAATAAACCTCAGTGTCTAAATCATTCAGAAAACTTTTCAAGAATTTCAATCTAAATCATAGATCACGGTTTGGAATAATTTAAAAATGTGCTCAGTGATTTCTTATAGTTTCATTAACATAGATTCGTGCAAATATCTCTACTGGAAGATCATCCCTTATAATAAAAAAAGTGATGATTTGGTAAGTCGGTCCACAATTACCCATATTGAATCATTACTTTTTGTTGTTTTAGGTAATATAGTTGAAAAATCGAAAATAATATCATCCCATATCCATGTATGAATATGGAAAGGTTTCATGAATCCTCGAGGATATTGGATTTTTTCCTTCCCCTATTGACAGACTAAACATCTTGATATAAAATCATAAATCTACCAATTCATATAACCCCACCGGAATTGTTCCTTCATATCAATATAAAACTTTTTCCTACCAGGATGTATAGTAAAATTTATGATATAGGAAACATCAAATAAATTCTTTTTAAGCTTAGGTATAGAGGGAGCATAAATCCCCTTCTAAAATTTTAGAATTCCATCCTCATACATGAAGTCATCCAACTAACCATCATTTATTTAATTAGTTTTCCTTTAAAAAATATCATCATAATACTAAGAACATTTAATACTCTAATATATATATGGTTTTGAATACAATGGAATGTTTAATGATGTTTCAACTTCCATGATAATTACCATATCTGTTTTTCAAGATCCATATACCCATGATCCTTTTCAATCCTCTTTTTGTTGAAAAATCTTTTTTCCCACTTTATGAATGAATATTATAACTTATTCACCTTCCCTAGTTTTTAGTGTTTTGAATAATCATAACCCTTTTGTATCTAGAATCATCACCTTTTCCTCATTTTGAGTTCTTTTTGTGAGAGGATATATTTCACAATTGTGATGTGTATATATATCACATACTTCACCATAGATATAGTGACTCCATATCATCAGAAAAAAGACTATGGCTGCTAACTCAAGATCATTTTTTGTATACTTCTATTCATGAGTTTTTAACTGTCATGATGCATAGGAAATAACAATATCATTCTTCATAAGAACGCATCTAGGTCCATTATTTGATACAACATAATAAATAAAAAATACAATATTTCTTGATGGTAGAGTCTTTATTAGAGCTCTCACTTCTCTCTTATCTAATTATTAAAAACATTCATCACGTTATTTTTTCCATATGAACTTAACCCCTTTATGAGTAAGCTTGATTAATGGGTTATCTAATCGGAAAAAATTCTGATCAAACAACTTCTAGTAACCTTCTAAACCAGTTAAACTACATACCTTAGTTATTTTCATTGCTGTCTTCCATTCCTGGACTACCATTTTCTTTATAGGATCCACTGAGATTCCATAATTGGAGAAAATATAGCCATGAAAATAAACACCTTGAAGCTAGAATTCTCTTTTTCTAAACATCCCATTAAACACCTCTCTCCTAAAAGTATCGAGAACATTCCGCATGTGGTTCTCAGGGTCATCCTGAATTTTGGAATATCTTAGGATATCATCAAAAATACCACAATAAAATCATAAATATTTTCCTTCAACACTTTTTTCATTAAATCTAGAAGACGAGATGACTACTACAACCTGGCCCTTTATCAGCGCTAAAAACTGGCATTAACAGCGCTAGAAAAGCGATGTTAATGTCAGCATAGATAAATGGGGGGTCCCCTTTATCAGTGCTCCGAGAAGCACTGATATAGGGGACCTTTATCAGCGCTTCTTTTAGCACTGATAAAGATTTCCTATATCGGCGCTTGACGGAGCACTGATAAAGGGTTCCTTTATCAGCGCTCTTCTAGCACTGTTAAAGGTGTCCTTTATCAGCGCTAAAAAAGTGCTGATAAAGGCCCCATCGCCTGCACCTACAAAACAGTACCTGCACACCTGCACACCAGAATACCTGCACAAAGTAGCACATGCACACCTGCACACCATAGCACCCGCACCCAATATTTTGACCGACAACGGTATATACATTCACTTAACATCATGAATACAAAAAAACACATTGCTATATACATTTAAAACATTGTTTTACATGGTTACATTTACAATTATTCAACAACAGTTATAAACATTCATGTGTCATCCTTTGATATCCGTGATCCGCTCTTGATGGTATTTGTTGCCGAACAAAGCATCCGAACTCAAGGAAAAAAATTCACCTATATAAGAAAACAAATATTATGTTAGTAATGCAATAATGAAAGAAATTAAAATAGTAATATGAAAGAATACATTAATATGGAAATTTGAAACTAAAATATGAAATTTTAAACTCAAAAGTTTTCATTTTCATAACAATGAAAGGGAAAAAATAAAATCAATATGTTTTTGATTGATTTATCTCATTTAATAAATACTGATTCTTTATCTAATGAAAAGCATTACCGGTCATATTGTACATTGGTCGGATTGAGGTGAGGTCGATTTGTACACATCACAAATGACCCGTGGATCGTTTTCCTAAAGTATCAAAATAATACGAACGTGTTTGCTCGGTTTGGCGTATGTCATTGGTGTTGTTTTCCAAAGTTTATCTCAATTTGAAACTGATATCAGACACTTTTAGCCATACTGGTCATGTCGTGTGTCGGATTGAGGTGTGGTCAATTTGTACATGTCACAAATGACTCATGGATCGTTGTCCTAAAGTATCAAAACAATCCGAACGTGTTTTCTCGGTTTGGCGTATGTCATTGGTGTTGTTTTCCAAAGTTTATCTCAATTTGAAACTGATATCATACACTTTTAGCCATACCGGTCACACCATGCATCGGATTGAGGTGCAGTCGATTCGTACACGTCCCAAATGACTCGTGGATAGTTTTCCTAAAGTATCAAAACAATCCGAATGCGTTTGATCGGTTTTCCGTATGTCATTGGTGTTGTTTTCCAAAGTTTATCTCAATTTGAAACTGATATCAGAAACCTTTAGCCATACCGGTCACGCCATGCGTCGGATTGAGGTGCGGTCGATTCGTACACATCACAAATGACTCGTGGATCATTGTCCTAAAGTATCAAAACAATCCGAACGTGTTTGCTCAGTTTGGCATATGTCATTGGTGTTGTTTTCCAAAATTTATCTCAATTTGAAACTGATATCAGACACTTTTAGTCATACCGGTCACGTCGTGCGTCGGATTGAGGTGCGGTTGATTCATACACGTCAAAAATGACTCGTGGATCGTTTTCCTAAATTATCAAAACAATCCGAACGCGTTTTCTCGGTTTGGCGTATGTCATTGGTGTTGTTGTCCAAAGTTTATCTCAATTTGAAACTGATATCAGACACTTTTAGCCATACCGGTCACGACGTGCGTTGGATTGAGGTGTGGTCAATTCATACACGTCAAAAATGACTCGTGGATCGTTGTACTAAAGTATCAAAACAATCCGAACACGTTTGCTCAGTTTGGCGTATGTCATTGGTGTTGTTTTCCAAAGTTTATCTCAATTTGAAACTGATATCAGATACTTTTAGCCATACCGGTCATGCCGTGCATCGGATTGAAGTGAGGTTGATTCGTACACGTCACAAATGACTCGTGGATAATTTTCCTAATGTATCAAAACAATCCGAATGTGTTTGCTCGGTTTGCCGTATGTCATTGGTGTTGTTTTCCAAAGTTTATCTCAATTTGAAACTGATATCAGACACTTTTAGCCATACCGGTCACGCCGTGTGTCAGATTGAGGTGATGCCAATTCTTACATGTTACAAATGACTCGTGGATCGTTTTCCTAAAGTATCAAAACAATCCGAACGCATTTGCTCGGTTTGGCGTATGTCATTGGTGTTGTTTTCCAAAATTTATCTCAATTTGAAACTGATATCAGACACTTTTAGCCATACCGGTCACACCGTGCGTCGGATTGAGGTGCGGTCAATTCGTACATGTCACAAATGACTCGCGGATCGTTGTCCTAAAGTATAAAAACAATCCGAATACGTTTTCTTGGTTTTCCTTATGTCATTGGTGTTGTTTTCCAAAGTTTATCTCAATTTGAAACTGATATCAGACACTTTTAGCCATACTGGTCACGTCGTGTGTCAGATTGAGGTGAGGTCGATTCGTACACGTCAAAAATGACTCATGGATCGTTGTCCTAAAGTATCAAAACAATCCGAACGCGTTTTCTTGGCTTGTAGTATGTCATTGGTGTTGTTTTCCAAAGTTTATCTCAATTTGAAACTGATATCAGAAACTTTTAGCCATACCGGTCACGTCGTGCATCGGATTGAGGTGCTGTCGATTTTTACACGTCAAAAAAGACTCTTGGATCATTGTCCTAAAGTATCAAAACAATCCGAACACGTTTTCTCGGTTTGGAATATGTCATTGCTGTTGTTTTCCAAAGTTTATCTCAATTTGAAACTGATATCAGACACTTTTAGCCATACCGGTCACGCCGTGCGTCGGATTGAGGTGCAATCGATTTTTACATGTCAAAAATTACTCGTGGATCGTTTTCCTAAAGTATCAAACAATCCGAACGCGTTTTCTCGGTTTGGCGTATGTCATTGGTGTTGTTTTCCAAAGTTTATCTCAATTTGTAACTGATATCAGACACTTTTAGTCATACCGGTCACGTCGTGCGTCGGATTGAGGTGTGGTCAATTCGTACACGTCACAAATGACTCGTGGATCATTTTACTAAAGTATTAAAACAATAAAAACGCATTTTCTCAGTTTGGCGTATGTCATTGGTGTTGTTCTCCAAAGTTTATCTCAATTTGAAACTGATATCAGACACTTTTAGCCATACCGGTCACACCGTGCGTCGGATTGAGGTGCGGTCGATTCTTACACATCAAAAATGACACGTGGATCGTTGTCCTAAAGTATCAAAACAATCCGAAAGCATTTGCTCAGTTTTATGTATGTCATTGGTGTTGTTTTCCAAATTTTTTCTCAATTTGAAATTGATATCAGACACTTTTATCCATACCGGTCACACTATGCGTCAGATTTAGGTGCGGTCGATTTGTACACGTCACAAATGATGCGTGGATCGTTTTCCTAAAGTATCAAAACAATATGAACGCATTTGCTCGGTTTTCCATATGTCATTGGTGTTGTTTTCCAAAGTTTATCTCAATTTGAAACTGATATCAGATACTTTTAGCCATACCGGTCACACCGTGCGTCGGATTGAGGTGTGGTCGATTAGTACACGTCACAAATGACTCGTGGATCGTTGTCCTAAGTTATCAAAACAATCCGAACGCATTTTCTAGGTTTGGAGTATGTCATTAGTGTTGTTTTCCAAAGTTTATCTCAATTTGAAACTGATATCAAACACTTTTTTTCATACCGGTCACACTGTGCGTCGGATTGAGGTGCGGTCGATTCGTACATGTCAAAAATGACTCGTGGATCATTTTCCTAAAGTATCAAAACAATCCGAACGCATTTGCTCGGTTTTGAATAAGTCGTTGGTGTTGTTTTCCAACGTTTATCTCAATTTGAAACTGATATTAGACACTTTTAGCCATACAGGTCACACTGTGTATCAGATTGAGGTGTGGTCGACTCGTACACGTCACAAATGACTCGTGGATCGTTGTCCTAAAGTATCAAAACAATATGAACGTGTTTGATCAGTTTGGAATATGTCATTGGTGTTGTTTTCCAAAGTTTATCTCAATTTGAAACTGATATCAGACACTTTTAGCCATACCGGTCACACCATGCGTTGGATTGAGGTGCGGTCGATTCGTACACGTCACAAATGACTCGTGGATCGTTGTCCTAACATTTCAAAACAATCCGAATGTGTTTTCTCAGTTTGTCATATGTCATTGGTGTTGTTTTCCTAAGTTTATCTCAATTTGAAACTGATATCAGACGCTTTCTCAATACGATCTTCATCATCATTCACATTTGTAATCACATCCTCCATATGGTAATCTTCATTGTTCATGTTTGTAATCATATCCGATGATCCATAAAACGCAGTGTCACCCTAGTCACCACTTACATTCATTATTTCCCCGTGTTTATTCCAACATGTATAACTTTGATCTATTCCGTGACAGATCAAGTGTACTTCCAACTCATCTAGACTAATTTTTTTTGAATAACAACAGTGTAAACACGGAAAAAGGATTTGAGAAGAGTCACATGCATGATCTTTTGCAAACTTGATGAATTCTTTCATGCCTTCTTCATACTCTTTTGTCAACTGATTGGCATTCATCCATTCTTTATTTATATTCATCCTATTTGAAATCCATAGGATGAGTATATAGGTTAGAGGAGAAATTACTTCTCGAACCTTTTCTGGATAACCTAGAACTCCTTCCAAGGAAATAATGTGACCATGAAACAATACTTCTTAAACAAAATATGGGGAATTTATAATATTGTAATAAAGACAAAAATCTCTAAAAACACCCAAAAAAACCTCCAGATTATCGGAGTACTCCTCCTATACATTGTAATACACCAAAAAGTATTCTAAAAAAACGAAAATGGAGGTTTCTAGAAAGATATTAAAGATCTAGTTCATCAGTTCCATGAAATAGATAGAGCATTGGTGATCCCAAATGGAATTCATAAATAATTTAAATTTCCATATCGACTTTAAAAATATATCTTTTGAGCATCCTCTTCCCAAACCCTCAACTGTTGGTACCCTGATCTCTAGAAAATTTTCAAAAACCAATAGAACCTTATAAGATGGTCAAACAAATCATCAATTATAGGCAATATGTAATTATTCATTACTGTCACCTGGCTATGACTACAGTAGACTGTTAAAATTAATAGGCTATGATATGACTTCATTGAAAACAGAATTGGAAAATCCCATAGTGACATGATCATATAGATAGAACCATTTCCCTAAAGATCTTCTAGCTAATCTTTTAGCTCGTCTAAATCGGCCAGACCCTTATGATGTGATGGAATGGAAAATGGGATCTTCCTGTGAAGAAAATAGATAGAAAATGCAAACACTCATTGGGGAGGTTATCCCATGAAGTCCTCTAGAAATGATTTTGTGTACTTTTCCATGACCACTGGAATTTCACATGAAGAACACTTCTCAAAAAACCCAATAAAACCTTGGAAAAATGACATGATATGAACCATAACATAGAAGCCACTTGTCATACCCTCCATGGTTATAGATCACAATCTCCATAAAAGACATGGAATCTCCTGTTAGGACTAAGTAACTGAACTCAATGGTGATAATATTAATCTAGTGCACTAAGTCCAATAAAAAAATCCAAGACGATGATGAGGTCGGAAAAGACCAGGTCCAAAACATGGAATTCCGAAATGTCCTCCATGCCAAGTACCACAACAAAACTCTCAAAGAACATGAAACCATGACCATTTTTCCTACCCAAAAGGGTTAGGCAATACATAAAATAATTCATAAACTCTGCCGTCATAACCAAGTAATAAAAAAATATGTGACATTAATGACTAGGATTCACCATTTTGAAATGAAACCAATACTATAGAAGAATTAAAAAAAATTCACCTCGAATTGTGGTTGGCCAAGATTATGAGTCCTCATGAATGACCTCTACTGCATTGATGTTTTCTGGATTAGACTCGTCTATGTATTATTTCCCTATTAAGAATCCCCCTTTCTTTTAGGATGTGATCCTCCACCATTTGAAGCCTCTTATTTTAACTAAGAGCCCTTAAAAAAGTGGAGCCTACACCACCCATTAATGGAACACCATTGGGACCAATATTTCAATTAAAATATGCCTCTCACATCAATACCATGGGAAACACCTAAAAATAGGTTGGTATACATAGAACAATAAGAATAAATCTGATATATTTCCTCAAAACCATCTCAAAATTAATAGCCATAAGATAATCGTTCGTGGGGAGATAAAGTGATACATGAACCAAATGAAAACACCAAAACATAATAATAGCTAAATAAATCTAATGAAGTAGTGGGAAATAATAAAAACAACCCATAGTCAGGATCAAAACATAACCACAATCCCAAACCACCCATGGAAACTGAAGATTCAACACGAAGAATAGTTGGCCAAACACTTACCCATTCCAAACATAATTAATTCATGAAAATTCAATTTGAATCACCTTAAGGAGGAGGACCCGGTGGTGGAGGAGAAGGAGGTGTCGACAGCGGAGGCACCAGAGGCAGCGCGGAGGCAGGGCGGAGGCAGCGGAGGCAGCGGAGGAGGAGGAGGAGGAGGAGGAGGAGGAGGCCGTGGTGGAGGAGGAGGCAGCGGAGTAGGCAGAGGAGGAGGAGGCGCCGGTGGAGGAGGAGGAGGATGAGGTCGCGGACTAGGAGGAGGAGGAGGAAGCGCTGGTGGAGGAGGAGGAGGACGAGGCCGCGGTGGAGGAGGTGGAGGAGGAAGAGGGGGCGGCCGGAGGAGGAGGACGCGGCAGCCGGAGGTGGAGGAGGAGGAGGAGGAGAAGGAGGAGGCGGGGGCCGCGGCAGAGGAGGAGGCGACGGTGGCAGCGGTGGAAGCGGTGCAGAGGAGGGCTTCCGCGAGAGCTTGACCGGGTGCAGAGAGGAGGAAGAGGACCTGTGGGTTTTTAACAAATCTGTGTGAGCCTTTATCAGCGCTAGTAAAAAGAGCTGATAAAGGGTGTATTTATCAGCGCTAAAATTAAAATTACTGATAAATACAACCTTTATCAGTGCTTTTTTAGCGCTGATAAATAATCCCTTTATCAGCGCTAAAAAAAAGTGCTGATAAAGGGGCAAGCCTTTATCAGCGCTAAAAAGGCACTGATAAAGGGTACACCTTTGTCAGCGCTTTTGTTAGTGCTGATAAAGTCTCAGCCCTTTATCAGTGCTTTACTGTTAATGCTGATAAAGGCAGGCGCATGCCTTGCCCAGTTTTGTGGTAGTGGATGGTGAATTTTTCAGTCAAAATGGAATTTCTATAAATTTATAATTTTTATACATGGGTCAAAAAATTTTCATTGGAATATCTTCCTTTTCACATGAAATTTATGATATCTAGATCAAATATCAATCTTTGAAAAATATTGATCTCTATATAGTTAATCAGATAAGTCCTCAATGGGGTGGTATTAGACACTTGTTTATTATCATAATATCATTGATGTCCTTATAATCAAAATATAGCCACATTGATACATTATTCTCCTTAATAATGAATATGATCTCCCCAAGGTCAAAACTAGGGAATATAAATCCATTATAACTCTATTCATCTAGATGTTTATTTATCCTTATTAACTCCATCATGGTTATTCTATAGGGAGCCTTTGATATAAGTCTTTCATTAGGGATTAAATCCATAGATAACTCAATTTCCCACTCTAGAAGATGTCCAATAAAATCCACTAGAAATAAATCAATTCATTCTTATACAATACGTACATACTGAATTTGAATATTTTTTCCTCATTTGTAGATGATGTTTTCTCTTCCTCCCAAAAAAATGTTATTTAGATGACCTGATTAGAGTGGATCTAAATATGACCCAGATGATGAATTCTCCCCTCTAAAGATAATAAATTCCATTTGTTTATCATGAATAATAATTTCCTAAACGTTGAAACAAATTTTTTAATCATATTTCTAATATCCAATCCATAACAAAAATTAAATAAAAATCAACCATAGGTATAATGATAAAATCAGTCATTATGGAATATTTATGTTTCATAATTGGAATTGATTGACAAATCTTTTTCGCAATAATATTTCCTCTAGGATTCCATTCTAAAAAAAACCCCTTATTAAGGTGAATTGGAAATATCAAATTTTTAAAGAAAACTGGGAAAATAAAATTGAATGGGGTAATATATAGTGAAATAAATCATTATTTAAATTTTAGGATATGATTAAAGTTCCTTTTACAAAGTCATTAGAAATATCAAACTCAACTCATGTCACTTCGTAAGCATCGACATATTCCCTTGGCCTTTTATGGGTAAATATTCCTCGATGTATAGAAAAATAATTTTCATAATGTCCCATGTCTTCATAACTGTTTCCATTAACATTGGTAACATCTTTCATTACCTTAATATCATAGGCTTTGTGGAATATTTCTCTAAAATTGTAACAAACTCACATCACCAAAAGGTATGTTCAATGATTTTTCTTTCCATATTCATCTTAGTATGTAAATTAAACTCTTTCCTTCTTCCCCTTTTCCTTATTCCCTTTCAAAAAAAATTCATCATCCCACTTCTTCTATTTCATTCCTTTCTATTTATATGACCTAGATAATTTATTCTCTATATTAATAGCACTTGAGACTATGTATTCATATGATTATAATGTATTGGATACTTGTTCAGATTGGAGGAATAGTTTTCACACATCAAAGAATAAATCAATATTTCTCTTTGGATTCTATATATAATCCATATAATGCTACGAAAAACATATAAATTTTCCCTTATACATAGAAACATTCTGATCCTACATTTTCCTCAAATACAATAATTGCCTCTCCATATACGACGAACGTTCGTGAGGGAAATATTTTTTTATGAAAATTTCATTAAAATACATCCATTACATATTTTCAATTTATTCCTCCTCCTTTGTGTTTTTAATTAATCCCCACATTTGATATTCATCTCCCAATAGCCGATAAACTGTAATGATAAACATTTCCATTTTGTTACTTCCAAAAGAGTCAAAAATCTTCACTAAGTATATTTTCCATTTATCAGATAAAAATGGGTTTTAGTCCAACTTATTGATGGTATTTGTTGTCCCATGAAGTGGTCTAACATTGTTCCTCCATGTTGAGGATCAGGATGCTTCATATTGGTAACGTTATTATTTATATCCAGAGTCAGTTATCCTAGTATTATTATACAATTCACAGCTCAAGTTTCATCTCTTACTCCAACATCATTATCTTTTATTGGAGGGAAATCCCTACATGGAATACATGCATTCATAAAGTTTCATTCCCTTCTTCTAGGTGTAATTTATAAAAAATGGGATAAACTAATTTATATTATTAATCATAATTCATAATTTTAAATTATTAACACATAACATAAATTGACAAATTTATGCATAGCCAATCTCATAATCATAAATAATGAACCTTTGGGGATATATTTAATTTTAAATCCTTCATAATGTTTCATATGAAAATTTTGATTATCTAAACCATATCCCTAAATAGTTTAATAAAAGGTGAATAGTAAGGCTTGTTTTTATGTAATAGGTTAAGTCGAGTCCAGACCAACGAACCTAGTCTAAGTTGGTACCCTTAGGTACAACTTTTCCAGAACCACATCCACTCATAATATCTAGACATGGATGTATTTCTTGGAAGACACTCAAAATATCTACCATAAAAGATTATAGGATATTATTCTATTATTATCCTCAAATTCTATCTAAGTGATATGTTCCCTAATATTTTTATTAATCTAGTTTCAATTGATTGTACTAAAATTGCTATGATACTAACTATAATGAACCTGACACTAGTATCCCAGAGCTGATGCCTTACTTTCTTACATTGGTAATATGAAGAAGCATTCACATCCTAAATTTCGGGATAGTTTAATAGATTTGGAAATCTAGATACAAACATACGTATTAAATTACAACATGAAATAAAATAAAATATATAAACTCAACTGTAAACATCCATAATAAAATATATTATCCATACAAGTCATTATTAATATAAATATTCGCATCCTAGGGAAAAATAAAACATAAGAAATTGAGGGATTCTGGATGAACCGTAAGCATAAGAAATATTGATAAAGATATAATAAATAAATATAAACAATAAGAAATGATGAATAACTAATAATTAATGACATCAAAACATAATCATGTACATACAATGGTAGGAATGACAAATTATTGGATGATTCCATAAACAATCACATGAGAAATAAATATAACCATGGATATTCTACTTGTAAAATAATCACAAGGATTAAAAAGTACTAATATCATAATATATAATTTCATAATTACAATCATCATAAACATATCATCAAGGCATAATCCAAGAAATCATACCTAAGTGGGTAAAAACCATGTTGAGTTTGTCTCATGCGACCTACCGATACATCGAGGGGCTATAGTGGGCCTTTCCCATCACATACTAAATCCAATTAATTCCACATATGAAATGGGTGAAATATAATAAAAAAAAAGATTAATATTAGTACTATAATATTAAATATAAACATTTTACCCAATCAGTAAACATAATCATAAACAATCCAATGTAATGTGAAGAATGGTATCATGATTGTACATCCATATAAAAAAAATCTTAAACCTTTCAATTAAACGTGGTAGATGGTAAAAAAAGAGATCAATATCAATTAAAATAAGATTCAACATATTTTATTGAAATATTTTATGATCCTATAATGAATTCATTGATAAATTTAAAATAGAAACAACTTTTCACATTGGATTAAATAGGACTTTGTGAAAATCATTTGTATATTTCCTAAAAATAATATTCTAAACATTTATATCCTAGGAAAGAAAATGGAATGAAATTATATATTAGTAATATTAAAACAAAATTCATGCTAAAATTTGATATCTCATGTGAAAACATGTGAAAATAATTTTTAATAAACTTTATAAATGAGCCACTTCAGTGCGGTTTAGGAGAAAATATAAGAGTATTTAAATAGAAAATATGTTTAATTATTTGAATAAACCTGAAATGAAAAAAAATGTTTTTAAATATAATTTATTTTATAAAAATATTGGGATCATAAAATAGATTATGGTGTGTGCTTGAAAATAGAATAGAAATTTGGTTATTCCCTTTAATCGAGCTTTCTTATTGAGAGGAATTGAAATTAGAACCTTATAGAACATGTAATTATCTATAATGGAAAGAGGAATTTTTATAGATACATACATTTATAACAAAAACATATAATTTAGGAGTTGTACATAAGAATATATAAGAGTTACATTGGGTTAAATGAAGAGAATTCATATCCCGAAGGAATAATGGGGATTCGGGATGAAACTCATACTTTATGTGCGAAATCATTCTACATTTATAATTAACATCCTATAAAATAATATTATATTCATTAATAATTTAATTTAAAACCTTTTAAAAATTTATCTTATTTAGTATAATTTTTTTATGTTCATTTATGGTTATTTTGATGAGTTATAAGATTTAATTCTATCGTTATAAAGTGATTGTTTCCTTGGTTTTTAGGCTTGGATAACATGTATTCATGTATTAAAGATCATGAGAAATAGTAATAGAAATACCTAATGGAAATTATATGTTATTAATAAACTTATAGAATATTTAATTTTCTCATATATCCTTTTTTTAGATATGAGGATGATTCATTAGACAAAATTTCAATGATTATAAATTAGATTATTTTGGCATTTTTTGATCATCACATAGTAGTTTTGTATTATTAATCAATTTTATGTATATATACTGGTTACAGAACACTAAATAAGTTAAAATACACATATTATAAAATGATTTAATCATATAAATTTTTTTATGGCTAGTATTGAAGGTGGTTATGGAAAATGAAAATGAATAGTCCATGCTGAAGGTAAATCAACATATCACAAATAATGTTTTCATTTTTAGAATTAAAGGGAGAGGTTAATAGTACTTATGATGGATATTAAAATAAAAAACTTTATTTACAAATAATATATTTGTGTTATATGTCAAATTTAATATGTGGGGTTCAAGAAATGATAATAAAATAATGAAATTAAAAGAAAATTAATATAAGGAATGTGTATTTTACCTCTTGAATAACTCTCCTTGAGAACCACATTATGTAACATTGAAATGATATTTTTGGTTAGACAAGATAGACTAGAATGTAGGTGATACGTTGGTTATTGAAAATGGGTATAAATTGGAAAATATTCATGGATTTGGAGGTGTGAGGAGAAGAGTTAGTGCGGGTGGTATTTGTAGTGGAGGAGAGGAGTGTTTTTTATTATTTTATCCACTAGATTATTATGTTGGATCAATATTATCAATAGTTTGAACCTTATCACTAAATAAATTTAAATAATGAAGTTTATTTTAATATTTTGGGCTTAAATATTCCATACATCATCCTTGTCTCAATAATTCATATATATTGTTAAATACGAGAAATTACCATATATCACTGTTCTTGAAAATTAAACTATTTTAGAATAATAAAAATAACCTCCCAAACCATTTTTTCATATTTAGAACTCCAAAATTAACTCAATTTTATGAAAATAATTTTCTAAATATGCTAATTTTATTTTTTTTAAAAATCTTCATTTACTTGAAAAATATCGATTACAATATTATAAATTCTTTTATGAAACTTTGAAAAAGTAATTAAGGTCTAATAAAATTATCATATAATTACAAAACAATAAAATATTAATTTTTGAACCTATTTTATGAAAATAATTTACTTCTAAATAATTTTATTAGTTATTAAAGTATAAATAATCATTTATGTGTCCTAAAAATAGCAACACCTAGTTTATCGTTTTTAAAACATTTATTTCTTTATTTCATTGTATTAATAAACTATATTTTCAATTATATGTTACCCAAATTTCAATTATAACTTAATAGGTGAATTTATTATTATTTGGTCATATTATTATTCCTAATGGTCTCATTACTATACTAATAGTTATATTTAATATTATATTACGGTTTTAAACTCAAGGTTACGTAAATCATAAACTATCAAAGATTATAAATTTTAAAATTTAAATAACCTAAAATATTGGTGTGTTACAATCAATGACTAAGAGTTTATTAACATAAATCATTATCATTCGCCTTCGGATTATGGAACTATTTAGTATATGGCCCATACTCTATTTGTTTAAAACACTGGAGTGTGGGTGGTGCATTCTTTGGAGCTTTCTCTATATTATAATAAATTTTTAAATACATACTATCATGTCAATATTCAAATACGTCGAGATATTTAGTTCAAAAGTTGTATCATCTACTAATTACCTTAATAAAATTTCACCCATGTCTTCTTCCAGATTTTTTGTATAAATGAAAAATTGTCTTCTTCTCTCAGATTCTTAGAATTTCATTTGAATTAATTTTTTCTTTTCTTTTAAAAACCTTGAGATTGATGGGTAAAATTAATTTTTATCTCTTCCTTGATAGAACAAATAATGATTTATTCATATATCAACAAGTCCCTTATAAATAATTCCATATAGGTAATCATTTTTAATCTACTAAAGAATCAATCAACCTTACTTCTAGGTTGGATGATTATACTAAATGTGTACGGCCAATTGATGTAAATTTTTTAAAATTGTACCAATGGATTCATTATACTTATTTTTTATGCTCATGGAATTATTTTTCTTTTTTCATATCAATTGTACGATGAAGTACATGTATAAAAATAATAATTAAATTAATCTCATAAAATTGAATCAATTTATTCTAGTGCAGTTTTTATCCTAATAATAGTCTACCACTGATCTGCTTTACCATCCAAAATAATAAATATCCAGAAAAAATTTCTCATGTTTTTAACACTAAAGAATGAAAATTTTATTTTCACTGGTACTAATAAATTTCTCAATGGCTATTGGATCTCCTAGTAGAAGAAGTTTGATGCTTTCTCATGAAAGAATCAAAAGAATGTTTTTATCTATTTTTTTAAATTGGAATATGGGTGTGATTCATATCTAGTGAATTTTCTTTGAGCATAAAAACAAGATTTTTCATTCCAAATCCCTTAACATATGGTTTATGAGGAGGAAATTTATTTTATTTACAATCAGACTTAGCATTCACAAGATTCCTTATGGTTACAATCATTTACTAAAACTAAAAAGCATAGTTTGAGAAATAATAATCATCATATGAGACCACCTAATCATGGAAAATAATTTTTAGAATATATAAATTATGACACATTCATGTATAAAACTATAGGTTTAACCACATTCATTTTTTCTTATTACCAAAAAATTTGGATTTTATCATATATATAGACATATACCAAGGGTTATTATTAATTTTTTTCTCATCCATGTTTCTAATGGTTAGTTAAAACATTGTATTATACCAACTATAGTGGACCATAATTTTCATATATTGATTTTAAATCTAAATATATGAATATTAATGACATAAAATTTTGATCCATGGTAGAATCATTTAGATCTATTATCATTGGAAATGAGGATCATGAACAACATGTTCAAAAAATATCAACACAATATCCCACTTAGATCATCAGGGATATGACCATTCTTAGAAAAATAACACATAAAACCTTTATTCAAAACATGGTGAAGGATACATAATAATGTGTGATCTTGGATGCTCAGTAAGGGTAAACAATAGAGAAATCAATGATAACATGAGAATTTCATGAACATAAGGATTTCAGAAAATGGACATATCATATGAAACCCATATCGTTCATATAGATCATAATCGTTAGTGAAGAAAAAATAGAGGAATGTTTATAATACATGTATCATAATTGATTCAAGGAACATAATCAAGAATATTATAACATTAGACTATGATATAAGTTTTTGGAATACATATAAGAACAGAAAATAATTTACATTGTAGTCAAGACTCATTATGAGGACTATTATATTGGAATGTGTACCTTATCAAAACCCTCATAGTAGTTAAGGTTAAATCACAATACTATCATATTAGAAATATTCCCTTACAAAACATGGATCACTCCACATTCTGTTCCTATTTATCTCATGAGATATCATTATTTACCAAATTCATCCGAGGGAGATATAGCTCCCACAAATCACATAATGAAAGTAATAGTTATGTGTTCCACCATATCATAAAGAATTATACATATGAAATATAATGTAAATAAATGGTTTTCAAAAACATTTATTCCTAAAATAACCTAAGGAAAGGAATGGCGTTTTATAAACATTTATTCATTACATCATAAAATAGCCCATAGAAAATAAATTATTTTTAATAAAATATTGTCAAAATAGACATAAATAGTCAAGATATTGAATAAATATGGAATCATGATTTCAAATCACCATAAATTCCTAATTAAGAGAAACAAATTAATTGGTGGATCAAATACCATTAAAATATCATTAAAAATTAATGAGGAAGATAACCTTTCAATTTTAAAATAATATAATTAGAAAAACTACATAACTATAGAAGAGAATATTTTATTTAAAAATAATCATGTAAACTGTTAAAATATTCAACAATGGTATGATTTATCTTTTTATCCAGCAAATTCGTTCATGTCATATAAGTTAAAAAATAAATCCATCTATACTATTGTTAGAAAATCCTCAAATTAAATCATTTAAAAAGTGGAGAGAAGAACCCTTCAAACCATTTTTAAAAAATACATTCTTGGAAAAAATGAATTTAAAGAATCATATTTTAATATTCATTCCCTTCATAAGAATTTTCTTAAAAAACATGGATTTTGAATAAATTGGATTTTCAATGAAAGAGAGAATCTTTGTCAATTTTCCATAAAAATATATTTTTAACATATTTATTTATATGATGATGGAAATTAAATGAAAACATTTATTTTGAAGAAATAATATATGGGTAGGAATTTTTATAAGTTTCTTAAGAGATATCCGACAATATTTCATTACTGGAATGTTAATAAAAAATCCTAATGGACAATGAAATTGTAACATAAATACATTACCACAAGTTTTCCACACTTCAAAAACATTAATATCACATGTATAATAAATTTAAATCTATTGAACTTCTATACCGAATCATGTTCATATTGATAATATCATATGTCTTTTAAAAGAACCTTTTATCAATATTTCATTATTAAAATAATTATTTCTTGGTGGTAAATACTTCTCTTATCCGGATTATTTTAGTTCAATAGCTCTGATCCTTCAAAATTTATCAGGGCTAAATAATATATAGAATATTAATCATGATATAAATATCATATACGTTAATTTAATACATATAAGTTTTTATCAATGTAATATTTATATTGAAAGGTGAATTACATCATTCATTAAGATGATAGGGCATATACATGCATAAACAAGTTTTTCACTTTTTAATGGATGGAAAAAACAAAGATAAATATTAATTAAACATTAAAAAAATTAGTATTATTTCATATTTATCATAAGGATTCATCAAATTCATCCTAATTACCAACTAATTAAAATATAAATCAAATAAAAATCTTATCACTCTGTAGAGGTGCTAACCCACTTGTACGAACCAGCACCGTATTAATTTCCCAAAAAATGGATGATATAAAGGTAGATTTTTTAAATTCTTTATAGAATAAAAATTTTAATGTAAACATAATATATAATAATTAAAATCATAATAATATACATCCATAAAATATAGGGATGAAATATTTATTGTATTTCAATGTGGAGACAGTAAGTTGTACTAATGCACAAGTGATACATACATTTCAAACATGATTAGAAAGAGGTTGAATACTGATGATTTCATAATTAAAAAATAATAATATTATTTTTTGGATAATTAATTTATTATTTATTGGTCAATACCATCTACTTAGATTACTTAATTAAGATTAAAAAAGAGAGTGATCAGTCAAGAGGATTAAATATTTTCCTAATCGAAACCTTTAGGTCACCTCTAATGGGATATAGGGTTGGTCAATTGGGAATTAAATAACCTCAGAAATGTGTATATGGGAGATTATAATATAAGTTTATTTATTTTGTTCGATCTATGATGATCATTTCGTTGTAACGACGTGAGGGAGGGGGTTCTATTTTATAATTGAGGTGATGGTCACTTTTGAAATTCATGAAAAGAATAATTTATAAAAAATAGATTATAATGAGAAATGCCTCTAAGTGGATATGTATACTATCATATGGTATTATATGGTTTTAATACCATAAAAATATAATTTTAATAAGTATTGGTGTCATTTTGTACATTAAATTTTTTATTGATCCTTACTTAACCAATAATAATATTAACAATGGTAAAAAAGTTTTCAATATTAATGGGATAATAATTTTACATATAAGGTGAAAAGAGGCCTATAAATTATAAGTTGAGGAAATTATAGACCATATAATATCCACATTGTATTATTTAAATATTTTTTTAATTTTTAAATAATTTAACAAAATATCATTCTGATAAAATATCGTTTTTGTAAATTTTAAAACTTGTCTTTTATTCTGACTTAAAAGACATAGAAAAAAAGTTTTAATTATAATATAATCTTTTAAAACTATAATAATATGTCATATTAATCTATAAAAATCACACCATGATATAAATTACTAAAATTATATAACCTTTTCTATTTTTTAAATGAGTTTATTTTTTTTTGACATTAATGGAATAAATAGAGTCCTTTTATTGAGTAATCATTTAAGGTAATTATATAATACCTAAAAATAAAAAAATTATTTATTTTAAATTATATTACTTCGTTAATCACACATTTAATATTAATAATTATTCCTAACTAGTTTTTCTGAATGTGAACACGTGTTGGATATTTAACACTAAGAGAGGGACATTTTGTAATTGAATCTTTATTTATATAATTTATAATTCATTTTCATGGAACATTTTAAATTAAACAAATATATTTCATGCATAATATGATAAGGTAAAAATTAACATAATAAAATAATAATTACAATAAAATATTATGGCCTTATCACTTATTTTTAATATTTATTAACATTTGTTTCTATTTACTGAAGTGATATATTTTACCACAGTTATTATTCATTCTGAAAAAACAAATAGGGAATGTTAACAAATATTTAAACTCACAGTTATAAATATTTAATTTATTTATCCAAATTTAATTGAAATAAATACATGAAGTGAATTTTAATTTTTTTTGGGAAAAATGGGAGAAAAACTATTTTATTGAAAAACTATATTTTTAGGCATAAAAATATATTTATTTTTATCCTATTCCTAGAAAAGTTATTTTAATAATTTTTAAAAACGTTTACCATTTAAATGATAAATATATTTTATTAAAAAATTTCAAAAATATGGATTACTTTTATTTATTGAGATAAAAATACATTGCATACATAAAAGGTGTTTAAAAAAAATCATTAAATTGAATATTACTTTAATTTATTATAAATTTAAAACAAATGAGTTATGTGGATACATATATAATGTTACATTTTTTATAATTTAGTTACTATTATTCATACCAAAAAATTCAATAGATAGGAAATAACGATCATTCTAAATAATAATAATTTTATATTATATTATGGTTCTTTTAAACACTGTGTTTTTTATAACAACTTATATAAAACAAATATATTTATTTAAAGAGAAATAGTTTACAAAAATTATAAATTTATAACATTATCCAAAATTATTTAAATTTGAAATAATAATTCTTTGGATTTATTTAATATGGAAGACTAGTGTGGATCTTGGAAAATATATAACCATTACTGAGGAAAATAAGGATTAGTTGGCCATTAAATAATATTATTTAATTTTGAAATGAAATTTATAATGAAATTCATATAAAAACATAAATTTGATATATTGTCATAGGTTTCTATAGAAACAATAATCTATGACATAAGGTTTCACACCAAATGAAACAATAATTAATCTTAGGGTTATAATTGTATATCATTGGATGTGAATCAATATTTTAATGGGACCTAATAATAATATAAAATAAAACAACTGTACCATAATTTTTATAAAGTATTTCACTAAATAGAAGAAATATATATTGTTTGTAATGAAAAATATATGTCACTAGTTTTGTGTTTGATACTGCCTTAGTGTTTATAAATACCAAAAAAAATATAATATTAAATATAGTAACATAAAAAGGATTTTTTTATAACTCAAAATCTATTATAAATCCAAAATTGTAGCTCTATTTCATTAGAGAATATTTTAATTATTTTAAATTAATAAGGGATAGTTGTGTGAGGGATTAAATTTGAGCCATTGATAATGATTATAGGAAACATGAAAGACATGTAATATCCCATATTAGAAAATAATATTCTATATTTTGGTTGTTTAAAAACCCATAAAATTACTAAAAAATAAAATTTATTTAACCTTCATAAGGAAACTTTAGATTCATTAATCATGGGAATGTCCTAAATTCAATATTTTTAATGGTATTGGGAGATGATATTGATTGTGAATGAATTAATGTCTCCTAGTAACCATTGAATGATTATAATAATTTGAATAATTCTATTATCCCTGAATATTTATATATTGGTTAATGTGATACATTATAGATACCTATAATATTTTTAAAAGAAAAAAATATATGGAAAAGGGATTTACATGTATAAATGACTAGAAAAAAATAATTTATTTTCGAAGATTATTTAGGATTGAAATTGGACATGAAGGATAAAACAATAGTGAGTGGGAATATTGGAAGATTACTCTATGATGAGTAGGGGTTGGAATTTCAATATACATAATCAAATTAAGTATTCTATTTTAATTTTTGTGATATTTATTTACGTTTTTTTAATATTATCTTTAACTAATTATAAAACCTTAAAAAATTATTCTACTTTGGACTTGAATTTTACTCAAATAATCATTGAGTAAAAGTCGTTTTTTATTGTGAGGTAGTAATAGTGTAAAATCAAGTACTTCATTAAGATTTTAAATAGAACCCTTTACTAAATACTTTCCATAGTAGAATTTAAATAACTAATTCCACTAAACCCTTAATTTATAACTATATAAAGTGGATATTTACTATCGTAAATAATAAACATCGAGACACTATAAATCAAAAAGGAATAAATGATAATTTCATATGACAACTGTAGGATTATTTAATACATTATGTTTATTAATATATTTAAAATTCCCATGGTCTTTTTGTATAACTCTTGAGGTGTTATAAACCATGGCTGATAGTGTTACATAACCTACTAATCAATTATTTTATTTTTAAAAAACTCATCCATTGATCATTGATAATTTCACACTCATATAATATTTTATGAAAATATTATTAAAATAAATTTATAATCACATGTGACCCAGAACACATAAATATGGATTTGACCCAACAGTAAAAATCTATCTATATTTTAAGTAACCACAAATTCATATGAGGTGAGTTATACACACAGAAACTTCTTGGTAAATGAATGGTATTAGACCATCCATTAATTAAATAAATGTATTTTCAATCCATAAGATAACATGATATAAAAAATCACATTTCTAAACACGGTTCCCATAATAATTATCTACCACAACCACCCATTTCATTTCCAATGACAATGTTTCCATATTATTTACCATTTGAAATATATGAAAAAATAAATATAATATTTAGATTAAAATAATCCCCATATGAGGGATATAAAAAAATAAAATTTTTATATAATAATATCATGAATCCATAAAAACTATTTTTGGGTAAAACTAACATTTATAAACGAAATTCACAATGTAGAATCAATATGTTGGCCCCATGAAAATTTTTACCGATAAAATATTATCCTCCATCTATATCATTCTTTATTCAAAAGAATAATTATTTAAATTTTACATTATATCACTATAGTAATATATAAAAATATCCTTCCAAATTAAAAACATTGAATGAATAACTGATAAATCAAAAAATGATTCTAGAAACACTAATGTAACCTACCTCACATAATAGTATGTTAAATCAATTCAACTAACGACATCAATTTAATTTTAATAGATTCAATTCATTCTAAAAATATATAATAACCCAATAGTATAAAATAAATAACAATAATAGAAAACAAGAGAATTATATCATTTATTTAAGACCATAGTTCTCAAAATATTTTATCAATATATATCAACATAAAACATGTAGTAAAACTACTAAGGAAGATATAATAAAAAAGTAAAATATTGTCCCAATGCATTGAAAAAAATATTTTAAAAAATTAGAGATATTATCAAATACCCATGAGAAATTAATCTAGTAAAACTATTGTCGCATAATCTATAACACCACAAATTATTTGGGAATTAATATAAATGGAAAATATTAGATTTCATAGAATTAAAATGTATATAAAAATTATTTAAATGTATATTAATGGGTGAAATATTTTACTATTTTAGGATATTAAATAGAGGATTTAGATATTCTATAATGGATTGGAAATAATTATTGATCGATATTTTAGAAAATTGGACATGTTTTTTTATGTCCTACATCATCACTAATTGAAATCCAAGTAGTAGTCTAATTATAATTTTATGATGTAAGATGTTTCATAGTGTTGCATCCAAACACATACAAAATCATGATCAAAGGTCAATGGGATATAGATAGTGAACTATTATCCCAACAATGGTCTATAAATATGTTCATTATAATTACTAAATACTAATTTTTTATAACGTTTTTTTGGTTTGGGGGGGTTTATCAATTGGTCTCACTACTTACTCTACCAGCTAATATTAAATAAATCCATCTAATATACCTCAAAAAGGATTTATTTTTATAATTCTTTATATAGAACTATTACAACTAAAATAGTGTTACACTCATGTACCCCATGTCTCCACACTCTTATCTAGCCATGGATAAAGTAATACACCCTTAAATCACAATTTTTCTTTAAGTTTTGATGGTATGAAACTATAATATCATAAATTGGTTATTTTTAATAGATTGTTAATATTTTATTGATGAAAAAGTGAATAGTGAAATTGGATAAATTAATCACTTTTGTTTCAATTTTGGTGGTTCCTAAAATATTAGTCTTTTATTTTCAATTTTAGGTGTTGTATATTAAATAGTAATTGGTTATTGTAAAGGTTAGATCTAAATGATAATTGAGAGGGTCAAAATATAATAAATTAAATTACTTGTTCTCATTAAAAGGATAAATATTTATTTCACATGAATGACGGAATTTATTGTCACTTGGAGAACTCATTAATAACAATATAGAATTTATAGTATGAAATTTAATTTTTTGAAATATATGTGTGTCATAAGATATATAATAAAAAATTCATTATATAAAAAAACCTATATAAATTTCCATCAATAATAAAAAAATTAAATATAAATAATTGATAAAATTTATTAAATTCAAAATATTTCAATGGGATAATAAAAAATATAAGAAATGTAATTAATGCATGAAAAATCATTAGGTCATTGTCATCTATAGTTTGACACCAATAAATAAATTTTAAAAACATTGAAAAACATTATTATTTTGATTTTTTGTCAAAATATGTGGGGTAATATGAGGAAAATAAGCATGAATTTTAAATGTAGAAGAAATGAGGTATTTATATGAATTATATACTAGGTTGGACATATTAAATATGATTGTGATATTTTTTCAACTAATATGACCATATGAATAAAAATCAAAAAATAGAATAATAGTTTATGAATTTGATTTATAATTCAAAAAATAGATTCATAAAACCAAAATGTAAAATATAAAAAAAATAAAAAAATAGTACTATAAATAACAATATATTAAAAAATTTAATAAAAATTTAAAATTATATTTTTGATAATGTATTATTTATCTAAGTTAAAAACATCAAATTTTCATTTTAACAATTAAACAATAAAATTGATAAATTTATAAAACTATATTGATAAATATATAAATTATTTGTATTTAGAAAGTTAGAATTTTTTAAGAGTGATTTTACGGTATTTGTATGAAATTATTGAATTTTATTATGAATATTAAAAACTTAGTTGTTTAAATATCATATGTTTTATCACCTAATAATGATATAATAATAGAAAAATTACATTAAAAACTAGTATCTTGACAAAAATTGACCATTTTGTAAAAAATATATATATAATAAATTTACAAATTGAAAAATGATTTATCAATGTATAAAATGTTAATGTCTTCCATTAAAAACCAAATCATCTTTTTTAATTCCTTTAATATAAAATAAGTAATCAAATGATCAAATTGTATTAAAGACAAAAAAATTAAATTTTTAATAAAATGATACCAATAGTCTTCCATAAAACCATAATTATATGTATTATTATTGAAATGATGTTTATTTTATGTTTTTACCCAAAAATACACATCCATTAATGTATAAATACCCACACATATGGCATTGGAAAATGATTTCATAATAACATTTTATTTTCCATATATTCCTTGGGATTTCCCATTAATACCTCTAGGATACTTATTTAAATTATTCTAGCATCCAATTTCAATCCCTCATGGAGTTTATAAAACACAAAATATTATATATATTGAATTTTCTTTTTAAATAAATATAAATTTTCATAATTTCAAAAATAATTTATTTTAAACACTTGGTATCGATAATAAAAAATCACAATTGATTATTTATATAATGGGAGACATTAAATTTCCATAATAAAAATATCTATGAAAAGGGAAACTAATTTTATGGGAAAAGAAACACAAAAAAAAGTGGGAGGACTCAGAAATATGGATCACTTTACACACCAAGAGGAATCGCACTCATAAAAAACTCTATAAAAATAGATAAAACATTAGTAACCTAATTAAATTGAGAGAAATAAGTAATATAGAACCTTTAAATAAATTAAGGGGGTGATGATTTATGGGATAAATTGGAATTTATAGGAGGTAATATGATTTTTTTAATAGTAAAAAAACCATTATAAATAATAACATTAATGTTAAGGATTATAACATGACTATAGGAATAATAAGTTAACCTAAATATAGAATAATGTCATATAAATAATATTTATCATGACTAGTTTTTGGAAATATAAATATTATAATTCCATAAAATATATCATTATATAAAACCTAATAAAATTATTTGAAATTTTGATAATAAACTATATAATATTGTATTTCATAAGAAAAATAAATTTTCATGTTAATAATTAAAAAATAATTGTGATAAAAAATATAATCAGGATAACATAAATTTATTTTTATAATCATCAAATTAAAATAAATGGGAATTTTTTGGTAATTTATGAAAAAAAAATTGTTTATTTTTAAGTATACATATCTTTTGCAACAATTTAGTTTTAAATTACATCATTCATGAAATATTAAAAAAAATTCCAAATATATAATATGAGTATTGGCTAAAATCATTAATAATATGATAAATTATTTAGTAAATTATAATTCAAAATATAAAATGTATATTCTAAAGTCAATGGAATGTTGTATTCCACAAAAACAATTATTCATTATTATAAATATCCCTTATAATAATATAATGAATTTGTTTAATAAATTTTTTTAAGTAAAAAAACTATTTTTTATAAAAAAATATTTATATTGTAAAAAATTCACCATTACAAGGTTTTACATGGTAATTATATTTTATTCAATATTTTATATTAAAATCACTCCTCTCCCCAAATATAAAAACACCATAACCCTCTGTTTATAAAATCACTTCGCTTAATCATTTTATAATAAATCACATTCCAAAATTCCATCCCACAAACCCCTTAAAATCATTAGAGACATTTTGGAGTCATTTAACTATAATATTTCAAAGGGTTAAAGGTCATAAAAAATTTACAACATCAAGAACGATTTATGAAACTATAGTCTTATTATATATTTTTACTTTCTAATAATCTATATTTCTATTACATTATAATAAATAACATTTAAAGAATATATTTTTTATGTTAACATGATATTGAGAGTGATAACATCACATAAAATATTTATTTATAATATGATGATAATTTATGCATCTCTCACCTCCTCTTTTAACTCTATCCCATTGATAGTCAATTTACCACTATAAGGATATTTCATACCCTATACCAGGTATAACAAAAAAATTATTTATAGTATATTAATTTTAATATATTATTGTATAAGTTTATATAATTCTATACTTTTTTCATTTATTATTGTTATTTTATAAGGTTTAGTAAAGGAAGATCATGAAATTTTTTTGAAAAGAGATATTTTAAGGAAAATATAATAAAAAAATGTTTCAATTTTAATATGTAGTCATTGAAAAATAAAATAAATACATTATTATTGATGAAGAAGTAAAAATGGAAACAATTTACTTATACTTTCATGCTGTAATAAGAATAAGATTATTATTGATTCTATGGAAAATTGATAAAATAAATAAAGATCCAAGGTAAGGGGAATCTTGAACCCAACTATTTATATTTGGGCCCTCCCTGTTTCTTCTTGATTTCATGATGAATTCTTCTCAAATTTTTTTAAAATTTAATTTTACTATTCATTTTCATCTTTATTCCTATAATATATGGTTTTTACCATGTTAAAAAAATATATGTAATGACCAATTATTTTTTTATAGAACTTTATTGATTCAAAAACATCTCATTAACTCCTACTGGGATGTTTTTTCTCCACTATAGAAAGATGATATTTTGGGGAAAATATGATCTCCCGTAATCATTTTGGATCTCTAATTGAAAATAATTTGGTTATTCTTGATGAAATACTTATGGAATCAATCCCAATAAATTGATCTATTTTGGTAATAAAGTTTTTATATGATTCATTCTTATGTCACAAGCATGAGTTAGAGAATTTAATGATGTGATGGGTGGGAACATGATTATATATACCCCTAATTCATTGGAAATATGATATATCTCATGAATTTTTTATTATATCTTAAAATGATGCTATTAATTTTTTTAGTAATGTTGATATTATTTATACACATATTTTATGCATTCACATGATGTTACCTTTTTTCACAAAAATGTATTTTATTTGAACATTTTGTTATAATGTCTCATTATTTTGAATAATCTGGATCCCATGAAATTTTCAATTTATTCATTATTCCTAATTACGATGGTCTAATTTTTATGATGTATTTATTATTATTATTCTCAACTATTTACTATTTATCCACATAGCTTATAAATTCTATATTTATTCCTTCACTTATTGGGATTTTTTTCTCACCTTGTTCATTGATGTATATTTTTAGATGAATATATACTCTAAGGGAAACATGATAAATTTTAACTTGAAAATGAAGAATGATTTAAATAAATATATATTTTTATTATGTACGTACAATGTAAGAACATAATTTTACCATGATATCACCCCATGTTATAATGTAATTTGATATGGTTATGTTCATTATCTAAAAAATAATGTAATAGTCATGTGAGGAAATTATTGGTTATTATAGCTTCTATTTGATCATCTTTTAGATAATTAAGAAAATATGTCTATAAATAATTTCGAAAAAAACCCTAAAGATAAGTATCTATTTAGAAATATTACCTATATTTTTTGTAATTTAAGATGTTTGTAGTCCCCATCCCATGACATCCCTATCTATATTTTCCAAGTTGATGCAGTTTTGGAATAGAAGAATAGTTTTATAATGAACATGGAAAGGGATGTTTGGGTATTAGAATGATCTTCACCCTATGTATGAGTGGAGGGTATTACTTCAACAAGCCTCAACACTCTATTAAGGATAGAATTTGGTGGATAATGTTTTAATTATGAATGAATATCAAGGATATATAATATAAGAAATTATTTGTAGTAATTTTAAAATTTATAGGGGAATTAGATCTTAAAATCATCATTTTAGAATAATGATATTTTAATATTTGGTATCCCATAAAATATGAATTAGAATTTATTTTCACATCAGTTAAATTATTCACTAGTTCTTTAATAAATTAGGACTTTTAAAATCATTTTTTATTTAGGAAAATAGTGTGATTTAGGTGAAATAATAAAAAATGAATGTGAGTGGTGATCTAATGATTTTCAAAACTATATGGGGATATGGTGTTAAAAACATCATGACTGTTCTTTCACAGTTTTATCAGGATATGTACGGTCCTGAAAACATCGTAAAGGGAAGAAAATACTCCCATAATTACTGTGTAGAAGGAAAAGAGCGTTCCTACAAGTCTAGTAAAGAGAATGAATGAAAATTAATTCCAAACTTTGGAAGAAGCATGAACTAAATGAATTTCTCAATGTGTTTTAAGTTACATTCATACCATCACTGGGAAGGGTTTACAGAAAGCATGAACCGTGAACCACTAGTACGCGGAATGGCTCGTCAGGCACTGGACCATAGAGTGATGGCCAGTAATCCTTGGAGCATGTGAACAAAATCGCTAGTGGAATAAAGCACGTGAAGGTCATATGCATACCATCTCATGAACTTAGAAGTTTGCAGATGAAGCAAATCAGAAGGGTTTCGTGAACCATGACTCACGAACCACAACCTCCGCAAACCCCAGTTCACTCAGTCTTCTATAGATCGAGATATCTCTTCATGGGATTCATCCAGTGGTGTAGCATTCCCACAGATAAGTTTTTTCCAATGTTATATAAGATGAGAATATAAGGCATTTAGATAGACGGATGAAGAAAGAATGGAGGAGACCCCAGAGGTTGAAAGTAAGAATTCAGAGAGCATTCTGGTTGTGGTTATGAATTATTTAAAAATCACAAATCCCAAACCATGTTTCTGCAAGGTATAACCAGCCACAAATCATAAAAATAAGGAACTTAATAATAATGGAAAAATTAAAAGCTAATTGGTTTCATCGCAAACCACACATTCCTCACGAATGAACTCCCTATGAATGATAGGTTCCAGGACCCACCTTCCAAATGGTGTTATGCATATTGTATCGCTATGCAGATTGAACTCAACACCACACACTGCATCAGTACGCGGATGGAACCCAATGTTGTGTGGTAGACCTCATCCAAGACCACATACCACTATGGTGCATGGTGGTCTATTCCCAAGACCACATACTACTCTTGTACACGGACAAACCCTCCATCTGTATAAAACTATGGTATGTGGATCTCCCCCCATCCCGCATATGAAAATAGAACATTGAATGGGGTGACCTTCCCTTATGCTCTAATCTCGCCCCTCTATTATCGTCCAGTCGTCCATAGGTCCTCTGCGAACTAGTACCCTGACATTAGGCTAAAGCCTCCCCCAAAGCCACCAAACCCATATGATCAGATCATCAGGTGCATCATCATGCCCCTTTGATTATACATACCCATGGTAAGAGGATTCATGAAGGCCCTCCCCAAAACGTTTCAAACTCCATGTATGTCTGTAAATCTAAATTTCCATGGTAACCAAGAGTCCATCCATGGGATGCCAATGTGAACCTCCAATTTAAAGGGATTAATGGAGATCACCTTCTTTTCCATTCAACTAGGAATGATGATTAGTCGAATGAATCAAATTATCTTATACTTTTGACGAGAGGAAGCATTCCTCCCCTTTCCCATAACATGTTTTAGGGAACTCCCACTGAGCTATGTCCCTGCTTTTTCAAGGGTCGAGCCACACGACCTCCAATTTCATCCCACATTGAAAATATCATCACTCTGAACCCTCGACCATCATCGCCCTGACTTCTTCCACTGTAGGCCCTCTCTCTCCCATCAGTGGGAGAGGAAGTGTGTGACTAGTTAGATCCCCCCACATCCTCATGTTTCTCACACTGAGTATAACTCTAGTGGGATTAGAGGTTTTTGATGATCACAAAATCCACACAACCAACCCAACCCATCTTGAACTATGAGAACTTTAATTCTTGATCAAAATAGGATACACAGGATGTGTGCTTGAAGGTCTGAGCTCAAAGTAGTTCCCTTATAAAAGGGTCAATCCAATCATGTCCCCTTAAATGTGAATCCCTCAAGTGTAGGCCCAAAAAAAATTGAACTATGAGATCGTTTATTCCTATTCAAACCAGGAAAAGTTGGATGCCTGCTTGAAGGCCCAAGTTCAAAAGGGTACCCTTCCAAAATAGTTCACAGAATCATCTCCCCTCAAATGGGAAACTCTCATGTATAAGCCCGAACATATTCTAAACTACGTGGGCTCTGGTTCCTCTTCCGAGGATGCATAAGAAGCCCTTATAATGGGTCCTATCCCAACATTAATCCATATTATATCCACCTGGATGATGATAAACTCTAGAGTTCCTTGTTTCCTGGATTAAGTTAGAATAGCCTCAGTAGCATCAAATCATTTTTTACTTACGACGATCCTGTGAACTAGGGGTATCCTGGGGATACACTCTTCGAGAATGAACCAAGGATTCATGAACAAATTAACATGACATAAATATATAAGAGAGTCCCAAAATAGGCAATAATTCCCTCCAAAAGGGAATGATGATTCTGACCTCCCATCCTCCCAAAAAATGGAGTCCTTAAGTGTTATTGTCCAAATCGTCATCCAACAAGTGCCTGCCTTTGGAAAGTAGGTGCATGAATCATGGATACCAGGGTTTTTGGTTATTTCAAGCTCCACGAATAAACCCACTAGAGACCATTTGAGGAATTTATATCCAAAGGGGACTAATTTAACAAATACTTGACCCCATGAATTCACCTATAAGGACCATTTGACTATTTTCCCTCCTTCATAATGCAGAAGCGATAAACTACCCATTCCCTATGGGGTTAATCCAATCCCCCCTTAAGGGATAAAGACACGGATCGGGTTGGAACATAAATGAGTGACCATTCTATTCTGACCATTTGTATCCTTTCCAACACGCCCACCACAGGTCAAAACAAAAAATGTAACACCCCAAGCTTCCATAGTACATTTCCATCTGAATAATGCAATAGCTTGCATTGTACACAACTTCAATGTTCTAACACACCACGACCAATCAAACTAGACGTTATGAATAGTCATACACAATTTTTGAAATTTAAAATATTTAATTTTTAAAAATGGACTTCATTTTTGAATTCATAATATCAAAATTATCTTAGGGTGAATTTTTTCTATTTTTCTGAAAACATTCAATTTTTGATGAATACTGAAAAACACCGCGTTATTGTTTAAAAATGACTTTTTATTTAAATTGTTTTTTATTTTATTTAAATTTATTTTAGGTAAAAATTGATACATAATACTTATATGATATCAATTTAATTCGTTTAAGTCAATTTATAATAATTATAGATATATAAAAAATTTATTGAACTTTTTAACGTCTTTTACCCACCTCCTAGGAGCATTTTCAAATTTTCATAAAACTTAATTTTACCACTTCTATGAGTTTAATATCAAAAATTAAAGAGTCATGGTAAATATAAGTAAGTAAAATTTGATTCAATAAGTTGAAAATAATATTTGGTGAATAGTAACTTTTGACTTTTATTTACCATGGTTAAAAGTAAATAGGATAATTAAGGGTAAAAATGATATAATAATTACCCTAACACATGTCTTAATTCTATGGGATAAGTATAATTCGACCAAAAACAACCTTAGTAATAAAATATTACCCCCTTTGGTCCACTTGGATTAGATTTGGACATATATTATTATTTTATTTAAAGAAGAGTAAAAGAGTTAAAAGAGTTAAATTCAAAGTTTAAAAACTAAACCATTTTTAATATTGGGTTAAACACAATATAAATTAGACTATAAATATTCATTATAAATATAAAAATATTTCCTAAATAATGGTATTTTATTTACAATTTTTAGTCATTAAATAATTTAATTTATTTATGACACAATGATGATACAGTAATTACCTTATTAATGAAATATTAAAATAATTGATATTATAAATATCCAAATAAATGTAAATTGACACTTATGATGAATTAAACTAATTTTATAGGTTAATATGACATTTTATAGTTCTTTAGAAAAATTTTATACAAAGTGATAAAGTTTTAATGGATTTTAAAAAAATCATATACTAAATAGTTTCAAAATTGACAAAATTGAGTTTTTAAAACAAATACTATATTATTAATTAATTTAATATTCATAAAAATATAAGGTTCATAAAAAATACATATATAAGGTTATATAATTTAATAATTAAGAACTTGGGGTTCTCTTATCAATTTATACTAAGTTTATTAACTATATAATATAAAAATACAAAGAGACATGGTAAATGTCAAACTATTTAACAAAGAGTTGAATCTAAAAGATAATGTTAATACGGTGACCTAAACCTATCTAAAACCTATAGATTGATAATTTTTTCACCAATCCCCACCTAATACTCTAAATAAATTAATTTTTATCCATTAGAAACCGAAAATGATTTTATTATAAAATAATATTTCAAGCTTTTCCTAAAGTGACCCTCACCTCTCTTATAAAAAGGAAATTCCACTTATATCAAAATCACACCACCAAAGACATTTGGATCAGAAAATCTCTGCCCAAATATCCTCCCAAATTTCCTCCCTTAAACCTAGAGGCCTTAATTTGGTCATAAATTTAACCTAAAGATACCTTTTGATCAAATCAATACGAAGAACGCGAAGAAAAGGTTAATATTTCATCATCTCTTTCATGTTCTTTTCTTCTTCCACTTCATCTTTCTTTGTTGTTTCCATACCAAAATAATAAATACAATACCTTCTACAAACTATGATGTTAGTATAAATATTTTTCAACCATATTATCTATTATATCCATCCTATAAATGACAAAGTCACCATATGTGCGGACGTACGGCTTACCGTCTCCACGTCGTGGTGTAGTTTGTTATTCAAACACTTAATTATTTTGATGGGTGTAATAATGTTTATAACTAATGTAAATAATAAATATAACTTGTTAATAATTCTATATATATAATATACCATCCAATTACATATGATTTCCCCATCAATATAATGATTTTGTCGCTCGTGCGTACGTACGGATTACCATCTCCACAAACGCAATGAGATTCATTTCCCCAATGTAACCATTCAAGAATAATTTTCATTTGATGACTAAAAATATTGTTTATGAACATAATATAATTCTTTATATGAATAAAATACATCCTTTCCATAACAAACATGGCTTACATAACCAATCATATAAAGGAAAACAAATCAGTTGACACTTGAAACGATGGTACTATTGAAATATTATTAATAATGAAATATTAGAGAATCATATATGATATAATATTTATGTATAAAGTTCGTGTATAATTTAATAACAATGATTTAACTATTATATAAGAGGTTAACGTACCCTCTACCAAACAAAATTACAAGTTAAGGGTTAATTTCACAATCTCTTTATTATCTGAGGTTGTTTTTACGTAAGTATCTACATGGACCTCTTTATCAAACACATCCATGTTTTCTTAATAATGTTTTTCAAAACATTTTTACTATTTACTAGACTATGGGTTAAATTAATTTTTACCCTTATTTAACCTTATATGTTTTGAAAGGAATCTTTCCGTTGTTTTCCAAACTAGGTACTTTATGACCTTTTCGACAAAATTAAGGTAAGAATGTTTTTTAAATTATATGGTTGGTGTTTCTATTTTCCACCATTATAACATCATATAAGCTTCCCTTATAAGCTTAAAATAATAATTTCAAAACAAATATTTTCTTTTATAATTATGTGACTCTTAAAAGGTTTCAAAATAGAAAGAGGTATTTCATTCAAATAGTTTTCATTTCATCTATGTCAACATCATTTGATGGATTTTAAACTTGTTTAAAGTAGATTTATTATGATAAAAACTTTTGAAATTGTATTGGTGGTTTTCTAATATGTTTTACTGTGGATGTGTTATTTTTATACCATTCATGGTTTATGGTTAAAGTATTGACATTTTGTATGCTAGGTTTAATACAAATGTTTATGTTATGTTTTAACATTTTCATATGATGAATGTTTTAGAAGTAGTAAGTGACGGGTGGAGCCTGCTATAGCTCCTCAGTGAATCGGTAGGTCTCATGATACAATTAGATGTGGAATTGGACGAGGAATTTCCCAATTTGATATATGGTTTTCGCTTATGCCTAAATCATTTTTAGACGTCTTGGACAAGGCCTTGACAAGATGTTTTAGAATTTCTGGCATTATACACTCCCTCATTATGAAAATAATAATGATGGTTCATGTGGTTATTCTACTAGAAGAATTCCCATGACTGTGTTTTATTATGGATTTATTTACTCAGCTCATATTCCTGCAATAAAGTGTTTGTGTTTATTATCTATAAAGGTGTGTGTTTTTAATTATTCTACATGCCTAATTTGTATGTTATCTTCCGCTGTATTTCTTTCCCATACTGAGCATTTGAGATCACCCATTTCTAATGCTACATTTTCCCAAGATATGAATAAGTTAGTTATGAGTGACTTTCAGGAATAATCTAGGATGTTTGGTTGTTTCTAATGGAACAAATTAGTGTTTTATTTCTTTTCAAGTTGTAATGTTGAACTTATGTATGTATCTTGTTTCCAATAATACTAAACCGATTGGTCTTTTGGAACATGATTCCTTATATCATGCCAATTTTATATAAAAAAGCACTGACTATGGGTAACTGGGGTCAGGGCGTTACAGTTGGTATCATAGGAAGTTTAGTACAAACCTTGAAAACTAGATTTATAAAAACTATGATTAGAGAACATTACCCTAAGATAGACTTTGAAGATTAGTATAGAAGAACATCCTAGAATTTTGGTAATGTGGATATTTTGTGAGTTTTCCAAGAAATACATCCCTGTCTGGATATGAGTAGGTATAGGTGGCTCTGGCACAAATATACCTTGGGATAAAACCCAAAAACACTGCTTTGATTTAGACTCAAACAGGAATTGGTGCACAACAATGGTCCTTGCTGCACTCTTGGTTTTGACAATCTTGGGGGATAGGCTTAAGATAATTGTCATTTTCTTTACAAATAATTATGAAGGATTTATGAGTATATACCTCTTCAAAGAAAACATTTTTATGATTATGGATTATATCCATAAACTTTTCAACTTATGTCAAGTGTTTTACTAGTTCGGAATTATATATTGTGATTCATAAACTAATATACTGTATTCCACTATTTGGAAATGGCTCTTAGTGGATGAAATGGAAATTGTATCAATGCACGTAATTCATGTAGGGATTTTTCCACCTACTCAAGATAATTATAGTAGAGCTGGTGATGCAACTGGTGCTGATTAGCTTATCACCGTACTGGGAAAACTTACTCAGTTTATGAATTATAACCTTACCCATATGGAGCACCCTGATCCACAACGTAGAGGATCAATGTTAGAATACTTAATGAGGCTAAAACCACCAACATTCAATGGGAGTACAAATCTGTTAGTAAATGAACAATGGATAAGTTCCTTCGAGAAAATATTTCATGATTTAGGGAGTAGAGAAAGGTAAAAAGTTGTCATGGAAGTTTATCACCTCATGGGAGATGCAAATCAACTGTGGTCATTGATTCAAAACACAATAGAAGATGAAGAAGTATAAAACATGGAATGGGAAGAGTTTAAAGAGTTTTTCTTAGACAAATAATTTCCTCATGACTATCGAGCAGATATGGAAATACAATTTATGAGTCTGAGGAAAAGGTAGGATGAATATGTCGCAAAGTATGTGGATAAATTTACATGGCTAGAAAGGCATGTTCAAGATTATATACGTATCCCAAGAAGTAAGATTGATCGTTTTTTGATGGGTTAAAACCATTTCCCCTTCGAGCATTAGCCTCTCAAACCTTCTCATCGTATGAAGATATTGTCTCATGTGCTATCAAGACAGAAAAGGTATTCTCTAAGACTTATGAAATTAAAGAAAAGAAAGAGAAGAAGAGATCTGTTGAATACTCTAGGAAAGTAAATAAGGAAACATGGAAGAATGCAAGAGTTGAATTTCCACCCTATGATAATTGTGTAAGGAAGTACCCTGGTGCTTGTCTAAAAGGAAAAGGAGTATGCTACAAATTTGGACAGAAAGGCTATCTTGCTAGTGATTTTAAGGAGAAAAAAGAAGCTACCAATGTTCAATTCTAAAATTTCAGGGAGATGGGAAATTATGAATATGAATTTACTAATCGTTAGGGAAACATACCTTAGAAAAGGAAAAGGGATAAAGGCTAAGCTTATGTGATCACTATTGGTGAGGTTGAAGCTCTTAAAGCCATGGTGGTAGGTAATTTAATGGTTTCCTCATGTTTATCCAAAGCTTTATTTGATTCTGGATCAACACATTGTTTCATATCTTCCCAGTTTTCTAAGAAAATTAGATATTTTCAATTTGATTTAACAATGTATTTTTCAATCAAAAATCTTAAGGAAATTATCATTGCAACAAAGTTTTGTGAATCAGTACCTATTAAGGCATATAAACGATATTTATTTGACGATCTAATAGTCATACCCATGATTTAATTTGATATAATCCTCGATATGAATTAGACTTTATACGATGATGTGAAAATTTATTGTAAGAAGAAGAAGGTTACAATTCTCGATGATGATAAGGAGTACCTTATCCTTAGATCAGAAATGTCACCATATGATTCTTATCTAGATCCACCCCCAGTAGCTCTACTAAATTCAATTATTAGGGAGTATGAGAATAAAATAATTATGGGTGAGGAAAAGAATGTTTGAATACATGACATACCTATTTTTCAAGAATATTTTTATGTGTTTCCATAGGATTTACCTAGACATCCTCCATAATGAGAAATTGAGTTTTCCATTGATTTAATTCCTGGTTCAAGGCCCATATCAAAGACCCCTTATAGAATTACCAATATGGAATTAGTGGAAAAAAATAAATAACTAGAGGAATTGAGTAATAATGGATCTATTCTCCCTAGTGTTTCTCGATGGGGAGCCCCTATCATTTTTTTTAAGATGAAAGACGGATCTATGAGGTTGTGCATTGACTACAGGGAGATCAATGTTATAACAATAGAGAACAAGTATCCTCTACCTCGCATTGGTGATTTATTTGACCAACTTCATGGAGCTCAATATATTTCAAAGATTGACCTTCGATCTGGATATCATTAGTTGTATGTGAAGATGGAAGACATTCTAAAAACAGCATTTCGAATCAGGTACAGGCATTACAAGTTTACAGTAATGCCTTTTGGATTGACTAATGCACCCTCTATCTTCATGGATCTAATGAATAGAGTTTTCAAGGAATCTCATGATGACTTTTTAGTGTTATTTATTGATGATATCTTTGTATAATACAAAATCTACAAAGATCATGAAAATAACTTGTGCATTATTCTAAAGACTCATAGAAGAAATGAATTACATGGGAATTTTAGAACGTGTGAATTCTGGAATCAAGAGATTTATTTTCTTCGCCATATTTTCTATATGGATGGAATCTTTTTTGATCCTTCAATGACCAAGGAAATTAATGAATGTCCAGAACCAGCGAGTATAATTGAGGTACGCAGTTTTATTGGTTTAGGAGGTTATTATCGACGTTTCGTCCTTAATTTCTCCCTGTTGGATAACCCATTAACCAAGCTCACACTTAAAAGGGTTAAATTTGTTTGGACAAAAGAGTGTGATGATAGTTTTGAAGAACTGAAGAGAATATTAGTTAATGATTCTATCTTGGCTATACCATCGGGGAATGATGGGTTTGTTATTTATAAGGATGCTTCAAATAAAGTACTTGGTTGTATCCTTATGCGGAATGATAGATTTATTTCCTATGCATCACGATAGCTAAAAATTCATCAGAAAAACTATCATACTCAGGATCTTGATTTAGAAGCTGTAATCTTTGCTCTAAAAATATGGAGACACTATCTCTATGGTGAAAAATGTGTGATTTATACTGATCACATGAGTTTGAAGTATGTTTTCTCATAGAAAGAACTCAACATGAGGCAAAGACGATGGCTTGAACTACTCAAGGATTATGATTTCACTATACACTACCACCCGTGGAAGGAAAATAAGGTGGTAGATTCAATGAGTAGAAAGCACCGTGGAGTTTTGACCAATATGAGAGTTGAAAGGGATCCTATTTTCATGGATCTAATAAAGATGGATATGGTAATAACCATGGAAGGTGAAACATCAATAATTTTTCAAATGGTTTCCAAACCATCTTTACTATAAATGATAAAGATTTCTCAGACTAATGATGAGGAGTTTAAAAAGAAGATTGAAGCTATAAATGATGGGAGATCGATTGAATTCGTATATGAAGATAGAATTTTGAAATTTCATTAGAGACTTTGTGTTCCCGATATACATGATCTAAAAAGGGAATTGTTGGATGATTCTCATAGATCCAATTTCTCTATACACTCAGGGAGAACCATGATGTATAGAGATTTGAAGGAACAATTATAGTGGGACAACATGAAGAAAGAGATTGATAATTTTGTGTCAAGATGTATATTTTTTCAACAAGTGAAAGCTGGAAGGCAACAACCTGGAGAAGTCATGGAACCTCTTCCCATACCTGAGTGGAAATGGGTTGATATTACGATGGACTTTTTCATGGGGATACCAATGAATCCTTGAAGTAATGAAGCAATATGGGTCACTATTGATCATCTTACCAAGTCAGCACATTTTCTTACTATAAGAGAAGATTTACCACTTGAACATTTAGCAAGACTTTATATCAATGTAGTTGTAAGACTTCATTGAGTACCCCTATCGATTTTTCTGACCGTGATCCCCATTTTACATCAATATTCTGGAAAAGTCTTTAGAAAGCCCTGGATACTGAACTTCATTTGAGCACTACCTACCACCCTCAAACTGATGGAAAATCATAACGTACTATTCAAACCATAGAAGACATGTTGAAATCCTTCTCACTTGACATTCAAGTTATATGGGATCAATATTTACCTCTTGAATAATTTTCCTATAACAATAGCTTCTATTCAAGTACTCACATGGCACCATATGAAGCGTTATATGGAATGAGATGTCACACACCAACTTATTGGGATGATGTTGGTGAAAGAAAATGCATTTCCCCGAGACATGTTTAGGAAATAATGGAAAAAGTGAAGATTATCCAAACCCACATCAAAGCAGCCCAAAGTAGGAAAAAGAGCTATGTTGATAGTTGAAGGAAGGATTTGGAATTTCTAGTAGAAGACCATGTTTTCTTAAAGGTATCTCTATGGAAGGGTGTTATACGATTCCGTAAGAAGGGAAAATAGAGTCCTAGGTACATTGGACCTTTTGAAATTATAGAATGAGTTGGAGTTGTAGCGTATCATTTGGAAATACCTCCAAGTATCTCCAAAGTTCATGATGTCTTCCACATATCACTGTTGAGAAAATACATGCATGACCGAATGTATGTACTCACCTATGAGGAAATTGAACTAGAACCTGATCTGTATTATTATAAAGAGCCTGTCAAAATTCTTGATACTAGAAAATGAGTGCTGAGAAACCAGACGACTCATCTGGTAAAATTTCTATGGAGAAACCATAAGATGGAAGAGGAAATGCGGGAACCAGAGGAACATGTGATGAAGAACCACCCAAATCTTTTTTTTTTGTGGAATTATTATAGAAATTTCAAGGAAAAAATTATCTGAAGGAGGGAGGAACGTAACACCCCAAGATTCCATGGTATGTTTCCCTTTGAATAATGAAATAGCATGCATTGTACGCAACGTCAAGGTTCTAACACACCGTGACCAATCAAACTAGCCATTATGAATAGTAATACCTACTTTTTGAAATTTTATAATTTTTATTTTTAAAAATGGACTTCATTTTTGAATTCAGAATATCAAAATTATCTTAGGGTGAATTTTTGGTATTTTTCTAAAAACATTCAATTTTTGATGAATAGTGAAAAACATTGTGTAATTGGTTAAAACTGACATTTTATTTAAATAATTATTTATTTTATTTAAATTAATTTTAGGTCAAAATAGAAACATAATACCTATATATGTTCAATTTAATTCATTGGAGTCATTTTATGATAATTTTAGATATTTAACAATTTTATTGAACTTTTTACAGTCTTTTACCCACCTCCTATGAGCATTTGCAAATTTGCATAAAACATAATTTTACTACTTCTGTGACTGAATTTCAAAAATCTGAGAGACATGGTTAATATCAGTAAGTAAAATTTGGTTCAATAAGATGGAAATAATTTTTGGGGAATAGTAACTTTTGACTTTTATTTTCCACGATTAAAAGTAAATAGGGTAATTAAGGGTAAAAATGATATCATAATTACCCTAACACATGTACTAATTCTATGTTATAAGTATAATTAGACCCAAAACATCCTTAGGAATAAAATATGGCCCTTTTGGTCCACATGGATTAGATTAGGTCATTTATTATTATTTTATTTAAAGAAGAGTTAAAAAGTTAAATTCAATTTTTAATAACTAAACCATTTTTAATATAGGTTTACACACAATATAAATTCAACTATAAATATTCATTATAAAGATAGAAATATTTCCTACATAATAGTATTTTATTTGTAATTTATAGACATTAATTAATTTAATTTATTTATGACCCAATGATGATGTAGTAATTACCTTATTAATGAAATATTAAAATATTTTTTATTATAAATATCCAAATAAATGTAAATTCAGACTTCTGATGAATTATTCTCATTTTCTAGGTTAATATGACATGTTAGAGTTTGTTAAATAAATTTTATTAGAAGTGATAAAATTTTAATGGCTTTCAAAAAATCAAGTACTAAATATTGTCAAACTTGACATAATTGAGTTTTTAAAACAAATATTATATTATTAATTTATATAATATTCATAAAAATATAAGGTTCATCCAAAAGACTTATATACAGTTATATATATTAATAATAAACCACTTGGGGTTCCCTTGGAAGTTTATAGTATGTTTATTAACCATATAATATAATAATACAAAGAGACATGGTAAATGTCAATCTATTTAACTAAGAGTTAAACCTAAAAGATAATGCTAATATGGTGACCTAAACCTATCTAAAACATATTTTTTGAGTTTTTTTGACCCATCCCCACCTTATAATCTAAATAAATCATTTTGGAGTCATTAGAAAACGAAAATTATTTTATTATAAAATAATATTTCCATCTTTTCCTAAAGTGACCCTCACCTCTCTTATAAAAGGGAACATCCACCTCTCTCAAAACCACACCTCCAGAGCCATTTGGATCGGCCAAACTCAGCCGAAATATCCTCCTAACTTTCCTACCATAATCCTAGAGGCCTTCATTTGTTCATAAATCCAACCTATGGATCCCTTTTTATCAAATAAAAAGGAAGAACCCGAAGAAGATATATATATTTCATCACCTCTTTCAAGTTCTTTTCTTCTTCCACTTCCTCTTTATTTGTTGTTTCCATACCAAAATAATAAATCCATTAACTTTTACATACAATTATGTTATTATAAATATGGTACAACCATATTAATTATTCTATCCATCTTATAAATGACAAAGTCACCATACGTGTGTACGTATGGCTTACCCTCTCCACGTCATGGTGTAGTTTGTTATTCAAACACTTCATTATTTGGATGGGTATAATAATGAGTATAACTAATGTATATAATAAAAATAAGATGTTAATTATTATTTATATATGATATACCATCCAATTACATACGATTTGGCCATAAATATAATAATATTATCGCTCGTGCATACGTACGGATTGTCATCTCCATGAATGCAATGAGATTTGTTTCCCCATTGTAACCATTCAAGAATAATTTTCATTTGCTGACTAAAAATAATGTTTATGAACATAATATCATTCAGTATATTAATCAAATACATCCTATCCATAACAAACATGGCTTACATAGCAAGTCATATAAAGTAAAATGAATTAGTTGACACCTGAAATGATGATACTACTGAAATATTATTAACATAGAAATATTAGAGGATCATATATGATATCATATTTATGTATATAGTTCTTGTATAATTTAATAAAAATGATTTAACTATTATATAAGAGGTTAACATACCCTCGACCAAGGAAAAGTACATGGTAAGTGTTAATTTCACAATCTCTATATTATCTGAGGTTGTTTTTATGTAAGTATCTACTAGGACCTCTTCTTCATCCACAACCATGTTTTCTTAAAAACGTTTTTCAAAAAAAATTACTATTTAATAGACTATGGGTTAAATTAATTTATACCCTTATTTAAACTTATATGTATTGAAATAAATCTTTCTGTCATCTTCCAAACAAGGTACTTTATGACCTTTTTGACAAAATTAATGTAAGAATGTTTTTTTAACTTATATGGCGGGTGTGGCTATTTTCCACCGTTATAACATCATCGAAGCTTCCCTTAGAAGCTTATAAGAATTTTTTCAAAATAAATGTTTTCTTTTATAATTAAGTGACTCTTAAATGGTTCCAAAATAGAAATAGGTATTTCTTTCCAATATTTTTCATTTCATCTATGTCGGCATCCTTTGATGGATTTTAAACTTGTTTGAAGTTTATTTATTATAATAAAAATCATCCATATTTTATTGAAGTTTCTGTGATATGTTTGACTGTGGATGTGTTATTTTTATACCCTTCATGGTTTATGGTTTAATTATTGACATTTCATATGATAGTTTTAATTTAAATGTTAATGTTATGTTTCAAAATTTTCTTATGAGGAACATATTGGACTTAATTAGTGACGGGTGGAGCCCGCTATATCTCCTCGGTGCATCGGTAGGACTCATGAGAAAATTATATGTGGAATTTTCTGAGGCATTTCCTAATTTGATATATGGTTTTGGATAAGGCCTTAATCATTTTTATATGTCTTAGTGATGCCTTGACAATATGATTCAGAATTTCTGGCATTATACATTCCCTCATTATGAAAATAATAAGGATGGTTCATGTGGTTATTCGACTAGTAGAATACCCATGACTATGTTTTATTATGGAATTTTTTACTCAGCTCATATCCCTGCCATAAAGTGTTCATTTTTATTATTTGTAAAGGCTTGTGTTTTTAATTATTCACCATTCCTAATGTTTATGTTATATTCTGCTGTATTGCTTACCCTTACTGAGCATTTGAGCTCAACCCTTTCTTATGTTTCATTTTCCCTGGGTATGAAGATGTTAGTTATGAGTGACTTTCAGGCATTATCTAGGAGGCTTAGATGTTTCTAATGGAATAAATTAGTGTTGTATTTCTTTTCAAGTTGTAATGTTGAACTTATGTATATATCTTATTTCCAATAATACTAAATTGATCGGCCTTTCAGGACATGATTCCTTGTATCATTCCAATGTTATGTAATAAAGCGCTAACTCTGGGTAACTGGGATTGGGGAGTTACTAAAATGGTGAACCCAAAGTGAATTCTCAACCAAGATGGAGGTTTTACCCCACTCAAGCCCTCCGTCTAAAAAAATGGTGGAAGGGGGCCAAGTTGAATAGTCAAATATAAATATTTTCAAGAGATGCTACTTTAATAGGGGGTTTTGTTTGTATATTTCATATAAATACATACATATATATATCAGGTTTCCTCAGAGTGACCTTCTATCCCAATGAAATCCCGGAAAAAAGTGCAGACAAGCACCTCAGTGGTCCCGCAGGATGCCGAGGCCCGGATTAATAGTACAACCTGCTCTCCTACCCAACATCTTCAACACTATTTATCCAACACAGTGATCAAAGAGTACCACTGAAATGGTACTCTCCCTATAGTGGTGGCCCCAAGACAATCCCTCAAGTCTGCAAAAGTCTGACAGCCACCTCCTCATCTGCAGTCGGTGACCCAACACAATGTGGCCCTCGTAGTCATCTCAAACCGTTTTATGAGCCAATCCCCAGAACATGACAATGAGTACATCCCTTATCTTAGGGATGCACATGAAGTTGATGTTAATGACTTCATATCAATTTCACAGGGGTCCTACTCACATGCCCCCTCCAGAGTGTTTCATCGCCAACACCAGGCAACCAAGTCTCCTCACGCTAAGGAGGACCTTATGCCGATACCACCTATTGATGTACAGAAGGATCGGGGCCCTCAAACTTCCCAATGAGGGAAGAAAATATATAATTAGGAATAGGATATCACCCTGGTTCCTAACGAGAAAATTTGTTGTAAAAAAATTAGCAGCATCAAACGGGTAGACATACAAATCTTCCCCCTCCACTCAATCCCACCACATAAATAGGGTGGCATAATATGAGTACGTTCACGTTCCTGTTAGTGCTCATCAGTCTCACCATGAAGAGAGGGAATAAAATTACATGTATATGAAGATATCATCTAATACACAAGAAGATATTCATCCAAATAGGATTGTAACCTGCATACAAGCACAAATACCTGCTGACACATATAAAGCCCGCCATCCAAATAGGGTGGCAAACAAATATGAGCAGAGTCAAATTCTTATGGATAAATACAAATCCCATGAGACAAATATAGTTGAAAGTGAGCGAATGAAAATTCATACTTGTGAATATGAATCCCATCAGTAAAATACAGTTGAAACTAGATAAGACAACTGGCAGTATACTCATTCCTCTATCCTGTTATAGGAGACCTGCTAGTATCTACGAAAAACATATGGAGGGTCGGATCAGGCACAAACTCTTGCTCTTACATCAGAATGGTCATTCACACCCATTCCATCTAATTTTGTTTCTAATCACATCTTGGAAATTATGGAGGATCAGATGTTGATTCCAGACCATATCCTCCAAACATTCCAAGATATCATTGCATTAGTGGAAAGGTAAGGAACGAGGCCCATGACCCAATTTCCTCGATTATAATGACTTACTCGCAAAATGGGTTAGTCACTTTGGAGAAGTTATGCATCCCTGCTATATTCCAATATGGTAGACATCAATACCCTACGATGCACGGACAATCGGATCGAGAAAAAATCTCATCCCAACTGGGGGATGTCGGTCCAACGGGGTGGCTACTTCCGGGCAGACATATATACCTGCCAAAACTCAAGATGTCCAACATCATATCCCGATGAAATCATGGTACCCTTATATAAATTCTGATACCAACAATAGGTGGCCCCAGTTACCCGCATGTGAGCACCCAAAAATCAAATGTGCCAAAGTCAGCCGAAAAATGAAGAGCACAAACATGATCCTACTCTGCTGGAAGCTAGATTTATTTATAACCTTGAGAATATATCAATAAAGGATCTATAACCTATAAATCAATTACCTAATTATGGAAGTTTCAGTAGTAGATATGAAGGCCCTCCCAAAAATATTGCTACTAGAATCTCTGAAGATTCTCCCTAGAGCACCCACGGTGGCCTACTCTGTGGTCCCGGAATGATCGATCATGAGAGCCTATCTCCTAATGCATGTCAGGTTAGCCCTCCCCTTGACCTAAATATTAGAGAGAATGAAGGTCCTCTCATTGATTTCATCCACCCTGATGGTCCTCCCCAGGGTATACGTAACAGATATGCTTCTCCCTATAGTCATATGTCAATTTGTGATGGTAGTCCTCGCCCTGATGATAGTCATTGAGAAGTCCCTCCCCACAATGGTAGTTTCTATGAAGTAACTCTGCATAGTAACATCAAGAAATGAAAAGGTACTCCCCTCATTGAATTACATCCTGAATTCCCTCTCTATGATGCAACCTATATAAATTCTCCCTACAGCAAGATATCAAGTTGTGATTGTAGTCTTTTCCATCATATCAGTCATCGAGAAGTGAATCCCCTCAGTGGCATCAAGTAGCAATAAGGTCCTCCCCTCACCATATCCCACCCTGAAAGTCCTACCCATGGTATACACCATAAGGAAATTCCCCACGGTCAGACATCAAGTTGTAATGTTAAACCTCTCCACTGAAGAACCTGTTATGAAGGTCCTATGAAAAATCTGAATTCATTCTGGCAAGAAGTCCCTCCCCTTTCCAGGACAAATGTGAAAAATCCCTCCTATGTTGACTCACTCATAAAGATGGTGTCATACATATCAGACACTCTGTATGTGATAAGTGATATCCTTTCTGAACCACAAGACAGTTCGAGGCCAAGCTCATCTTCTAAACCACCACTCGGTCGTTTACAAAACAACAAGGCTCCCACCAGCTCAACTTCTTGGAATGATATTATTAATATGTAGTCAAGCTGTGTATATTAAGTAGAAGAGTCCCTGGAAGAACAAAAGTATGATATGATACTCTTGAGAAGACAACTAGATAAGGATAATATACAAGTGATGTATTGGCCTATGTCCACTTCTCTCTTCGACATACCAATGGATTTGGCTGAGGAATGTATGTGTGACACTCACCTCAATATATGGAATACTCTTCGCCAGATAAAAGAAAATTTATTACCCTATGAAGGGTATGCAGACCATGTCAAAATATTAGGAGAGCTTTGTGGTCTAATAAACATGGAATCCCTACTGTCTTCATGGTATCCATGATCAGAAAGGCAAACGAAAAACCTTAAACTGGATCTCCTCTAAGCATTAAACAAGTTTCGTTGCCTCATTGGATATTTCCTATATAGAGTTCATATTCAAGGATAGGGAGAACATGGAGCTCTACACTTCACCCCATGTCTCATCCAGTATATATCATTAAAAATGATATATTGTAGTTTTATTACCCAATGGAAACAATAAAATGAAATCCCTGCTTAGGAAAGATGGAATACTCAATAAAAATTGGCCATGAGTATGTCCGAAAAGTGTTAGGTAGGACAAGATCAAGCCATCAAAAAACATCTGAGCCAGGAAACTGAGAACATCCAGAAGGATTCTTTCTTAAGTTAAACCAACCAGTAAGCAGTTCCGATTTATTCAAAATCCCATAAATCCCATATATGGACAATGTAATATTCGGCTCACACCTGCACTGGAGTGCATGAAATCATAAAGTTATAAATAGAATTGGCTACCTCCGTAGTGAGGTAATCAACACCAGCCCATAGGGCTGGCGGAATTTTTAAGTCAAAATTCTATGTAAGAACAAAAAATCCAAGTCGTAATGCATCAATGGACGAATGGGAGAAACCCCCACCCGTAGGGCTTGGGGAATTTTTACCTCAAGTTCCAGCACAACGGGCGTCTGTCTTATCCCTTCTAGGAACAACAATGAGCAGAGAAGTTACTCATTCCACCCCATATTTTAGTTCATACCCTCCGAAATGTAGTCAAATTACAAGGTCAGATCATGGATCCATTCATGCCAATTCCCTCCAATAACCCCGAATAATACTATAGAATGAAAAGAGAAAGTCCAATAAAGGTCACAGAAAGATTTCCTGACATTCAGAACTGGGTAGACCACCCCCAATGCGGTATGCATTAGTGAATGTGGTAAATGTCAACCCCACAGATCTCATAGGAAATGATACAATGAGATAAGATGCAAGAGAATATGGTTCCCTCCTAAAGTCATCCCACACGAATATTGATGGTGTGCATACTCAGAATGAGATAGCGGTCCTAAATTTGGGTTCCCCCTTAGCTAATTCATCATTACTTCCCTCATGAAACCCCAACATGGAAATGAATAAATCCTAGGTCAATTATAACCCACCTACTCCTTCCCCTAAAAAACTTTCCCTCACTCTCGAGGAAATATTCGCCAAGAAGGATGAAGAAATGAAATATCTCACATGAATTAATGTTCAGATTCGTCGAGAAAGCTATATTTCCAAATGTGTTCCCCCTACGGAACGTTAATAGGTGTTCCTAGAAGAGGATCCCTTTCCACAGGAACTCATCCAGGTAAATGAAGTCAAGATAAGATGCATGCCCAACCCAGCACTGAGACTTTCAACCTACTTAAATATGTCCTCATAAGGACATCAAGACATCCTTCCACTAAGAAGGTATCCAATGTATATTTATTAGAACCCACAAAGGATAACGTCGGTTGGGTATCCACCCCAAATTCTAGCAACACGAGAACTTCTATATTTGTCCCATGTTACACCCGTCCAAAATCAAGTCTGGAAGGATATGCATCAAGGGATCTTTAATAATGTCAATAAACTAATAGATCACCTATAAGACATGGAAGGGAGATGTTCACTGATATAACATGAGAACAAACCCTACCCTGATTTGGTGAGAAATGTTCCGCCACCGAAAAATTTCTGAAACCCCGTATTCCCAGTCTTCAATGGTTTGGGAGTCCCAGAATAGAGTCTAGTTCATTATGCCTCTTATTGTGATTGCATTATAGGAACTCAAAATCAACAAGAATCTGTAAAAATCAGGTGATTTTTGTGAACCTTGTAGGGTTCACCCTTCGTATGGTTTACTAGCTTTCCAAATAACTCAATCGTGGGATGGGAGGACCTCCGGTGATAGTTTCTCTTCCAGTTTAGTTCAACATTGCCCAAGACAACGGTCAGTGATCTCATGAATTGAAAGCAGAGAGAGAATGAAGGAGTTTCAGGCTTAATTTCCTGATGGAAAGGCCTAACTTTTTCCCTATATCAGCTACTCCCATAGGATGAAATTATTGATGTGTTCATCGATAACCTCCACGATGAATTAAGAACACTTCTCATCCCAATGAACTACACAAGTGGGTTCCAAGATTTCTTGGTCATTTACCAAAGGATAGAATACTCATGGAATTGGACCAATATCAAGTCTTGGGTGGTTCCTCCAACCCCAGTAAAAATAACGGGAAAAGCTAAAGTGGCTTAGATAATGCTTAAGTCACCCCGACACTAGCTCTAGTTGTGAGGCCTCCACCAAACCATGCGGGACCCCCCAGATGCCAACATCCACCCAAACCTCAGCAAGATGAGTGAACAGGGGATTAAATAAATCAACTAGATTAGTGAACAAATAAATTCTACTCGTTCCAAGAAGACCAAGTCTGAGGCTATCTCATAGCCTCCCTGAATTGAAACTTTCTCTGGCTACTAAATCCAAAACGAGCCGATGAAGTGGGTCTTGAAGACCATCCGAATTATTTTCCCTATCACCAGATATTGGGGCATACCATCCAGGAGTGATTCGCCTACAAGGATCTCTTTCAAAAGGTTGTGTATTCTAGGAAATTAAAGTTGGGTCCACCGCCAGCACAAGTGGCATATATCTCCACCTTAAACACAAGAGAGGAAGAGGAATGGAATGCAGTCCCCAGCAAAAATTAGAAAACAATTGACAATTGGATGACACATAAAATGATCAATTGAGCTCATGGAATACTCCTGGAAAAGTTTAAACAACCAACCGTGTCCCCAATAGCTCCTAATGCAACACATCCATCATCCTCATCCCCGTAGTCCTCTCAGGGACAGAAGGGAAGAAATGAGGAGAAAGTATATGAGATGACACCAAAGATGAAGCCAGTCTTGACACTATCAGACTTCATGCTAGTAGACTTGAGACAATGGGTGCCACCCCACCAAACAGGACAATGGGAACCACACTTCCAAATGGAATCATCAAAAGAAGATAGTAAGATATAAACTTTTTCAGATCAAGAACTGGTATTCAGCTCCCTTAATTTCATTCACTTGATAGACCAATTCTCTGATGGAGACTATGGACACGAACTTGAATTCTCCGCATCCAACTGAAAGTGAAGTGGAAGAGGTCGTAGAGGCCCAGGGTTTCTTGGAAGACATAATCATGGAAGTAGTCAAATTCCTAGACACAACTTAACTCAGACCGTTAATGTGGAAAAAACTCATGGAAGGACACTTCGGTAGACACAATGGGAATCGGAATGTTCCTCTACCCTCACAAAAAGAAATCTGAGACCAATAATCTACGAGTATTCTTTAGAAGTAGAACAGATATCCAATTGCCTAAGGCGTACAGGAAGACGAGTTCAACCAAACTTGGAATGTACCGCTACATCACCAGCTCCTGTTAAAGAGGTCATACCATCTAAGTCCAAAGCTCAATCCCCTAAAGTGTCTATGAAAGGGCATCCCATAGTCGGGAATCACCAATCTTTAGAGTAGAAATATGATATTAAAAAGTATCAAGACTCATTATCGGTGAATCTATCGATCACGGATGCCTTGAGTCTATCTGCAGTCCTAAGGATGGCACTCATCAAATCTTTACTAAGTCCACAAGAATTTTAGGCCAAAGTAGCAGCGGACAAAGTCCATCGGATAGAGACCAGTCCTAAATAATGACACGTTGTCATATCCTTCACAGACATTGATGAAGAAATCATCATTCAAGGTAAAACAAAACCCTTATATATTTCTAGAAATATAAACAGCATAGAGGTTCAAATAATTTTCATCATCCACGGCTTTAGAGTGAACCTTCTCCCACTACAAAGACTTCTTAAACTAGGCTATGATGAGGACAGTTTCATACCCCGCACCAAGAATCTTCTGGGATATGAAAAAATATATCAGAAGCCCTTGGGAAGAATCAAGAATAAAACATGGCTTGGAGACCACATGTCTAATTCTATGTTTCTGGTAGTACTACAAACTATGACCTTCAATATACTATTAGGGAGTCCTTGGGTGCATCCGCACACTAAAATTGCATCATCATACCATAATTGCCTCAAATATTGTGATAATTGGAGAAACGGGACATTGCATGTCGATAAATTCTCATTTGAATCACGTCAGTCACATTACATCAATGTAGGGTTCTACGAACTGACAGAGAAGCAATCATTGGCCAAAAATGTTGACAGGATCACTTCCTTGAACAGATATGAAATGCCTCATACTGATCCCCTCTAAGAGCTTGGGGAAGATTCTGTATTACTCATCAACCAAGTTGAACACATAATTTCAATATCGGATATAGACTCAATCGTCTACATGATTTACATTACATCCACCAATTCCAAAGACACTAAAGAGCAGGATGTCTCCTATGATGTTAGGGAAATCCCTAACAAAGATGCTCTCAACCCATCCTCGGGACCCGAAACTATTTCCACCTTACTCACTAAGGAGAAATTGTATTTCTATTCTAACATATGAGAGTTCATATCGAGAATACTCTCTCGATCAGAAGTGGAAGAAAATGAAGAAGATGAATAAGAGGATGAAGAAGAATAATCATAAGAATACCTCAATGATTCCCCTCCTGTATTCTAAGAAGGTGTCTCCACTACAATTGATGAACTTAGGGAGAAAAACATGGGCACTAAAAATGACCCGCGGTCCACTCTGATTAGTGTGGGTATGAATTTTGAGGAGAAAGGGTCATATACCTCCTTCCCAAAAAATATCAATACATGTTTTCCTAGAACTACATAGAAATTCCAGGCCTCAATCCTGAGGTTGTCACTCATCATCTGGGTATGCCATAAGGCTATCATGGTTATAAGCAGGCAGCCAGAATAAACCACCCAATGCATGCTTCCAAAATAGAGGCTGAAGTTAATAAGCTAATCCAATCTAAATTCTTCTGGGAAGTCTAATATCTGGTCTGGATGGAAAACATAGTCCATATAAAAAGGAAGAATGAACATATTAGAGTCTACATAGACTTCAAGGACCTTAATCGGTACTACCCAAAATATTATTTCTTGGTCCCGATAATAGAATTGTTGATTAGAATGAATGCAGAATAAGAGGCCCTCTCCTTCATGGATGGATATTATGGATAAAAACATATCTGAATGTCCTACAGAGATAAATAAGATACTTCTTTTCGAGGCCCCGTGGAGTGTTCTCTTATAAGGTGATGCCCTTTGTTCGAAAATAATGTTGCTGCTACATGTCATCGCTCTATACAATGCATTTTCAAGACCTTCCTAGGAAAATTTGTTGACTTTTAGGTTGAATATCTGGTTGTTAAATCGCGACAATACTGAAACCACCTGATAGCTTTGGAAATGTCTTCAACAAACTGCAACAACATAGTTTAAAGATGAATCCCCTAAAGTGTGCCTTCGGTGTTACCTTTATAAAATTCATGGACATTGTCGTAATCCATCGCGGCATCTAATTAGACCCTGAGATGAAAAAATTCATCCTTGGCATGTCTCCACCTTGCAACCTCACTGAGTTGAGGGGTCTCCAAGGGCACCTGGCCTAAATCTGATGCTTTATTGCCAACCATGTGAGTAAATGTTTAACTTTCACCAGGTTAATGAGGAAATGGGTTATTTATGATTGAGATAATGATTTTAAATATGTTTTTGAAAACCACAAAAGATAAATCTAAATCCCACCAGTCCTGATGCCTCTAGTTGAGGATAGACCACTCATTTTGTATGTAACTACCTTGGAATGGTTGTTAGGCTCCTTCCTCATGCAGAAGAATGATGCCAGTAGCAAGGAAAGTCTCTATTACCTCATCCAAACAGTGTTTTATGTTGAGACTCAATATTCAAAAATCTAAAATAACTTCCTAGACTTAATCTTCGTGGTTCAAAAATTCAGGCATTACCTGTAGCACCATGATGTCTATCTAGTCTCCCGCTGCAAATCACTCAAATAAAACCTCAACCATCTCGTGCTAATTGAATGGCTATCACGGTGCGAATTCATCCTACAATAGTTTGAAATATGGTACATTCCCTAGAAGTCCATTAAAGGCCAGGTGTGAGAAGACTTCCTAGTAAAGAACTACTCAGAAGAAACAACCTCGTTTGATGCTGAATTTCAGTATGAAGAAGTGTTCTTGGTCCAAGAAGACCCCCAATCAAGGTAAATGTACTTCGATGGTGCTTAAAGAATCCAAACAGAAAAATGGTTGGAGGATCCCAAGTTCAAAAAATTAGGTTTGGGAGTTATACTCATATCACCCAAAAAGGTCACATTTCTATACTCCTTCCTACTTTTAGAAGGATTCACAAATAATTAAGTAGAATGTTATTCCCTCAATGGAGGCCTAGAGATAGCACTTCATGCATGAACTAAACACCTAAAGATAAAATTTGATTCAAAACTAGTCATCAATAAGTTCAATGGTGACTATGCAATTAAGAAAGAAGTATTGTCCCCCTTGATGAACCATGTTCGAGAACTGATTGCAGAATTCCCATCAGAACCAATGCTGACCTATATCCCCCCGTCGCAAGATGCTCAAGAAAATGAATTATCAAATAAAGATACAAACCCGGTTCATCGATACCGAGATGAAATAGTTATTTTCATTTCTCACCGTCAGATGGTCTTTCCATTTATTTAGAAAAATATGGAGGAAATAATTGAGAATATACATGCTTCTGAGCCTTATGGTCACACCTCGAGCTGGATTATTCCCATCACAAATTACTTCTATAGGGGGAACTCCCACTAGATAGGTCCGGAAAAGAACAGATCCATAGGTCGGAAGTCAAATTTGTCTTGTACAATGGCGTAAACCAAGAAAAGGTTCTCTTCAAATGAGGCCTTGATGGAGTTTTTCTTAGGTGCATCAATGGAGAAGATATTGTTGTGGTCTTGAAGGAAGTGCACATTGGAGATTGTAGAGCACACCAATCAGCAACCAAGATCTCCCATAAAATTTGAAGGCTTAGATACTATTGGCCCACTATGATGCAAGATTGTGACATGTTTACTAAGAAGTTCAATTCCTGCCAAGTTCATGATAATTTTATTCACCGACCCCTTGAGCATATTCATGCCGATAAGTACTCCTGGCCTTTTTCTTCTTGGGGGGTGGGTGTTGTGGGTCCATATCCCCCAGCTACAACCAAAAAATTCAAGTTTATTCTCACAATAACGAACTTATTTTAAGAAAAGACCGAAGACATTCCCCTTAAAGGAGTTTGGGAAAAAATCATTGTTAGATTTGTAAAGGACAACACCATTACCAGATTTGGTGTCCCTCATACGATGCTAACAAACAATTTCACAAACTTTTGCTCTACTGAGTTGAACAAATTATACTAGGAGTATGGAATCAATGCCAACTGTTCATCACCCCACCATGCAGTGGGCAATGGTCATAAATAGGCTTTCAACAAGACTCTATCCAACATACTCCAAAAGATAGTATATAAGGATAAGAAATTGTGACTAGACAAGCTTCTTCATGATTTATTGTCTTACTGGACCACGACCTGCACTGCCACCCAAGAAAACCCATACTCATTAGTATATGAGGTAGAGGCGGTTTTTCATATTGAAAATCAAGTGCAATAACATCATGTGGCCATTTTTGATCAAATACCCACAAATGAGAAATCTCAGATACAGTTTTATGAGTTGGATTAGATGGATGAGAAAAGGTTGCACACTATGAACCATATGGATGTTTACCAAAATCATATCGCACGGGACTTCAACAAAAAGGTTCGCCTTTGGTCTTTCCTCGAAGGAGAAATGGTGTTGGTCCTCATAACCCCGATGATACTTATAAAGAATCCCCCAAATCTTGAGCCAAAGTGGGAGGGAACATATGTCATATATATAGGATATATTCCAATTGATTATATGCCTTGATATCAATGGATGTACATCTCATCACATCTCCCACCATTTCATGGTTTTCAAATAAGTAATTCGTGTAACAACGACGCTAATGGTCCAAACTATATGACCTTAAACAATGATTCATCTTCCTAACCACATGGCATTAAACTGTATGGTATTAGTCCCTACAACACGATGTAAAAATGGGATTATTATGTACTTATTTGATTACTCTTAATAGAACAGCATAGAATCCTAGCAGCGATATGTTAAACCAAAAAACATAAATCATCCTAATCACATGACAATAAACTATATAATCCCTCAGGGAACTATGTACGACTTGATTCCAATTCATTAGTGGGATACATAGATATTCGTTGACCCTAGATCTTGGCCCAATCCCCACAATAAAATCCCTCTATAATATCCTCTATCTCCCTATATTTATAAAGGAAACCATTTTCACTCCTTGTTTCTCACATCGATTATAACTCACGTGTGATTAGTATCAGTGGTAAGGATTCCCTTACATAAACAAACTATAGAGAAATATGGTAGACTCATCACCCATAAAGGATGAAACCAACATGCCCCTACTCATATGTCTAAGAAAAATCGGTACAAGGAACATCCAGAACTACTTACATCTTGATTCATGACCTTGAAGGATACATAGTGTTACCCAGATTTAACATTCATGCTCAATAACCAACAAAACATTTCCCTCTCATTTCCCTACACATGGACCGATCCTTTGTCGGGAACAATCAGAACTATATACAGCTTGATTCCTTGCATTGTCGGATATGTAGTAATGCCTGGATCTAACATCCTGGCCCAACCACCATTTAAAAAAATCCCCTTCCTCCATGCATAAGTCATACTTGTAAGAGGGAATCCATGAATGGTCCTTCCCGAATGACATTAAACTGTGAGATTATTAAAGAGTTAGGTGTAGCCTGATTTTCAATGTTATGAGATCCCAAATATACCCCCAATTTATAGCACAAAAAATTTTACTAGATGGCGTAAATTTCAAGTCTGAATTACAGCACTCAAAAGGAGTCAAAATATCACACTTCCCCCTACATATGAGTCAGATCTATGTGAGGCTCCATTAGTTCAAGGCTGATCCTAGTTTGGATATTTCTTACATTCCCAGACACATATTTCCTATTTGTTAAACTCTATACAACAAGAAATATTAGGTCCCCATAAACATTCATTTCCATCAAATATGGAAGGCCAATGTCTTATGGACACCTCTATTTGACTTTGAACAACATTCCTCAGTGGCTCTGTATATGATGCTTACATGATGGTCGCCAGTCAAATAAAAATTCATCCTCATGAGAGTCCTATCCTACCTCGGTACACCCAATGTATTTCAAGCTACATGTCATTCCTCCTAATCCATGTTTCCCCTCGGGATTATGGTTTACACCTTCTATCATCACTCATGCCTAAGGAATTCCAGAATATCCCCACCATGATTAATTCAAATCTATTATTGGCCTTTGTGACATAATTTCCTTGCTACATGACTCTAAACTGCACAACATAATGTCCTCACTTCATGACTCTAAGCTGCCCTTCATAATGTCCTCACTACATGAATCTAAACTGCAAGTCCAGAATCGTCCTTTTTTGCATGACGTTAAACTACATATCATTGGTTTAAGCCTAAATTTATCCCAATTGTTGATTTTTCTATTCTTATGTGGTGACCCGGAATCCGCAAAATCCCTTGTTTCTCACACCAAGCATAGATGACGTGAGATTGGGGATATTTGAAAGAGATCCACCATGATGTCATGGAAAATCAGTCCAGGAATTTGGTATTGGAAGCATTACCCTAAAAGGTATGATAAGGTTCTCTTCCCCATAAGGAACCTCGATTCCTGGTCGTACGATGTTAAACTACATGGTACTCCAAATATGGGATGAATGCATCACCATGAATATGATTCCGATCTACGTTGGGGATACCCAATACCATAAGTGAACCGTAGCCTGAATGTTTTTAATGTAATGGGATACACTCCTACCATACCTTACACTTTGTGATTTGAGTGATATTGAATCCCCATAATATTTCATGGCCATTAGAGATGGAAGGCCAGTTTCCTGCATACACCTTTGTTTTGACTATGCACATCTTGCCTTGGTGGATCTACATATGATTCCTACAAGATGGTAATCAATCAAAGGAAAATTCATCCCTAGGAGATTCCTCTCTTACCTCGGTATTCCCAATGGATTCCAATCCCTGTGGCATCCCTCCTGATTCAAGGGCCCTCAAAGTCATGTTTTGGACCCACTTTCTTACCCACATCCAGGATATATCATAAAATTCTTCCACGATTCACCTATGGTCTCACTTGAGGGTTCTATAAAATAGAGACCCCATCCATATGAGTGAATTTGATTCATATATGAAACAAAAATTCCCACACTCATTTTTAGGTTCCCCATAAATGTTCAACCAAAATAAATGTCCTCTTTCATGCTTAGGCATACCCTATTTTTAAGAGTTCATATTTCATTTCCAGAAAGGTCACAATATCCCTAATACTTCATTAACATCGAAGATGAAAGGCCAGTGTTCTGTAGACACCTTTCTTTGACTATGCACATCATGCCCCGATGGATCTGCATATGATGCCTACAAGACAGCTTTTAATCAATGGAAAATTCATCCTCAGGAGAGTCCTTTCCAGTTTTCGTACACTTTAATGACATTTATGTCTTGTCTTTAACCCCATATTTGTAAAACCCCTCAAGATAACGGCTCATATATCCTCCCCATTTCAAATTCCTAAACATGAAAAAGATTTCTAATTGAACTGATCATTCACCGGCTCCCCCTTACGCAAGTAAGAATCATGTGGGAACGGTTTACCATCCAAAGACTATATGAATGTTTCTAATAAGATTTGATATCATCCCACAAACATGCCACCCACTATAGACCCCAACCCCAAGACAAATTCAATGTTTCGTAAATCCTCCTAGTCCATTGGAGATGGAAGGCCAGGGTCCTACAAACACCTCTGTTTTACCATGAACATCATTCCCCAGTGGCTCTACATATGACACATACAGAATAGACATCAATCAAAGGAAAATTTGTCCTCAGGAGAGTCCTCTCCTACCTTTGTATGCCTAAAATAGCTTACAACCCTCATACATGTCCAAAACACCCAAATTTAGGGTCATGAAAAATCCCCCATTTGTGTCTAAAAGTAGTTAGCATATTCCCAGATGATGAATGCAAAATTCGAGCCCCTGTCCTATAATTTTTTGTCAAATATGTTTGACCTAAAACAATAGTAATAAGTCTTATTGGAAGGAATATGAACCACCAGTGAAAAAGAATTACAATCACCAGAGTGAAAACCCAAAAGGCCACCCCCAATCTAATCCAAACAAGACTCCAGAGTGAAGATCCCTCCTAGATGACCATCCATATTTCTCACATGTTTTTTATTTCCACACAATGCTCTGGTAACAGTAGGATATCTTTTCTGGCTTCCACTGCACATCCTCTAAATTTTGAGGTGTGTAGCTCAGTAGGGACCTGGATGCAATATCTTTATGAAGGTATCATCCCTTGGAAGAAATCAAGGAATTTAGGATAGAGGTGTTAGTTATCTAGGCTTTAAGATAATTGATTGGATTTTTCACTAGGATAACTATATCAGAAAATATACCAAACCAATAATATGGAAGCCTTTCTAAAACCAGGTATTCCCTTTGGCTCACCGTAAGCAGATTTTCCAATATTTGGGGTAATGGAATGATAAGAATTTTGTCATCAACTAAACCCTCTGTGTTCTTTGATCTTTCATCAACATAAAAAATAGGGTTGTAGTAGTAGCCTCAGAAAGAGCAGTGACAACAACGGAAGTCTGTGAAAGAGCCATTGCAGCCTGTACTAAAAGATCTAAAATCCCACAAAAAATTAGTCCAATAAAAATTGTTGGATAATGTCCCCAAAAATTGGCTAAAGGACATTAAAAGGTTTCCACATGGGTATTCTCGTACTGGTCCCAATAATAGTATATGGTAGCCATTTCCTACATCCTTCACGATATGCAGAATAATTCCTTGTATGTTTCACAATACGCAAAAGCATTCCACGCATACTGCTGGGATATGTGGAATCATTATACTCCCTACAACCACAGTGTGTGAAAGTCTCGTGAGGCGCTGCCCCGTAGAGTGTTGCCCAGAAAACAGAAGGTTTCAAGGAAGGAATAAACTATGAACCTAGGCCTTGTTATGTTAATGTTTAAATATTTGGTTGAAAATTTTACGTTCGGATTATTAATGCTTAATGTTCAGTTCTCCGGTATAAGTTGAGTGTGCGGGACACACAAACTGCATATCATTTTCTTATGTGTAAGTACAAATTTCAGTTTTAAATTCCATTAAACAATTCATGAAACCAAAAATATGGTTCGCAGGTAGAATAAATTGTGAAGATTTTGGTTTGTGTCACATACAATGCGGTTCGTGAATACAGACTTCACAAAAGGAATAGTACGTAGATGCAGAGAATGCTAAGGGAGATCCAACATCACTTTTCACTGTGAGAAATGGTAAAAGACAAATCATCTAGGCCCTTATATATAGGTGTGGTCCCCTCATATCATACCTATCTATTATAACACAAGACACTTCAATTCAAAAATGCTTCTACATTGGTATAGTCTTCTTTTTGTTCTGAATGGACCCCATTCCAATAGGAGGCATTTATAGGGTCATCAACACTTCATAAAGGTAAGAAAATACTCCCACAATTTCGTTGCAGAAGGAAGTGAGAATTTCTACATGTTTAGTAAAGTGAATAGATGCAAATTGAGTTTTAAATTTTGGAATAAACATGAAGGAATTGAATTTATCAATAATTTTTAAGTGACATGTGTACCATCACCGGGAAGGGTTCATGGTACGCATTAACTGCAAACCACCAATACACGGAATGACCCATGAGGTGTTGGACTATAGAGAGATGGCCATCGAACCCAGGAGCCCACGAACCACGTCACTGGTAGAATCAAGTGCACGAAGTCCATTCGCATATAATCTAGTCAATTCAACAGTTTTTGGAGGAATCAAATCGGTAGGTTTCCACAAACCATGACATGCAAACTGTAGCCTCTACAAACCCTAGTTGACCAAGTCTTCTGTGGATCGAGATATCTCTTAATGGGATTATGAAAATGGTATCACATACCAATAGATATGGTTATCCTGATGCTCTATAAAAGGAGCACATAATAAATTGAGATGGACAGACAAAGAAATAACAGAGGAGACCCGAGAGGTTGGAAGTAGTAATTCAAAGAGGATTCTAGATTTGGTTTCAAATAATCGACAAAGCTCAAATTGAAAACCACATTTTTGTATGTATAACCAGTTGTGAACCATAAAAAGAAGGAACATAATAATAATGTGAAACTTGAAAACCTAATTTGTTTCATCACGAACAACACATTTCTCATGGATGAACTCCCCACGAATGACATGTTCCAGGACCCTCTGTCAAAATGGTGTTCCACAAAGTTTATCACTATGCAGATTGAACCAGGTGTTGTGTACTGCATCAGTACATAGATGGAACCCAAACTGGTGTGATAGACCACATCTAGGAATACGTACCACTATGGTGCATGATGGTCCATGTGCAAGCTCGTGTACTGGTCCGATAATCGGACAACCCCTATGTCCGCATACCACTATGGTATGCGAAGCTCCCCCCATCATGTGTAAGAAAATAGTTCACAGAATGGAATGCCTTTAGGTGTCCTTACCTATGGCTCCAATATTTCCCCGATATTACCGTCCAGCCCTCCATAGCTCCTCTACAAACCAGTTCCCCAGCATTAGGATAAATCCTCTCTCAAATCCACTGGATTCGTGTGATCAGATCATCGAGCACATTAGCGCACCCCTATGAGTCTTTATATCCATGGTAAGAAGATTCACAAAGGCTCTCCCCACAATGGTTAGGACTCCAATGTTGTCTGTAAGTGCACATTCCCATGGTATCTTGGAATCCAACCTTAGAACCCCGATATAAACCTCCCCAATCTATGGATTAAGGGTGATCACTTGCATTTCCATTCAATTAGGAACGGTGATTAGTCGAAGGAATCATATTCGATTCTACTTTTGATGATTGGAGATATTCCTACCCTTTCCCAGAATGCATTCTAGCTCACTCCCATTTAGGTATGTCCCTAATATTTTGAGGTCCAAGCCACAGGACCTCCAATGCCATCCCACATTGAAAGGTTCATCGCTTCGTTCCCTCACCCATCGTCTCCCTAGCTTCTTCCTCCGTAGGCCCTCCCTCTCCCATTAGTGGGAGAGGATATATGTGGTTGGTTAGATCCCTCAAATCCTTTTGTTACTCACACTGAGTATGAATCATGTGGTCTTATAGGTTTTTCATGATCACAACATTCACACAACCAACCCAACCCATATGGAACTATCAGGACTCTTATTCATGTTCAAACCATGATACGTAGGACGCCTGCTTGAAGGCCCAAGCTCAAAAGGGTTCCCTTCCAAAAGGGTTCACCCAATCATGCCCCCTCAAATGGGAATCTCTAATATGTAATCCCTAAACCATATTGAACTATGAGAAAAATGATTCCTATTCAAAACAGGATACATAGGATGCCTGTTTGAAGGCCTGAGCTCAAGGTGGTGCCCTTCCAAAAGGTTTCACCCAATCATGTCCCCTCAAATGGGCATCTCTCATGCGTAATCCCCAACCCATTCCAAACTATGTGGGCTCTTATTACTCTCATGAGGATATGTAGGAACCCATATTATGGGTCTAATCCCAACATCAAGCCATTTTCTGTTCACCCTGGATGATGATAAACTCCAAAGAACGTTATTGCATGGCTTAAGTCAGCATCGCCTCCGTTTCATCAAATCTGCATGTGATTTTGATGATCCTATGAACCTGGGGTTTCTCGTAGATACACTCTTCAAGATTGAACAAAGGATTCACAAACATATAAACATGACTTAAATCTGTAAGAGAGTCCTAGAATATGAAATAATTCCACCCAAAACGGTGTGATGAGCCTAAACCTCCCATCCTCTCAACCAATGGAGTCCTTAAGTGACATTGGCCAAATCATCATCCAATGAGCTCCTACCTTTGAAAATCAGGTCCATGAATCATGGATACCAGGGACGTTGGGTGTTTCTGGCTCTACAAATAAACCCACTGGAGACCATCTGAGGAAGTTATATCCCAAGAGGACCGATTTTACAAATATTTGACGCCATAGAATCACCCGCTGGGACCATTTTATTGTGTCTCCTCCTTCATAATGAAAAAGGAATAAACTTCCCAGTCCCCATGGGTTCAATCCAATCCCCCCTTAAAGGATGAAGATGGAGATCGGGTTGAAATATAAATGAGTGACAATTCTCGTTGAACCATTTTGTTCCAATCCCACATGCCCACCTCAGGTCAAAACTGGATATGAATAATAACCTAAAACATGTGGAATATCTACCTTCACTTAAAAAGAAATAACTAGACATCAAGTCCTTTATATATAAATAACCACTTAAATTTAATATATATCTCAATCAACTTATTGTTGAATATGGGGTTAACTACAAGGAGAAGATATTTTCTACACTAAAATATTATATAAGAAATAATGATTTTAAATTCATCTATTTTTTAGATAAAGAATCTAATAAATTGAATAATTTCCCCATGGATACCAAGGTTAATTTTGACTTGGAGGAAATGGAGTGGAAATACATTTAGAATATTTTTCAAAACAAGTATTTTTCATGTAATCTCTAATCAATTATGGAGGTATAATTCCTAGTCATTAAGATAAATAAGACTAAATATATTATAAATTTTGGTAATAAAAAGAATTATGTGACACTTGAGACCCGCTTCCATCAGGACACGAGACTGCAACATGGATTGAGTGTATTCATACACATAAATTAGAGGTATTAACATACAATATGAATTTAGGTATAATATATATTATGGAAAACAAAACCAAAAAAATCAATATCTAAATAATTTAACCATAGAATGTACATGAATAAAATTTCAATAATTCAAGAATAAGATAAAATAAATAAAAACTTCAGCAACTCTGTTGGAGGTGACCCCATATATAAAATACTACCAAGTAACTCCTCTATCTAGTACAGTACAGCTCATCCAGATACCTACTCCTAAGTTCCTTAAATGAATTTATATATAGGTTTATAATAAAAGGTGAACATAATAATATCCTACGAAAAAAATCATATTCAAAATGAGAAAGAAATATACTAAATCTTAGTTAATAGAAAATAAAAGAAACTCATCTTCTAAATAGTTATATTATATCCAAATCCATACAATGGATCAGTCTCCAAATAATACAGGTGATATTAACCATAAAATTATGAACATATTAGTCTATGAATTACTACCCAAAAATAATTTCCCACAACATTATAACTATCACCCTCCCTCATAAAAAATCTAGAGTAATATCACTCCAAGTAATCATCTAGTCCACCTCTCCAGAATTATCACACTACCATGGATCCTATAAACCACAACATAACATCTTCTTATAACCTCTTCAACACATATCATCCAAATAATCTATATAATAACGTAATTTCCTTGCCTAAAGATACTATATCCAATTTAAATGTACCATTCCTCAAGAATTCACAACCCCTAAATGTGAACATATATGAAACCATAGTCACTACATCAAGAATAAAATTATACAACATAATTTAATGTCAATAAAATGAGTACATAAATTTATTTTAATATGAGAGCCTCTATAGTCCATGATATTATCACATCATACTTTTAGTAAACATAGTGAAAGGGAGAGGGAGTATTCAACTAACCAATACCTGATCATCATGGATATTTGTAAAACACCCCTAAAATAGTTATTTTTAGTTTCTATTTTAGAGTAAGTTTTTTGCGTAGAAAATAAAAAAAATGTAATTGGTATATCCCATAACCACACTAAGGGACAATTCCCAACCTTACACCAAACTACATGTATCATCTCTCGGGAAAATTGAATACCACCACTGTGGACATGTCATACTATAAGAACATAATTTCATAGATTAATTTAATTATTTATTCTTATATTAATTTATTGATCTTCAATAATTGTGTCATTGGAATAGTAATATCTATATTTATTTATTTTATGTTTATAAATCCATCACTACAAAATCACTTGAACCATCACCTTCTTTAATTAATCCATTTCATAATTAATTAACTATCTAAATATTGTAGGACTAATATTATGACTAAAATAATAATAATAATAGATATATACAAAAAACCTACAATATGTAATCATTTATGAATTTTAAAATAGAGAAATTTTGGAAAACATCCATTAATAATTCACCATGAAATCAATAGAAAATCTCAATATTCAATAATATCAACCATGTCAGTGTCATCCCTAACACCCACCTTCAATACCCAATGTCAATCCACATGTCTCTACCCATATATCCAAACATAGAATCATTAATTATCATATCCATGGGAAATCAAACCACACCATCATTGACAAAAAAAATTCTTCCAGGTTCAACCAGATCCATAAAAATCGACACATCTGTCTAATCACTCAAGAGGAACAATTATTGTAGGATGTCCTATTTTTGGAAAAAAATCATATGTATAATGAAGTTTATAAAATCATGGAAATATAGCCTTTATAAAAAAATACGATTTCATATCCCCAATCAATACTATTTTGAAAATAACTAATTATTAATGTATTGGAATAATTCATTCATTATACATAACATTGACATCATAATGAAACTTAAAACTATTTCCCATCCATATCTAAAGATAAATTAATAATATTTTTTAAGATATATTTCCACATTCCAAAATTTCAGAGAAAATGTAATAATATTCACATTCCTCTTTCGTAGTTATCACTTCTTTTAAAAAAAATTGTTATTTTAAATGTTTCATGCACAAAATCCATGCCAAGCAAAAACGAAAAATAATATAAAGTATAATATATAGTAAATCTATAGGAAATAAATTAATATGTAAGAAAACATGAAACCATGAATACCGAATTCTAATTAATCAATGAAACTTGTTATTATATTTTATTAGCTCAATTGCATTATTATATCAAATTCATAATTCCTAAAATATCGACATATAAAAATAAAATAATATGGGGAGAGAGATAGATAAAGTCGAATACCACAACCCGAAGGTCGAAAATATATATTAAATATAATGTGGAATATATAATCCTCAAATTTGATCCTATAATAGAATTACATTTATATAGATTTGTCGAAACCAATTAGAGTCCACTAAACAAACATCAATAATATGATGAGATGAATAAAAGTGAATCATGGTTTAAAAAATAGAGGAAAATATACTCTCATAACTATGGATAAATATAAAAAATTTGGGGGTTTAATTTTATCAAAAAAATTAGAATATCCAAAACCTATCCTCTCGCCACTTAGGGATTGAGGTAATTGAGATAAATATGGTGAAAATTAAAGGATATGTGCTACAAATATCTTAAGAAATGTCGCCTTAATTACTTTTTAAGTGGAATATTGACACCATGAAACAATAAAATTCTAACATAAAATAAAATTTAAGTAAAATATTCTTGATATGATATAAATCCATCACATCTTGAATCTATCCTTGGAAGAAGCAAAACTTTTCCACTCTTTAATCCACTGGTTGTGAATAAAGGTTTAGTTCATAAACCCTATTTCACACCATGAATGATGTTGTAAACTATAAAGGACTATGAAACTAGATTAGGTCTTCCATACTCAACTAAACTGAGTACATTATTCCTCCAATCACATCCATCATCTTTCAAAAACTATAACATGCAATGTAATGATGTATCAAAATATATCAATTATTACATCAAATACAACTGAAACCATTCTCATCCTAGAAATATAAAACCTAATTGGGATGTTAATGAAAATTTCATATTAAAATAAACCATATTCAATAACCTATAAATATCTGACTTTATTAAAAAAATTCTAAATACTAAATAAACAAGAATAAATCATGTTATATTAACATTCCAATAAAACTATCCCAATATAGATAGCTCTCAAACACATAGAGTTTTATCAATGAAGCACCACATATTAGAGTATAATAAATATCATATATACCCATAATGTTAAATATATTACATAAATAAAAAATAAAAAATAATCTAAATAAGGAATATTATACAATGAATAAATCAAGATATCGATCACAGATCTCGGACTCATGATACCTTGCACTATCCTTCACCCCACTGTCTCTTTATATGACATGAAGAAAATAAATAGTTGTAATTTATAAATATTTTAAAAAAATAGTATGTTTGATAGAATACAATATATGCAACACTTATCATAAACTAACAATGAGATATTATTATATAGATATAAAATTTATAACCTAGACATTGAATTAGTCGGTAGGAATATGATTTAGTGCATTATGAAATATATATAAAGGTCATAATAAATAAATATTTTTTAAAATTATTTTTTAATAATCAATCAGTTATTACTAAAGTCCTTTTATTCATGAAAAATATTTTTTCTTAAAAAATAATACTTACTAATTTTTCTGATAGAATAAAGATCTATAACTTATACAATTTTTTCATAAAAAGGATATAATTTTTTAATTCATAATTTCAAAATTGTCTAAGAATTTTTCTTTTGGATTTTTATAAAAAATTATTGAAGTGTAAGAATTATGTGATATGGACTAAAAATAACCCTAAAATTTACAATGGTCTTATTGGATGAATAAAAGTTTTCCATTATCATATAAACTTAAAATATAAGACAATGTTTTCCATTTTTTATGATTTTTAATGTTATAATATTTTATCTAATGAAAAGCTGAAATATCATACTATTTTTTTATTACCATAATGTTTTGATATAGGGATAAAATGAAGGAATTTTTGGTTCTAAATGGTTATTTGAAATATAAATGATTTTGTTTTTTAATAGAAATTTAATAATAACTTTTTGTAATGTAATAATTATCTTAAATTCTTATGGAACACCAACAGAGTATGTATTCAATTAATGGAAAAATAATATAAATGGTATGAAAAATATAAAAAATTATATAATATTATTGCATAATTTTGTGCCACATATTTTTATGTAAATATAACATGTTAGGGATTAATGAAACAATTATATTCAAATTCCACATTGGTCATGATGTTTTCAAAGTAAAATAAAATGAATATAGTAAAAATGAAATTAAATATATTTTATGTTAAATGATATATTATTAAATTATTTAAGAATCAAATAAATATTTCAAAATAAAAATTATGATGATAAATGGAATAAAATTTCAACCCCTGGTAATTTTGGATTAAATTATCACCTACTATGAAAAACTATAATTCTATAATATTGAAAAGGGAATTACATCGATTATGGATAAAATTGGTTAACTAAGGGGTTAATCAAAAAATTTAATGTTTAAAATGATATCAAGACCATCAAAAATTTTATTGGATGATTTTATTAATATATCATCTTCCTGATCATCAAATCCATTTAATTTTGGATCCAGTTTACATGAGTTAGGAACATATTATATTATAATAATTCATGTAATTCCAAAAATGATGTAAATGATATTTTATAATAGAAAATTCTTTATTAAATGATTTTAAATTCCTATATTTCTTATATTTTTAAAATTTACTCAGATTAGTTGAATATACCAATCAAGTTCCATTTAATTGGGATTATTCCTTTTATAGTATCTATCATGACCCTTATTGAGTCAAAAACATTTTCCTCAAAGTAATCGTGAAAAGGTTTAACATAATGTTAAAAAAATATATAAGGGTTAAAATATAATATAAGCATATTATATTTTTTCAATAATATTATTTAAGACACACCCTCATACTAACAAACAATTATAACAAATTTTATCCATTTTATAATTAATATTGTGTTGTATTAATTTATTTATTCATGAAATTCCATGAGTGAGTCTCCCATTATAATAAAAGGTAATACTTTATCCTCTTATCTAAATTGTTCCAGAGGCTTTTGGTTTAGTTAAAACCGTACTAAATACCTTCCTAATATCAATCCATCCATTTTAGTTATTTCATTATGTACCAAAATCCAACGTGAGAGGGAATAATGTAACACAAAAAGGGCGTTTCGTGAATAATATGTATAGCTTTGTACCTACTATTTTAGTTTAATTTATTTTTCTAAAACATTAAAATATTCATCTAACATGAAGAAATAATAAAAACTGTATATTAAAAATAGTGATACGTTATTATATTAATCTCATAACCTATATCGATCTCCACTTATTTAAAATGGGAGACGAAACCATCATTTGTCTCTATAGAGGGCTACCAACTCAGGAAGCGATGTAATTTCTTTTCCATAAATGCTTCCAATGGATGGCTGAAATGGTTTAGAAATTTTATATATGTGATGTTAATGACATATTTATCATTATTAAAAGATGATATAACATCCTTTTTCTTACGCTTCCACCCACTGAATAATTATAACTTCATTTGTGCATACCTTAGGATTACTAGCTATATGATGTGATGTGATTCAGTTTTCATCACCTAATAACATGGATGTTATAAATAAGTATATTTAATGAAAAAATATGATATTTATGAAATAAATAACATTCTATATGAAAAAATCAATAATGATATTCTTTCCAAAATGATCGTATGAAAAATAGAAACATTACACATGTATATGTATGAACTACCATATATGTGATTGTAATGTAATACATTTTTCATATATTTCATGGTTTGATATAAATTTATAAAAAACATTAAAAAAATAATAATTACTCCAGGATTATATTTATTGGTATGATGAGGTGATGAGCTCATTAACAATGGTGATGTAATTTTGGATATATGATCTGAATATCATCAAAACATCTCACGTGAACTTAGTTGACTATGTAAATGATTGTAAAATGGTAAATGGTATAAAAACATGATAATGGATATTTTGAAAATAAATAATTAATATGATTATTTTATATAGGATGATATTGAATATACTTCTTGAGTAAGACTCATGGTAAAGGACATTGTTCGTTAAAACCCTTCTTTTAAATGTTTTAATAATTTATCCTAAAAATATTTACATTCCATGTATAAATTCATAAAATTTTATAATGGATTTAATAATATTAAAATGGAAATTTTATGAATATTTATAATTTACATCAATATTATTTCAATATTAATGTTTTAAAAATACTTTGTAATAAATGTATGGACTTCTTTACAAATGAAAATAAGAATGTTCTATTACAAACTATACAACGTAGGAATACTTTCTTCCTTCCACAACCATTATTTAATTTATGGATTACATTATAATATTCATTATTTTATTCAATAATAACCCCTTATTCCCCTACTGTAGATATTTTGTTAAATGGGTTTTAAAGAATAACGGTACATTGATATCTAGAAAATATTTTTTGCATGATTTCAAAAGAGATTCGAAGAGTTTTATGATAGATGATAGAAGCATAAATTTTATTATTAATGATATGGAACATGATAATTATATATTATGATGGTTGGTATTGATACAAATTTTATGATGTGTAAGCCTAATACAACTTATATGACAGTTGATGTCACGAACCGTCCCCTGAGGCCCGTGTTGTGACTACCCCATGCCCGCCTTCCATAGGCCATGGTTGGCGACTAGCACCAAAAAGGTGTATCCCTAAAATGGGAATTATTTTCCTTTAAACCTATAAAAACACACATACTAGAACTTAATAAGATGAAACCATGATGAAATAATGCAGTAGTAAAAGTGTGTACTGAAAGTAAGGGGCCGGAATATAAGACCAACTGGAAAGATACAACTACAACTAAAAATAGAAAATAGATCTTGAGTTCGTCCACTAGGGATCCTACTTGAAGGTTAGGTACAACTCTTCTCCACAACTCTCCACTTTAATTGCCACTACCATCCACCATCAGGTCCTAACTACTCGAGTCTCAGTCAAGGAAGGTCATCGTCTGTAGAAAACAGAATAAGGTACGGGCGAAGCTCGTGCAGGGGTGAGTATAAAAATACCCAGTAGGGACCCTAATACCCCTGAAGGTCTCTCAAAATTACCCAAAGGAAAACCAAAAGCATGATATCAATCACAAAGCACAAAGAAAAAGAAACATCTCAAACTAGGTATAACTGAGTACAGGCGTATGGATGATTATCCATAAGGATAGATCATCTTACTCTGTCAAGAGGCACTACTTCTTACCCACATAGAATCGATAGGTTCTAATGCTCAAAAGATCCACATAAGATCAATTTGAACTAACCCCCACTAAACTCACACATGATCAATTTGTGATGATTCACACAGAATCATTGGGTGGTTATTCACACAGAATCGCTAGGTTATGATTCACACAGAATCCCTAGGTGTAGATTCACACAACATTGTTGGGTGCTAATTCATACAGAAATTCTAGGAGTTGATTCACATAGAATTGATGGGTGATGATTCACATAGAATTGTGGGGTGCTGATTCACACAGAATCGAAGGGTTCTAATTCACACATAATCGACGGGTGCTGATTCACATAGAATAGTTGGGTGTGGATTCACACAGAATCATTGGGTGCTGATTCACATAGAATCGCTCGATTCTGATTCACACAGAATATATGGGTGATGATTTACATAAAATCACTGGGTGCTGATTCACACAGAATCACTCAGTGGTGATTGACACAGAATTGCTCGGTGTTGTTTCAGAAAGAATCGATGGGTGCTGATTCACATAGAATCAATGGGTGCTGATTCACACATAATCACTCGGTGTTGATTTACACATAATCGATTTTCATTATTCATGTCTCTTCCAGACGTAGGATTCAAGCTCATAGAACCCTTGTCACTGGGATAAACCGCTCCTCAAGCCATCGGTCATATTTCAACTGGACCGAACTCCCACGAATACGTAACTCGATGACTGCCATGTCATAAGGGTTACAACGCAATGGACGACGCATCAATGGGATGCTAGGTCTGTATGTTATGGGCATTTTCGTGCCAAGGACCCAGTTAGATTCGAAGTCGATCCAATCCGGTCGTACTCCAACATTCTCCAAAACACTCATGGAATTTCTCAAAAGGTATATTTCTCCCCATGGATCTCACTTTCATAGATGGTTCATCAAACTGATGTCTGGTTTCCAAGATATGGACTTTTAAGCATTTATGGGCTTGAGAGGGGTCCAGGTCCAGTCCGACCTGGCCCGATCCGGTTTGTGCGACCCAACCCGGTTTGGACTGACCTGACCTGGTCTAGGTATGACCCGCACCAGCTCAAACTGGCATGGGCCTGCACGATTGGGATGGGCCATGGCGGGCTCAGCCCGCTTGGTCGCAGACCCGCCCGACGCACTGGTAGGGCGCGACCCGCCGGGAAATGCAACTCGGTGCGCTAGCACGGCTCGCCAGTCGGGTGGCCTCCAGCTCCCCGAACATCTCAAGAAGAGACGTTAGGCTCTTCAAATAGAAGCACCATGTGGCACTAACACGTGGTCTGCGGGACCCGTGGGGTGTGGGTACACCCTCTTGTTGCGGCTCTTTCACTGCGGCACGGGATGGCACGCCGCCTCTACAAAGTGGTTGTCTAGTTGTCGGTTGCCCCTTCAGGTCCGATGCGGCTCCGAGTGGTGCCACCCTCCTCTATGGCTGGCGAGCTCCGACCGTGCTGATGAATCTTCCATGGGCCACCGGGATATCTTAGGTGGTGCATTCCTCCATCCAAATGCACCAATGGTTCTCCCAGGATGCCTTTATCGTTTTTCGCCTCTCGGTTTCAAGGTTCTGCCAAGTTGAAACAACCCGCCTCCGAAAAACGCAATGAAAATCAAGTGGCGGAGGGTCCGAGCCTTGTTCATTTGGCCTATGACCTCCACGTTATCATTATAACAAGTGGGAGTATTTAATAAATCACATTAAAAAAATGATAAACCCCATTCAAATATCCCACAACGACAACCCACAAATTCAATAATGAGGAGAAGAATCATAGGAATTTCTTGAATTAAATGATAACCCCTACCCCGAGATTCATTGGAGAAATCATGGTGGTGGAATAAGATACCACATTCGATGAATCTGCAGACATTCATCGATCCCGATTCATTGCCGCTCGAGTTTATGTCTCCGTCGGTGGAAGGCGTCGCATCACTTCTCTAGAGATTTATTTCTTAGTGATGTCTTTTTAAAAATCCACCCCAATCCTCATATAAATAAAGTGGTAAAGGGTGGGTAATGCAATGAGGAATTAATTAGGTTTATTAATTGATGTAATTAATGTGCCACATTAATTATTCAAGATGTGTTAATGTAACCAAAGTGTAACCAGGAAATTAATATTCCACATTTGAATGTTTGAACTCTTCTGTGGCCCCCTTAACTACCACTCAACAAGTGGTGAGAAAAAAAAGACATAAAATAACAATTCCTATGTTATTTTATTATTTCCTTAAAAAGTCATAAAAACTATATTTTTCACCCAGCCTGTTGTGGTCAAAGTGAAGCTTCCCATAAGATAATCCTCTAGTTGGGTATTCAACGGTGTCCTCGGATTTCACTTCTGATCACTGGATTAAATGTTAGAAAATGTCTCCCACACGTTTACTGAACGTACCTTAAAAAAAGTTCAAAAATTATTAACAGTCACCCTCAACCCACGTCGGTCGAGGTTAGGATCTGCCTAAGGGGAACACACCATCATGAGCTCAATGGTCCTCTCAGATTTTTAATTTGAGTTACCATTTAGAATTTAATGATTTTAAAATAAAATAATTGTCACTTGATTATTTTATTTATGCACATAAACTAACTTCCATTGGTGGCACGTGGCAGCCAAAGATAGTATCTTCCTAAAGAAATAATACCCTCACAAGTTTAGCGGTGGTCTCTGATTTTTAATCAGAGTCATCGTTCATGAGTTATAGGCATTTTAAAAATAAAATAATTTTTTTTAATTATTTATTTATAGTTATGTCATTTTAAGGTTTTCTCACTAGAGGCATGTGCCGACTAAACATAAGTCGTGCCTAGGGTAAACCTGCCATCTTGAATGCAACGGTGCCCTTAGATTTCTAATCCGGGAACCCGTTTAAGAGTAATTCCACTTTTTTTAGGAAAACTACGCACATGTGTTGTTATAAACTTAACACTTTTTTTGACGGATCATTCCTGTAACTTTGGGACTCAGAATCATGTGCGTTCAGATTTTGTGGTCTCATAAAAATTACATATAATTAAAAAAAAATTATTGTATTTCCAGGTCGTTACATTCTCCCCACCTTAGAGATGTATGTATCTAAAAGACAAAAGAAAGGTAAATCAAAAAAATGTGGGTACTGAGCACGAATCTGAGCCTCCTGCCCCCATGTGTGCTCCAGGAGGTTCCCGTGTTGCCACCAATCTCACACCAGAGGGATCAACCATCCATGAAGGACTCTCTTTTGTCAATCCTCTATCTTCACTGGGAACTCCGTAAATGTTTCCCCATCATCAAAGTCCAATTTTCCCTAGTCGATAATGTGCGATTGATCATGCATGAATCTCTTTAACTGTGACACATGGAAAATATTATGCACCCAGTGCATTTGTGGGGGAATAACTACATGGTATGCCACCTCGCCTACTCTATTGAGGATCTGGAAATATCTAATGAACCTTGGAGATAGCTTGTAGCCCTGGTCAAACTTATGTAGTCCTCGTTGGGTGAGACCTTTAGAAAGACATGGTCTCCCTTCTCAAAATCTAAGGGTGTTAATCTCAGGTCGGTGTAAGACCTATGTCAGATCTGTGCATTCTTTATCCACTCTTGGATGATCTGCAACATTTATGTGGTAGCCTATTCCAACTCTAGACCCATGAGTGCTCACTCCTCGGGGTCTTTCCTGCAATTGGTTGTTCTTCAAGTTTTCCCATACAGGGCCTCAAACGAATCCATTCCAATGGTGGAATGACAAATGTTGTTGTGTGTGAACTCCCCCAGTGGTAGGTGGTCCGCCCAACTATAACCAAAATCTTGGACACAAGAATGATGCATGTCCTCCAAGGTCTGTATGGTCCGCTACATATGACCATCAGTCTGGGGATAAAAATATATGCTCAAGCATGATGGAACATGGTGCTCATCTTTCACTTTCTAACAAGAGAGGCATTGTGACCTGAACACTACCACTGCTTTCTTCATACCTGGCCACTAGTACTGAGGCTGGAGGTCCAGGTACATCTTCACCACACCAAGATATACTTCCAAAGGGGATGCGCGAAACTCCCTTAACGCCTCCTATCACAGCGTCACTGGTACCATGGTGCATCCTCTGAAGAGAACGACATGCTCCCCACCTTCAAAAAATTCTTCACGAGCCTGTCTTGAGGATATCTGATCACGTCAGGCCTCACAGTCTATATCCCAAAGTTGTTCTTCTTGAACTCGATGTAGATGTGGGGGAGTGACAGTCATAGACTTGAGGTAAGCTAATCCATCTCTATCCACGAAGGATATCTGCAACGCATCTAACTACTTAGTCACCTCACTCAGTAGTTAGAGACAAGACCTCCTGCTGAGTGTGTCTGCTACTATGTTACATTTCCCATGAGTATAGACTATATTAAAGTTATAATACTAGAGAAACTCTAGCCATCGTCATTATCTCAGGTTCAGGTACTTCTGTAAGAATGTATACTTAATACTCTTGTGATCAAAGTAAACAGTAAACCATTCCCCCAAATATACTCTTAGCTCTTGGAGCTCCACGGAAGCCATCTGATATTCATTTGTAGATATTGGTTCCATCCCTGGGTATAAGACAATGTAGATGTACCTCTCCCTACCAGGAGGTAATCTTGGAAACATCTTTTGAAAGGATGTTCTTGCACACTTCCACTGTTATTCGAAACTGAAAAATCAAAGCACCTGCAGCCACGATGGTATGGTTAGCTGACTCAAGAGTGATCGGTTTCACCCTCCAATGCATGAGTTTCAGCCGTGCTATTTGGGATTCTTTTTTTCGGACTTATGAAAACCCAATTCCAAAGATGTATATATACCACAACATTTTTTCCTAAAAGAGTCAATCTGAGCATGAACTGTGGATGACCAGTCCACACCCAAACTAACGTCGTAAGGCCTCGATGCTTCCACCAAGAGGTTCCAACCTAAACTATTTCCTCAAGAGTCAGATCACACCATCGGCATAAGTGTGATTATCCAGTCTCATTTCATAGGTATCTTCAGATGTAAGGTTCAAGTCAATGGTTTAACCAAAAACTATAGGTATTTAACAAGATTTGAGACAAGAAGGAATGATCACTACCTATTTCTATTAATTGCGGAAGCTAGTGATAGACATAGACCATACCTCAAATCCATCATGGATCCCTTGGGTCACACTCCTTGACTGCATGCAGCTACTCCCTTCCCCCATACTCCAGCTCCCAAAGCCTCGTGGGGACCACATTGGGGTGGTGGTTGTAACATGTTGAATGTATACCACCTCATGCTGCTCTCCTAGCTCCTCTTCCATGCCTGTTAACCTAGAGATTCATATGTCCCTATCAATTCTTTTTCTCAAAACATTTTACACACCCATGTCCCAAAGACTGGTTTCGGTTTCCATATTTCCCACTGCTAACATTTACTGACTATTTCTGCCCTGCAAAAGAACATTCAACCACAAAGGATCTCTCTAGAACCCTAACATAAGCAGGAATGCACAGAGGAATAGTTTAATCTTAGATGCCCCTAAACACATCTTTCTCAGAGGTCCGAGCCTGGAAGCACTGTTCATAACATATTCATCGAGTACCTAGAATGGTCAGTATGACTCAAAAAATACATAGCTACTGACATGTCATACTGTCAATGCTGTAGAAGATCTTGGGAACACAAAACCTTAACTTTTCATGGCAAGAAATCCCCCGTCTCTAAAGAAGGTTCTCAGGATCTGTTCATAGAATAAGTCACCTTATCGTATGATAGGGGTAATCTAAACTATTCCATCTCCCTATTGATCCATGATGAATTCTCACTTCCAGGACCACCATCTGATATAATAGTGCCCTGGCTAGATGGGATGTTGGTCAAATCCTTAGTTCGGTCCTTAGCCACCAGTGAGTTGGGCCCGCCTCGGTACCTGATGGGTATATTTCACTGAAACTAGTGTAAGGCACTAATCCTACATGTGTCCTCTACCGGTATCACCGGTAGTAAAAGATGATCAACGGGAAGTGGTATCGTTGGGACACTGCCTAAAGGTACCATCTCTGGTAACAATCTATGTATTGATGCTTCTTCACTCTCTGGACCATACTCATGGTCAGGATTGGAATCCTAGCTGGAAGTCTATGTGGAGGTATCTTGAAAAATAATCAAGAAGAACCATGGTTGATAAGTTATACCTGGTGAGATGACTAAAAAGTGATTTAAAATAAAACATTTCCGGATCAAATGTAATCAATTTCTTCATGCACCGAGTCGAAAATCAGAATTTAGGGTCTTAGTGGATGGATACGTTGGCTGCTCCACGAACACTGGATTCCACAAACTAGATACTAAACTCAAAACACTTAACACTATTTCTCCATTGGAAATATCAGAGTCCTAGTTCTTTGGTATAACTGACTCCTCTGATACCACTTTGTCATGACTCGTCCCCCGGGGCCTGTGTTGTCACTACCCCAAGACTGACTTCCATAGGACAGGTGTTGGTGACTAACACCAGAATGGTGCATCCCTAAAACAGGAAGGCATTGCTTTTAAACCTGTACAAACACACTAACTATAATGCAACAAGATGCAACCGCGAAGAAATATTAATTTAGTAAAAGTGTGTACTAGAAGTAAGGGGCTTTAATACAATCCCAAATTGAAAAGTACTACTACAACTAAAGATAGAAAATAGCTCCTAATTTCATCCACCAGGGATCCTACCTAAAGGGTAGATACAACTCATCTCCACATATCTCCACATCAACCATCACCATCATCCACAATTAGGTCCTAGCTCCTCGAGTCTCAGTCAGGACTACCCATCATCTGCACAAGATTCAACAAGGTGCGGGCGAAGCCCTTGTAGGGGTGAGTATAACAATACCCAATAAGGACCTCGATACCCCTGAATGTCTCTCAAAATTCCACCAAGGAAAACCACAAGTTTGATCTCAATCAGAAAAAACAAAGAAAAATACACAGCTCAAACCAGGTATAACTGGGTACAGTAGTATAAGTGATTATACATTCTCTTAGATCATCTTACTCTGTCAAGAGGCACTGCTACTAACCCAAACAAGATCGATAGGTACTAACCCCTAAAAGATCCACACATGATCGATAGGTACTAACCCCACAAGACCCACATAGGATTGATAGGTGTTGTTTCACATAGAAACATTGGCTGATGATTTATACAGAATCATTGGGTGCTGGTTCACACAGATCTGTTGATTGTTGATTCAAACAGAATCACTGGGTGCTGATTCACGTAGAATCAGTAGGTGCTGATTCACACAGAATCTCTTGGTGATGATTCACATAGAATCACTAGGTGCTACTTCACACAGGATTGTTGGGTGCTGATTCACCCAGAATAGCTCGGTGCTGATATACACAGAATCACTCAGAGTTGTGAATCAGCACCGAGCTGATTCACACAAAATCCCAAGGTGCTGATTCACAAAGAATTGATGGGTGCTAATTCACATAGAATCGCTCGGTGATGATTCACATAGAATTGATCAACATTCTTCATGTCTCAGCCAGACATAGGATTCCTACTAATAGTACGCTTGTCACTGGGAGAAACTGATCCTCAAGCCATTGATCATATTTCAACTGGAACGAAGTCCCATGAAGAAGTAACACAATCAACTGTTGTGTCATAAGGTTTACTACACAACTGTTGGCGCGTTAATCGGACGCCCAGTCTGTAAGTTCTTCACATTTTAGTATCGAGGGCCCGGTTGGATTTGGAGACAATCTGACATGGTTGTACTCCAAATTTCTCCAAAACACTCATAGTGTATTGCAAAAGGTGTGTCTTTCTCCAAGGATCCTATTTCCACAGACGATTCACCAAACGGATGTCTGGTTCAATAGATATAGCCTTTTAAGTGTTTCTGGGCCCGAGAGGGGTCCGGGTTCAGTCTGTCCCAGTTGGCCCGAACTGACATGACCTGATCTGGGTCCGAACAGGCCCGGCCCTAACTGGCATGGGCCATCCCAGTTGGGCTAGGATGTGGCTACCTTGGACCACTAGGCCGCGGACTAGTCCGGCCCACCGGCTGTGTGCGACCCGCCTGGCGACGCGGCCCGGTGCGCTAGCGCAGCTCCCCTACCAAGTTGCCACCAGCTCTCTAAATGTCTCAAGAAGAGTCATTTAGCTCTTCAACTAGAATTTCCACATGGCGCAAGTCCCCCTCCTATCGCGGCTTCGATGGCGTGGATCCTTCACCACGGCGTGCAGCGGTGCGCCGCTTTGCCAACGCGATCAGCCAGTTGTAGGATGCCCCTTCAGGTCTGCCACAGCACCGAGTGGCCCTTCCCTCCTCTATGGCTAGCGAGCGCCATCTGCTACCTTCGTAGCTAGCACCGGTCACCGGTATCGTCGCACTGGTGTCAGGCCGATGAGTCTTCCACGGGCCACCTGGTGAGCTATAGTGGTCTGTTCTTCCTTCCGGATGCACCAATGGTTCTCTCGGGATACCTTCATCGTTGTGCGCCTCTTAGTTTAAAGGTTTCTCTAAGTTATAATAGTAAACCTCCAAAGATAGCAATGAAAATCATGTAGAGGAGGGTATGACCATTTTTCATTTGCCCCGCGCCATATGTTTTGGTATTATAACAAGTGGGAGTAATTCATACATCACATTAAAATAATGATAAACCCATTGAAAATCCCTGAAAAGACCACCCTCACTTTCAACAATGAGGAGAATAATTGTGGGAATTTCTTGAATTAAAAGACAACCCCTACCTAGAGATTCTTTGAAGATGTCACAATGGTGGAAGAAGATTCTATGTTTGATGTAGCCGTCGGTGTTTGTCATTATTGTCTTTTTCCCACTTGAGATTCCATCTCCGTTGGTGGAAGGCATCAAGTCACTTCGTCAGAGGTTTCTTTCTGGATGAAGACGTGTCAAAACTCCACCCAAATCCTCCCTTGAATAGAGGGGGAAAGGGTGGGTAATGCACTGAGAAATTAATTAGGTTCATTAATTGACGTAATTAATGTGCCACATTAATTGACCTAAATAATGTGCCAAATTAATTATGAGAGTGGTAGTTACGCAACCAAAGTGTAACCAGAAAATTAATATCCCGCATTTAAAAGTATGACCACCTACGTGGTCCCTGCCACCGCCTCTTAACAGGTGGTAGGAAAAAAAGAAATAAAATAACAATTACTATGTTATTTTATTATTTCTTTAAAAAGTTGTAAAACTTACATTTTCACCCAAAATACTATGGTCTATGTGAAGCTTCCCTTATGTGAATCCTGGCATTTTGGGTTCAACGATGTCCTTAGATTTCAGTTCTGAGCACCGGCTGAAAATTTAGAAAATGTCGCCCGCATTTTTAATAAACATACCTTAAAAAAAGTTCAAAAAGTATTAATAGTCACTCTTAACCCGCATCGATCAAGGTTAGGCTCTGTCTAAGGGGAACATGCCCTCAAGAGCTCAATGGCACTCTCTGGTTTTTAATCTGAGTTACCTTTTAGATGTTTTGGATTAAAAAAATAATTTTCACTTTATTATTTTATTTACGGCCAAAACAAACTTCAACTGGTGGCCCACACCGGCCAATGTTAGTAACTTTCTAATGAAAGAATACCCTCAAAAGTTCAATGGGGGTTTTAGAATTTTAATCTAAGTCATAGTTCGTGAGTAATAACAATTTGAAAACTAAAATAATTTTTTATTTAATTATTTTATTTATAGTTATTCTATTTTAGGTTTTCTCATTGGAGGTCTGCGCAAACTACACATAAATTGCGCATAGGGTGAACCCGCCATCCTGAACGCAACGGTGCCCTCAGATTTCTAATTCGGACACCTGTTTAAGATTTATTCCACTTTTTTAAGAAAAATACTCGCTTGCACTATTTTATGCTTAACACTTTTTCGATGGATCATTCTGGGAACTCCCGGCCCTGGAATCATGTGCCATAAAATTTTGTGGTCTCGTAAAAAGTCTATATATTTAAAACAATTATACGGTATTTCCATGTCTTTAAAATTGAGCCCAATATAGCATAGACATTGAGTGTACCAAGATAGTGCTCTATTGAAATTAGTAATCTTCCTTTCCAATATTGTAAAGAGGGAGGGTGTTAACTGAGGGTGTATATTCTATGGATGTAAATGTGATCCAGTTATTTATGACATTGGTTTTTAATATAATTCTTGACACTATAAAAATGGTATTTTATTATCATTCCATGGATTTTAAAGGTTCTATTTGAGAAAAAGGTGTGTGTTTTTTCTATGGAAATTATTTATTTCATATTCTCAAATAATAAGTTGATACAGGTATATTTTGGTATTTTTATTATTGAATAGACTAATGGATTTCTTCTTTTTTGTACCTTACGATGTTTTTCATGTTAAAACGATGTTTTAAATAATTTTTTAGGTGGTTTAATGATGAGTATGAAAAATTATGAAGACATTATATGGGAATAGAAAATATGAGTATAGTTTCAATAATTATCACATAAAATAATTCATGTTATTATTTATTAGTTTATCCTAATTCATAAAAACTCTAATCATAAAAAAAATCCTTTAGTAAGTAAGTGAACTCACATTCCCTTTTGATTTTTTATGTTTTGGATGGTTAGAAATTGATTAAATTTATTAGTATAAAATCCATTAATTTAATTTTTATGATTATAGAACCTACTATAGGAGTGCAGGATTTGACTATTATAGTTGAAATTATATTAGGGTTTATATGACTTTAGAAATTATGATGTTTTCATTTATGGTAAACATAATAGTCATGAATACCATTATTGGTTTATAATTTTAAGGTTGATAATATTTTTAATAACATAGAAACCAATTTTGAAATATTATGACATGGTATATTAAAGGGACTAATGAGGATTTCATAGAAATTTTATTGGGTTGAGGTATAAGTTACACATTGGTTTAACATAACATATTACTTTGGAAAAACATTATTACATTATTGGGGATGAAATATGGAGGGTATGATAAAATATTTAAGGCTGGAACATTATTTAATGTTGAAGATATTATGTAATTTTTTGGGGTTGTTCATCCAAATTATTTGAATTTTATCATAATTATATCAATATTGTTTTAGTAAAAGGACATATCATAGTTTGGGAAACAACCCATCACATCTAGGATGGTAAATGGTCACTAACCCATTATTGAAGGGATAAATCGGTAGAATTCAACCCATTGTACTACTTGAAATCATTTTTATTATGAAATTACATTAATAACACTAAAAACAAGGTTATTTTGATGCTTGGAGAAATTGTTTATATTCTAGACAACCATGGGACTGAGAAGAGATTTAGTGATTATGTGATTAATGTTATTTTGGAATAATATCACTATATTGGTTAACATTAAAACATTATAGTAAATATAATATTATGAGAATTTATTTGAGTATTTAAGGTTGAATTAAATTTTGAAGAATATATGATTTTAATTTGTCATTATGGTGATTCGGGTCATTTATAGAAATGATTAGAATATCATTGAGATTTTATAATATTCATTATTGGTATAAAATTTTAGAGTGATTGATTTTATTTGGAGTTAAATTCAAAATTTATCATGGAATAATATGTCATAAAAGCTTATAATCATTGGGTTTCAATCATAGTTTGGAATTTTTTGATGAATTTTAAGGAAAAGTATTTATAGAATGATTTAGTATAAACTATGGGTATTTCTATTAAATTTGTTATGTAAATACATTATTTCTTCATATGATGGTTTATTAATTTGAGGAAATTTATTTCCTTGTGCTAACCATTTTCAATTTGTTTAATTTATGTAGATACAATAAATATATTTTTATCCTTTTATGGATTATGTGACCGATTAGAAGTTGATTTCTATTATTTATGAAAAAAAATAATTTTGAATACACATTACTTATAGAAAAATATGAAACTATAGTGGAATTTGAATAGAAGATAAATGTATATTTATCATGAACGTATATTTAATTTTTTTATAATTCTATTAGAGAATCAAATTAATCAACTCTAGGATAATTATCTTCAATGGAAAAAAAATCTAGTACCTTCCTTTTTGATGAATTGGTATGATTTTTTCCTCCTATTTTGTTTATGTTTTTGTAGTCATTAACATTCAAATAATGATTTCAATTCTAGTGAACAATGATCTTAGTCAATCTAATTACTATTTGGACAACATGTTTTACCTCTATATCCATATTTTCACTTTCCACTAATGACTTAATATTCTGAAACCGAGTTTTTTGTTTTTCTAAATGACCTTTGTACTTCTATTTCTCGCTTGTCAAGATAATTGTTTGTTAAAAAAAATCTATGGGATTTCAAAAAAAAACATTTTTAAATCATCAATAATTTAAATAAATAGGTCAAGATAAAATTTTAACGATTAAATTTATTGTATACTAGGGAAATAATTTTATATCTCTAGATTTTAATATAATTTCCAACATTAAGAATATATAATATCTGAAACACCAAGATTAAAATAAAGCATGGGATGTTAATATTTAAATATTTTTATTCGAAACTATCCATTTAATTTTCATGTATGAATAGTATCGAACTAATTATTAAATATATATAAAGGTACCAATGAATAAAAATATACTCATTAATTCATAGAAAATAAGCTTCCAATTTATAAGAAGAACGTTTTATTCTTAAAAATATACTTTCTTCATAAATTCTTATATTGTTCCTTTGAGAGAATATTATAATGTATTTCTATATCTATTAGAAATTTTATTAGATAAATAGGATACAAATATTTGAAATCATCTTACCAAAACTTTATTATAGTTGATATTTTGGACATTTCAAAAAATATTAATTTTATAATAAATAGTGAAAATAATGTTTTTTATTGGAAATATAATTTAATTTTTAAGTATTTAAAAATGAAATTATATATGAGATCATTTTTAAAATATAAATTTTTAATTTTATATATCAAATTACCAATTATAGTCTTTAAAATAAATTTTATACTGAAAAATTAGTATAAAAAGGTTGTTATAACTAAAAACAAATTTATATGAAAAATAATTTTCCATCACATTTTTAAAGTTAAATTTTAAATATAATTATTACAACTCTCTAAATTGACACTTGAATTTTTTTTAAACATAGAAAAAGGAATTAAAAATTAATTAAATAATTCCCTTTTATTTTTTGTCATTATTAAGAGTAATCATAATAAATATTTTTTCCACAGTAAAATATAAAATATGTTACTTAAGTGTACAAATACTGTGATTAGGATTAAAACGTAACCCAAACACTTGGATTAATTTTTACTAGATGATTATATATCATCCATAATCATAAAAAAATTTAATATATAAACATTTTTTTCAATTTGGACAAAAATGTTTTGTTTATAATATTTTATATGTGTGTAAAGTTAAAAATATAATTCTTTAGGTTTTATTATATTTATATTTTTTTCATAGTTAAATAATGAAATAAGGTGTAGTTATAAATTTTTATTTTAAATATAGATTTTGTTTATATAATTTTAAATTATTTACAATATTTAGTGATGAAATAATTCCAAAATTTTCTTATGTTACACCGACACAATATTTTCTCAATTAATAAATAAATAAAATAATTTATTTTAATATTATAAAATGTAATTTCATTTGAAGGAATTAATTTTTTCCACTTATTTTTTGATGTATATATAATATTTGAGGGATGTGTTATAGTATTATATTATAATTAATTTAATATAATATTTTTTCAATGTCAAATTCAATAAATAGTGTCAAAAAAGTAGAAATGGTCTTTTATGATGAATAATATTTTATTGAATTATTTAAAAATGAAAAAATAATTTAAATGGAAAATTTGGATGAAATATGGTCGAATATATCATCCATTAGTCATTTATGTTTCAATTGTAACATTATAAGTAAAATTATAATCCCTTGATATTGAAAAATTCATTCTCAAGGTAAAGGTACAATTTTGTTAAATAGGGTGATAGCCCAAAAGATAAGGATGGAAATGAAATAAAAACTTATAAAGTTTTATTTTTTGAGTTTATTAATACAATATTACCCTTACCTTTGAATTAATTTCATTTTGGATCCATTTTTCATGGGTTAGAAACATAATATTTTATAGGATTCCATTAAATTGCAAAAAAATGACATAAATGATATTTTCAAATATATAATGTATTATTAAATGAATTATAATTAAATAAATACAAGATTCTTAAAAGTGATTAGATTTTTTATATATATAACATGATATATTTATGGGAAAACTTTCCTTTTACTGTAACTATCATTTAACAAAAACATTTTTAGCATAGTAATCGCCATAAGGAATATCAGAGGATTACAAAAAACAGTTGGTTAATGATTCATCTAAACATTTACACTTTTTATTAGATGAGGGAAATTTTAATCATTTTCATGATAGCTCCAAATTATATCAATATGGATCCATTTGAATATGAAATTTTTTTTTCAATAATTTAATGTTTTACGAAATTCCCAGAATTCTCCTCCCCTCACTTTAAAAGATCACCCTTTATCCTATTCTAGAAAAACTTCATGATCATTTTAGTTTATCCCATACAAATAAAATACCCTCCCAACATCTTTATTCACATTCTAGAGGAAATATTATGGTAAGAAATATATCTTTATAAGAATTATGGTTTCATGGAAAGGAGGCTATTTGAAGAAGAGGTAAACTTTTTACAGAATGTTTTTGTATTGTTTATTCTTATTCTTATTTCAAAGAAACATCAAACATGTTGATATAATAAAAAAAATAAACATCCATATGATGATATATTATTATATTAAATGGGATAATATATATATATATCCTCTTTTATCAAATTGGTAATGAAATCATCTTTCATGTGTACGGTGGACTTCTTCCTCGCATTCCGACAGAATTCATTTTCCATCAATCTCCCTCATGGATGGTTATAATAATTAATTTAACATTTATATATTTTATTAATAAAATAATTATCATTATTACATGAGGCTTACCTCCTCCATGAAGTGACATGATTCATTTTTCATCATCACAATAGATGGATGGTATATATAAGTATATTTTAATTATTTATATGGTATTTATGAAATAATAGTAAATGTATAATTAAAAAATAATATTTTCATTATTTTCATTATGATCATTATGATAATTAAGAAAATGGAAGTGTTACACATGTGTATAAACAATAAACCATCTCCATTATTGAACAAGATAAATTTTTAGTAATCATATTTCATGGTTTATTTTAATGTATTAAATGATTTGTAAAAATTATGATTATTTCTTGATTATTTTTTAATGGACTATATATTAATTAAGTCTTTGACTAAACCAATGTCATTTGGGACATATGATCCAAATATCATCAAAACGCTTGATGTGAACGTAATTGATTATATAAGTGATTATAACATTCAAAAAGAAATAATAAATTTTGAAATGTTTATAATGATTTAAATAGTTAATATATGGTTATTATTTAGATATATATATATATATGATATTATTTACTATTTTGACTCATCGTAAGGGAAAAATTAATATAAAATCCACAATTACAATATTTTAATGAATTATTTTTAAAATATTTTTATTCTGTGTCAATATTCATAAAATTATTTTATTAATGAATATATACTATAATGTAAGTTTTTTACCTTTTTTATTTTATTTTAATTTTTTGAAACATTAAATCATTTTACCTTTTTATGGAATATTTTACAATCTTTAAAAAAGGCCGTATTAATGTTCTATTTTAACATATTTAACATCAACAGATTTACTAGACACCACAACCACTATTTGATTTTTAGCTTCTATTATATGTGTTCATGTTTTCAAAAGAAATACTCCTTACCTTGTTATGTTTATTTTTATAATATAATTGTGTTTTTAAAGGATAGGGTATTTTGATTTATGAAACATGTTTTCACATCAGTTCAAAAAAGATTTCAAGGGTTTTAGGATAAAATACAAAATAATTAAAATGTTTTTTAATGATATAGTGTACGAAAGTTATAGATGATGATGGGTAAGCTCGATATAGCTTATAAAATGTGTTATATCCAAAAATATTATATGAATGGCATTCTAGATATTGAGTAGATAATGGTTTCACCCAGATATTGCTTTAATTTTTTAGGTAATGTTCTTGTTTATAATAAAGAATAATTGAATTTAATAAGAGATTTTTATTTTTTAGTTTCATAGGATATAGTTATTTATTACAAGGCATATGAATATAATGCTACATGATCCCGAATTTGGCTATTTGTTATGTGTTTGAATGGGTCTATTTGAGAAAATATTTCCTGATTTTGATATGGATATTATTTATTACATATTCTTAAAAAATATTGTGAAAAATATAAAGAATTTATTAGTTTTCAATTTTCTTATGGAAATATTTTATATCTCCTTCATATAGAACTTTCTATGCTTATTGTTCTCTTAAAATGTTTAAAATAATTATCAAGGGATTTATGTATGACTAGAAAAAGTTTTAAAGACATAATATGGGAAAATAAAACCAAAGTATAGTTTTAATTATGCCCATATAATGGAACAATTATTATTATGTAATAGTTTTATCTAATTTTATTAACTATAAACCTAAAATATACTTTAGTATGTAAGTGAATCCATATTTCATTTTGATGTTCTATTTTTTTAAGGTTAAAAATGCATCACATGTAATGCTATTAATGATAAAAAAATATATATTATGATTTTAGATATAGATCAAGGAATGTGTGTTTGGGATATTATAATAGAATATACACATAATAAATTCTAATATGATTCTTAGATATCAAAAGGCTACTCCTTGAATGTTGTATGACCCTCGACATCCAAATCTCCCCAATAAATTGTTCGAATATTCTGTAATGTAATATTGATGCTATGACCCATTTAAATGTGTATGACTCATGTCACAAATTATGTTGGTTCGCCATATGACCCAATGCCCGACCTAGTCCATGACATAGATCGAAGGGTGTTTTCGATCCCCCGAGGCTGGAAACTAGTGTCGGGCATCAAGGTGACACAGTTGGGAACGGTTTTTCCAAAAAAAAAAGATTTATAGCTGAATATAAACCGAAAAAAAAAACAAAAACAAAACTAGCAACAGAAGATAAAATAAATATAACCAGCTAGACATACCTTCAATTAACAACATAGGTAACCACCAAACATAGAACCACACTCGCCAAGATCGATCCAAGACCATAACCTGAAACAAAAAAGTAAAGTTAGGAATGAGCACCGAGATACTCAATAGGAATTCCAAAGTACAACAACACCCTATGCACTTACCTTTAAAAAGAAACCCAAAAGATGATTGTTTGAAAATAAGACCCATTAAAATATTTTTTCATTATTTCAAAATCAAGTAAGAGGTTTACATTTTTAAGGAAAACATTTCTACACCACTACATTTTCAAAATAGAATCTAAACATGCATTGATATTTCAAAACGAAAGGGAATCAATTTAAATTTGAAATAAATTTTTCACGAAAGGTGAAACAATCTTGAAAAAATGAATTGAAAATCATATCACAAGCACCATGGGAATTTCCTAAGAAACTACTGTTATTTGGGGACTAAGGATCCTCATACTTTAGTTTAAACATGGCATATAAGCCAAAACGATCCTTGTTCTCATGTATGAGCCACTAGTAGGGAACACACCCATAACCTAGTGGTCTTCAGTCATCACAAGTATTTAGTTAGTGTTGTAATGTCAATCCTAATAGTAGAAACTGGGATGAACCACTTACGTATCATCTAGCGTACTTGTCCTAGTCCGCCCACCTAGGTACCTTGGTTTCCCTTATGCTCAAGTTGAATTTCACATGCACACACACCACACCTCCACATTTACAAACAGTCCAGACATTTCAATGAAAACAACCCTCTTTACAAATCATCACATTTGTCAATTTACACACACCATAGAAAATCCCTTTTCAAAAACCTTTACCATCACTTACAAAGTTCCAAAATTCCACTATTTTAGAAACATACCAAAATCCATATTCATTTAAATCCACTTTAACTACTCATATACACACCAAAATTTTAAGAAATACCTTCCACACACCCAAAACCATTTTAGAAACTACTTTTAAGCATGTAAAATGTTAAGCATTCTAAATAAGATTGGGATCATATTTTAATAGAAATATACACATGTCAACACTTAAAGTGAAAATAGAAAACTGAAGGAAAGGCCAACATCAAGAATCACCATCACTTATCAAGAATATATATATTATTTAATATAAAAAACTACTTTTTAAAACACTTGAGAAATTAAGGAATTCAATTTAACGGTACAGGCATAGGGAACCTACCTCAAAGTGGAACCAATCCATCTACTTCGGCTCTTAGCGCTTTCTAACTAAAATTGTTTCTCCCCCACTAAAAATATACCCCTTCTCATATATGTAAGGACACCTTGCCCCTATGCATAAATTCGCATGACCCATCAACATGAGCAAGGGGATCCGTAAAGGTATTCTTATAGGAATATACTTGTCTCCACTATCCTGTGTATGCCTTTTTATATATACACATAGGTACACCAATCCCAATTAAAGTAAATTCAATTCCATGGATGAATATACACGTAATGGGGGAACATACATGTATATATTTACTTACCTATGCACATGCAGGTGAGTCTCCCTTAGACCCGGTGACTCAAAACCACCAACAAGGGACCTCATACTGCACATATAATTTAATAAATTAATAAAACAATTAATAAAACACTTCAAAAGTAGCACATGAGATTTTACAGAAAAAACACACTTGATCTCACATAAAAATGCCACTTTAAAACCGAACGCACTACAAAACCATACTAAAACATGTTTTCCATTAATCAAACTATTTACAATTTAAATTCAGAAGTGCGCAAGAAGTTAAACAGGCCCAAATAACACATTTTTCCTTCAAACCACATTTTTAATACACTAGTACCTTAATTGCTTTAGAAAACATTTCACAATCTCCAAAACATAGCTTGAAACTCTATTCAAGAAACACTACAATATGATATGCATGACACACAACCATTTATTTAGAAGAAAAATTCATTTCTAACACAAATACTTATTGAAATATTAGCAAAACATTCTTTTCACACTTAAAATAATTAATTTAATGTTTCCAGGAATTCCCACAACAAGATCCATATAAAAAACCTGACCAATTCTAAAAGAAGACCCAGTTTCATCACACATGCTGTCAAAATATTCACAGAACACATTTCACACCCCCCAAAATAATAAAAGAACATGCTGAATAAATTATGCCTATAAAATCACTCATCAAACAATATTTATATATGGAATCACCTACCATAGTGTATAAAATTCAAATTTTAGAATGAAACTTCAATTGTGCACCGTTTGCGCCACAAGGAACCTAGAGAGAACCTTAATTCAAGAATTTGAATTAGAATCATCAAACTAGAACCCTAAAAATTATACCCCTAGGGTTGGAGGAGTGGGAAGAACCTTACTTGAGTGATTCACACCTATGGAAATGGGAGAGGTTTGGTGTGAGGTAGCACTAGAGAAGGTGGATTATTCATATTGGTTGATGGAGGAGGTTGACGGTCGGTGCGCTGCAAAGGGAGGAGGTCGATGGGGTTACTGTCATTGAATTAGGGAGTGAGGGAGGTCACCAAAGCTGACCAGGAGGGGGTGCAGCATGAGTAGGAGGAGAGAGCTGGGGAGGCTACCGGCTAGCAATGTGCAGGGAGGGGGCTAGGCATGTGTGACCTGAGGAGAATGAGGGAGGAGTTAGGAGCATCCAAAGGGGATAAACCCTATCAAAACCAAGGGAAAATAATAAATAAATAAATTGAAGATAATAATAATAAAATTTATAATAATCATAATAAAAATAATAACTAATTAATGGAAATAATAACAATCAGAACAATTTTATAATAATGATAATAATTTTAATAATAATAATATCTCAATAATAGTACTAAAAACCTAGAAAAATTTCTAACCTAATAATAATAAGAAAATAAAATGGCCTAATAATAATTATATTCTTAATAAAATATAGATAAATATAATATTAATATTAATATTAATAACACCTTAACACTATTTATAATAATAATAATATATTATTAATATTCTCCTTAAAATAATTCCTTATATTTTTATTAAACCTCTTATTTTATTTTATTTCCATTTTTTATCCATTAAATTTTATTTATTTTCTTCAAACATCAGGCAAGTCACACGGTGGCAGAAGCGAAGATGTGTGGTTTCCAAATCATGCTTCGCCCGTGCATCAGATTCTTTTAAGCCCTGAGAAACTCATTTATCAAAAAAACACAAAAATTAAACCAAGACTCAGCCCACACCTCGATAGAAAATTTTAAATCCAAATAAAATAATAAAATAAAATTATTTCAAAGGTCTAGGTGTGACAATTCTCCCCACCATATCACTTTCTAACCCAAAAAATCAACAATTAAGGCTGAACCCCAAAGTAGAAAACGACAACCCCTTATGGTTCAAAGAGGATCCCTATGAGATTAAGAAAAAACAGAAAATGCACCATACTTTGAGAAAGTGACTTAAATGAAAACCTCATGAAACCTGTAAAAATACTTTCTGCTAAGTTTCACCCACCCAAAGAGCTAAACCACCTCTAGTTGATTGATCGAGGGTCGAAATTATCACATCCACATAATCCAATCTCTAAAACCAAAACATGTCAAGTACTGCAGCTGGGAAACCCCACCACTTGACCAAAGTTAACAAGTATAACTAAACCATTTCTAGGAGAAAAACCAAAGGATTCTCATGGGGAGACCAAACAGACTCCCCACCATTAGAAAATAACCAAAACCTGAGACAAGAACCAACTAACTGACATGAGGAGGCCCAAATGGGCTCCCTTCCATTATTAAAAATACCAACACTGATTCATTCTGAAGACATTTGAGGGAGACCCATCGTGGGTCTCCCCACCATTGGAATTTATGAAAGATACAAAAAATTTGAAAAAATTCCCAATATTGACCAAACACCCCACCACAAGGGGGGAATGGGACCAACTACTAGGGTGTCAAAACCACAACCGAAGAGAAACCAACGTCATCACATCCTTGGATGAGAACTAATCAAAATTGAGACCAATTTACCTAAATACACCCCATAAATACCACTAAAAGAGATTAAATCCGGTGGGACACAACCAAAAGGAATTTAAGATAAGGAAACGACCACACCCCCCTTATAACCACAGGAAACCTCACACACCCAAATAGGTCATTTGGAACAGAGCAGCTACATTTAACAATTTAAAATTCCTTCACCTTCAATACCGAGGATAGATAAAATTTGGGTCCCATACACTCTCAGTGTTCCTGACCATGTGTCAACTTCATTATGTGTCTTATAGCTAGGGCCCTAATGTTCGAATCATCTCCTGCCTTGCAATCTGGCAATGAAGACTCCCAAAGAGAGATCCTTTTTTCTTGGTGCCATAAGAAACCATACTGCAACTAAGACAAGACCATCAGGCACAACACACCCCAAAATCCACTTACTCCCTTACGGAACATTCACCAATATAAGAGCTATAATTATGCATATGCATCACCCATTGTTACACTAAATGAGTACACAATACCACAAATCGTCACTGAACGTGACCATTATTGTTGAGAGAAACATTTCACTAAGAGAGACTTTAAATTTATTCTTAAACAACACTTAATTCGTCCAAATTTCCATAGCAGCCTCATGTTACTGGGTCTGCCACACTATTGGCATAACACAAACCATTTCTTAAATGAAACTAACAATCATACAAAGGTAATTGAGAACATAATCCCACACCAAAAACTCCAGGATTCTTCCACCTTCCCCCACTAGAATCTCTTTCACCGCTTCCAAACATGACCATCAACTTAACGAGGTAAAAAATCACCCTTAACTATAGAATGACTCAAGGAAACCAAATTTTCATTCAACCCCTCTCGCATCAACCATCCTAATGTGAGAGGATCCTCTTGATTGGAAAAAAAATAGGTGGATTGAATTCTAGAATTCAAGAATTGATTCCTTACTTCGATCAACTTTAGGGTCGGCCAATGGTTAACTGCTCGTGTCCGCACGTCAAATAGATATTTACTCATTATGGGGGTGTAAACTAGCCGAGAAGGAAGACCAAGGAAACAATAAAAATGGTCCCTCGGCCAACACACATCATAGAAGAACTCCAAACGTGCAAGTGAAACCAACAAAATTTTTCCCAAAAACACTTCTCAAAGAAACCACTAACAACCACTTCGAACTGAATCATCGATGAAACACAGACCTGGAATGTCAAAACAAGATTGATTTTCAAGGCTCAAAACACCCAAATATGATATTCTCAAACTCACCTTAGAATTATCCATTTTTTTTGAAACCATCAAGTTTATAAATCTAAAATTATCAATTATAAAAATCCAATCTAATTTTACACAAAAACTATTCCCTGGAAATCAACATTTCTAGAACCTCATTTCTAAAGAGTTAGGAAAACCCATGTTCCACAACTTTGAAAATCAATTTATTTCCACTTAAAAATACAGATTTCATAAATCTTCAAACAGAGTTTTTAAAATATATTTCCAAAACCTAAAGTCACCCAAGACAATGCAAGAGGATTTTATTGTTAGTGGGTGACTTGGATATATGGTTGGCGGCCAAACTCCAATCACTCCACCATCACTGAGAGTGTACTAGGGAAATTTCCCCAACTATACAAGGATTTACATGAACTATGATCTCTATGAGACCTTTGACCCTACTCCCTTTTAATTTCCACCAAAAGTGATTAACAACAAGGACCAAAGACTCATACAAAACTCAAATTCCCCAAGTAACTTGAGTCCTGACACAAGGTGTGCTGACTAGGGACCTTACTCGTAACCAGAACATCGAGTTATTACAATCCTAGAACTAGTCTACCCTAACTCTTCCAACGACCCAAGAGATCCAACCCCTCTGATACCATTTTTTCATGAACCAAGTTAGGTCACCATCTGATCGAGCGTCTGACCCGGTCTGCAACAAGCCCTGAAGGGCGTTCCTGATCCCAACGAGCTGGTAAGTAGTGTTGGGCAGCAAGGTGAGATAGTTGGGATTGGTTTGGAACATAAACCAAAGACAGATAACTAAATATAAACTAAAAAAACAAAAACAACACTAGAAACAGAAGATAAAATAAAGATAACCATATAGATATACCGCCAAGTGACCCCATGGGTCACCACAAAAGATAGATCTACTCTCACTAAGAGACATCCAAGACCAGAACCTGAAACTGAAAAGTTATGGTAGGCATGAGCACTGATATGCTCTATGGGAATTCTAGAGTACAACGACATCATATTCCCTTACCTTTAAAAAGAAACCCATGACATGCTAGTTTGAAAATAAGATAGATTAAAATATTGTTTTTCATTCTTTTCAAAATCAAGTCAGAGGTTTGCATATTTATGGAAAACATTTATGTACCACTAAACTTTCCAAAAAAATACAAACATTCATTAACATTTAAAAATTAAAGGAAATCTATTTAAATTTAAAAAATGGTTTTCATGAAATAGGAAACAAGCATGAAACAATTGAATTGAAAATCATATCACAAGCACCATAGCAAATAACTAAGTAGTTAGTGTTATTTGGGGACCTAGGATCCTCATACCTCAGTGTAAACGTGGCATATTTAGCCACAAAGATTTATATTCTCATGCACGAGCCACTATTAGGGAACACACCCATAACCTAGTAGTCTCCAATCATCACAAGTATTTAGTTAGTGTTGTAATGGAAATACTTCAAGACGAAACTGGGAAGAACCACTTATGAATCATTTATAATAGTAGTCCTAGTCTGCACACCTTATTACCCGAGGTTTCCCTTTTGCTCAATTTGAAGTTCACACACACACCACCGGAAAATTCTCTTTTTTTATATTTTCAAATAAACTTCTTTATGGTTAGTGGTAACACAAACAAAATGTGTAGGATATAGGCTCAAAATAGTAGAAAATAAGTTCAATATTCAAAAGGAAATTCACATCATCCAAAGACACCTCGAGCCATGTGTACCCACAACTTTCAAATTTACGTTGTATTGTCATACATTATCATCATGAGGCCCAATATCATCACTATCCCACACTAGTAGCCGGAGAACCTCACCACTGTATATCAAAAACACCATAGACAACCACCATAAACCCACCAGAATCCATTTTAGATGACATTAAACACCATCATCCTCATCTCAAAACCACACGACTTGAAATAAAAAACCATGAAGAAATCAACCTTTCCACATTCGCAATGCCATCATGAGTCAAACCAGTCCACACCTCCACATTCACATAAAGTCCAAACATTTCAATGAAAACACCCCTCTTTACAAATCATCACCTTTGTTAATTTACGCACACCATAGATAATCCCTTTTTCAAATACCTTTAGCCTAACTTACAGAGTTCCAAAATTCCCCTTTTTAAAAAACATCTCAAAATCCATATTCATTTAAATAAACTTTCATAACTAATATAAACACCTACATTTTGAGACATACCTGCAACACACCCAAAACCTTTTTATAAACTAATTTTATGCGTTAAAAATGTTAAAAATTCTAAAACAAGATTAGGATCTTATTTTATTGAAAAAATACACACGTCAACACTTAAAGAGAACCTCAAAAACGAAAGAAATACCATCATCAAGCATCATAATAACTTCTCAAGCATGCATATATTATTTAATATAAAACAATACATTTTAAAACACTCAAGAAATTAAGGAACTCAATTTAATGGTATAGGCATAGGGGACCTACATCAAGGTGGAACCAAGCCGTCTACTTCAGCTCTTGGCACATTCTAACTATAATTTGTTTCTACTACACTAAGTAAATGTGACTTAGAATACATTCAAAGACACCTAGACCCTATACATACATTCTCATGGAAAATAAACATGGGCAAGGGGATCCTTGCAGGTATTCTTATAGGCATCTACCCATCTCCACTCACCAATGTTTGCATTCTTATATATAAACATATGCACACCTAGACTCATAGATGTACATTCAATGATTTGGATGAATATACACATAACAGGGGAACCTACATGTATATATTTACTTACCTATGCACATGAAGGAAAGTCGCCCTTGGACCCAGCAACTCGAAACCACCAAGCAGTGACCACAAATTTTACAGATAATTTAATATATAAATAAAAAAATTATGAAACACATCAAAATTAGAACTATAGTGTTTACACCAAAAACACACTTGATCGCACATAAAAAATGCTAATTTAAAACCAAACACACAACACAGCCATACCAAATCATGTTTTCCATTACTCAAACTATTTACATTATAAATTCAAAAGTGTGAAAGAAGTTCAATAATTTAAAATAACACATTTTTTCATAAAACCACATTTTTAACACACATGATCCAAAAGTTATTTAGAAAACATTTCTAACTCTCCAAAAAAAGGATTGAAACTATTTTTAAGAAACACTATAATATGATACGCATGATACAAAACCATTTAAATTGAAGAAAAATTCATTTCTAACAAAAATACATATTTTACAATTTCCAAAACAAAATTTTCACATATAAAATAATTAATTGAACGTTTCCAAGAATTCCCACAAAAAGAAACAAATGAAAAACATGACCAATTCTAAAAGAACACCCAATTACATCACACAAGAATGTCAAAATATTTGCAGAAGACATTTATCACCACCCAAAATAATAAAATAACATGATAAATAAAATAAGTTAGAAAAATAATTCATCAAAAAGTATTTATAGATGGAATCCTCAACCATAGTATAGAAACATCAAATTCCATCCTGAAACTTAAATAGTGCGTTGTTTTCACCACAAAGAACCTAAAGCAAACCCAAATTCAAGAATTTGAAAAAAAAACATCAAACTAAAATCTAAAAATTAGACCCATAGGGATAGAGGAGTGGGAAGAACCTTACTAGAGTGATTCTCACCTACAACAAAGGGAAACTGTTGGTGTGAGGTAGCATGAGGGAGGGCGATGAGTTCGAAGTCACTGATGGAGGAGGTCGGTGGTTGGTACGCTATGTAGGGAGGAGTTCGGCATGGTTCTATCACCATAAGAGGGAGGGAGGGAGGTTGTGAGAGTTAACCAGCAAGGGGCACAAGATGAGAAAGAGGAGGGATCTTGGGAGGTCACCAGCCAGAAATGTGTAGGGAGGGGGTCGGGCTGGCACGATGCGAGGGGAAGGGGTTAGAGGAGTTGGGCGCGACTAGGGGGGAGAAACCCTACCAAAACAAAGGGGGAAAATAATAAATAAATAAATTGAAAATGATAATAATAAAATTTATAACAATCATGATATTAATAATAACTAATTAATGGAAATAATAATAATCACAAAAAATTTATAATATTGATAATAATATTAATAATAATAATAATAATATATCATTAATTGTACTAATAATATATAAAATTATCTAACTATAAAATAAAATGAAAGAACCAATTAATAATTTTATTCTTAATAAAATACAGACAGTAATTATTATTATTATTATTATTATATTTATAACATATTAATAAAATTTACATTATTAACACTATTAATAAAAAAAATATTCTCAAAAAATATTTTTAATATTATCCTTAAAATAATTATTTAAAATTTTTATTACACTATTTGTTTTGTTTTATTTCTATTTTGTTATTCTTATATTTTATTTATTTTCCTTGAACATCGGTTAACCCATGCGGTGGCCCAGGAAAAGTCATGCGGTTTCCAAATCATGATTCGCCCATGTGTCGGACTCTTTTATGCCCCAAGAAACCCATTTATCGACATAAACACAAAAATTCAACCCGGACTCAGGCTGCACCGTGAAAGAAAATTATAAATCCAAAGAAAATAATAAAATACAATTATTTCAAAAGTTCAGGTGTGAAATCTCGTGTGATATAAGTTATAATAAAAATTAATAATATTCAATTTATGAACCCACCATGAAAGGTTAAATAAATTTGGGGAAATCATTTCTCTAATGACTGAGTCTTCACTCCCAATGATGATTTGGAACCATTAAGAACACATGATCCCTAAGGTAAAAATCTTGTGTCATCCTCCAATGATCATCATATGACATATAAAGATCCTTAATTTTCTCAATGTACACATGAATCGTCTATAATACATTTATCTTGCATTTCACCATTTCTAGTCCAAGAACTGCAGACTCCCAGATATCGATGCCCTATAATGGAGTAAAGAAATATTTTCCTGACGACACATTGAATAGGTATATAAAATTTGTAGAGAAATAACTATTTTTATAATGAATATATAGATAAGGTTTGTTCTCCACCCACAATACTCAAAAATAAAAAACACATTTACAAAACATATATTCCAATGTCTTGATGGATCCCTATTTATGACAATTCAATTGTGGATGAATAGAAGTCCTGAAGAAAAACATAATTCCAAAGGCTTGATAGAGACACCTCCACACTGTTGATGTAAAATTAGGATCATAATCATAAATGACCATCTTAATTTCTAAATTAATACTCACTACATCTTCAAGATACTTTCATGAAATAACCTCTAATGATATCGAATAATTAATCTCTAATATGTGATATGATCTAATCATAAAGTCTATAACCACCCATATACATCATAGCCTCCTTTCCCATTAAGTAAACTAGTTATGATTTCCAAAGTTATGTACTCCCATTTCCCTTTTAAAATATTTAATATCTTTATCAATCCACCGAGAACATGATTCTCAACCTTCACCCTAAAATAAACAAAAAATTGGGAGAAAAACTCAACAACTGAACACTTTATCCATGGCCACAAAAATAGCACATAAAATCTTGATAAATAAATCCCACACGAAGATTTACTACTAAGGGAAAACTGTAGAATTATCACATAACAATATAAAAAATCCACAATTGATTCTAATTTTATCCCCATATAAAAACACACAATGTGGATCATCCTGATATTATCCCTCAAGTGTATCACTACAGAAATCTTGATCATTCCAAACCTCTTACTTGGTATCCCCTAACTAGGATTCCCCCACATGCAGCACCAAGGTGACTACACAAAAATCTAGTAATGAAATCCTTTACCATCGAATACTCCCATATTAAGGAGTATAATTTATACAAATAGATTAAATTATATATTTATTTTCAAAAAAATTAAATTTGTTTGTTAGCTTGGAATACATGAAACCACGAGTCTAAATAAACCATAATACAGTATAAAAAATTAACCTAGAAAATAAATTGGTGGGATGAATATAATTAACTAAATTTTTTAAATAATATGGTTTATATGTGTATAAAATAAAATAATTTATTATGAACTAATTATAAATGAAAATAAAATTCATTTGAAAAATAATAAAAAAATTAGGGAAAAGTATTTATACATGAAATGTGTTTTTTTTTCTTGACAAAAAATATCAAATTTCATGAATTATCTCAATAAAATTTATATATTATAAATTTAATTAAAAACTTCATGAAATAGAATTTTTTTCTAGTAATGGGATGCATTAAACCCTATTTTATGCATAAAATTCATTTTTATAAAAAATGGTTTCTTCAAAATTTGTGGACTTATTTTAAATTTTATTTTTTACACATTTAAAAAAATTATTTTTGAAAATAAATAAATTTTTTTTAATCAATATGTAAAAATTATCTTATAGATGATTTTTTAAAAAAATATATATAATGATTAATTTTTCAAAAATTACTGAAAAATAATGTTTTTATTAAAATATACATTTTCAATAATGTATTTAAAAAGAATAATTTTTTTATAAAATGGATTTTAAATTAAAATTATTTTATTTATATTATTATTGATCTAATTTCTATAATTTTAATAAATTTAATGCTTAATTTTGATATGAAAACTATATATATTAAAGAAAATAATTTATTTAAAAAACCACTTTTTCACATTTTCAATTTTAATTATAAATTAAATTATAATATATCTATGAAGTGAATTTGATAAAATGTACCCCATATTTTGAATTATAATTATCTAATATTAGAAAATATGGTAAAATTTATTTTTATTCATTATTTACAGTGAAATGAGTATAAATTTGTTTCTGCCTAATTGTTCAGGCAGTTTTTCTGAGGTTTAATATTCAAAGATTGGGGTTATAATTAAATAAACACTATATGAAACAAAATTGGTTTGCCTCATTTTTACCAATCCATTATCATCATTTAATATGAGATATTTTGGATCCATAATTCCAAGAAAGTGACTAAATATTATTTTAAAACATTGACAAATTACAAGTGTGTCATTAACCTCAATAATAAAACAACATTTACTCCCCTCACTACTTCAAATGACTAAAAAGCATTTCCCACCAAACCCATCCAAAATCTATATTCAATATCCTCATATATATTCTATAGCTTATGTTTATCCCACTGTACTAATCCTTGGGACATTAATAATAGGTCCAATAATGGTTTTATAAGAAAATGAGATTGTCTTCATAAAGCTCTTTATTTTTAAATATTTTTCTACTAGCATTGATTATGTCTTAGTAATACCAATATAATATCACAAGTTTCAAAAATAATGTAATATTTCAATATATTTTATGCGATAATATATATTCATATCCTCTTCCATTAAATGGGAAATGAAATTATGAACCATCTTAACGGTAGACTATAGCCTCATGAACTGATGTAATTCATTTTCTATCACTACCTCCCATGACTAGGTATAATAATGGATATAAACTATATATATATATATATGATATTTCTCATATAATTATACTTCATGAATTCAATTCTCTAAACAACCTTCTTACCATCCAATCCTTTAGAAAACGGTAAGGTCTCTCATGAATACATATGGAATATTGTATCTATAAAGAGATGTGATTCGATTTCTCATTCCAATTTACATGGATGGGGACAAGGAAAGATAAAATAAAGTTATATGATATATATTTCATAATGGTGATTAATATTTATCTTTATTTTTTTCAAACCATAAAAAAAAAAATATGCGTCCACACATACATATGTCATGCCATTACAATGAATGGTGCAATTAATTTTTTATCCATAACATTTATGGATGACTATAAATATGTATATAATGAATATATTTTATATTTTTATCATTATTAAAATTTCATAAATTATTTATCCATGATCAATATATAGGGACAAAAAATATCAAATCAAAACTCTATTTAAAATGAAACAGTTAACACTCATAAATGACGATATTAATAAAGAATTATTAATAAATGTGTATTGAGATAATATATGTAGATCATATATGATGTTTAAATTTTTTAAATGATTTTTTTTATAGAATTATAATAAATTTAAATTTTTTATATAGGCGGTTAGATTTCTTTTTATGTATGTAGAACTATAAATAAGGGGTTATCATCTCAAAGAGACTTCTTTGGACATATGATTTATTATGTATAACCAGTCCTTTTGAAATGTTAAATCATGAATCTCAATCATTTCATGATATTTAATATTTGTATTTATGTTATTAATTCATGGAACATATGATTCAAAAGTTACCAAAATGGTAGGGTTTTTATTTTAAAATCTCATTATTTTCTGGGATTGTTTATGATTAAGTTTTTAATTTTAAAATTTCTTAATCTACATATAGATTATTATAATAAATTTTATTATCATCTCTTTATATATTTTAAATACATGTTTTCCTATGATTTTACTCTCTTTATTAATTCAATATACATAAATAATATTTTATGGAACATTGATTTTATATATCTATTTGGTCAAAAGTCCTTTTTCTTTGATATCATTTTTTTCTAAAAATGATTAAAATATTGTTTGTACTATAATAAAATGACTGATTTAAATTATTTTTTCCCATTAATGAATTTTTACAAATTTTATTAAATTATAAATTCTTCTCATTTTTTAATGATTTATTTTTTACTTTTTACATAAAGTGTGAATGTAATCATTATTTTAATATAAATGACATTAATAGAATATCAATACGTAATGGTTGCTAAAGGATTTTATGTTTAATTAGAAAAATAAAATTTTATTTTAAAATAAAATAATTTCCTTAATATATGGGAATTTTTTGATTATAAATATGTGGATTCATTGTGAAAAGGTTATTTCCCACATGAAATGCTCCAAGCAATCTTTGAAAGGAAATTTTATATATGATAACATCCTTGATGTTATGTATGATTTAATATGGATATGATTAAAAGATAATATCCATAATATTTATCTATATGGTTTATTATTGTGATGAAAATATTATTATGAACCCCATTTTGTTTCCATAGGTTATTCTATGATGGAATAATTAAATTTTCATGTAACTTGTTTAATTTTAATGGGTTATTCTATGTTTATTAAACCCATTTAATTTTCATAGGTTATGATATGATGACTATTTTATAATATTTTAGTACTCATATTTATGGATTTCATTATTTTATGGGTGGTATAAAAAATATATAGACTGATAATTATATTGGTAAAGCTGAATATCTCATGAGATAATCATGGCTAGAATAGGGATTGAACCAAGTTCATTAAGAGAATTTTTCTACAATGACAGTCTTGGAGGTGAACCTTTATTTCTAGGATGTTTTAGAGAGTTACTCCAATCCATTCGTATAGTCTCATGAGTACTAATTGACTACAATGTGAATGGATTCTTATGCATATGTGTATTCTACAGAAATATGTCTTCCCCCAATAATATGCTCGCATGGATCATGTTCTTTAATTTCATTAAAAATTATGTTCTATGACCTACCTATATTTTTTAATGAATCATGATTATGACATGTGATTTGATTGGTATGGTTTTAAAATGTTGTGTTAATTTTATAATACCTATATACTGAAGTTATTTTTATATGATCCCTGAAATATCTATTGTTTTCCATTAATGAGCTTTTGAGCTTACTGTTTCTTATATCTCCTTTCACAAGGTTAAGAAAAAGTTATTAATAATGAAATTCCGAAAAAGGGTTTTAGTTATGAAGATCATATTTGGGGATGATATAGTACACTAATGAACAAGTTGTTTCTGTTTCCATGTTTCCAAATTCACTTGAATTATCTAATTCTAGCATGGAGAGTTATGTTATATAATTTATATTCATTGATTAAGATGTGATATATATGTATTCAAATTATGGGTCACTTTAGTTATAATATTATAATGGTTCAACTAACATTTCTAATCTTGTAAGAGAAAACATTATTGATAAACCTTAGGATAATCCATTTTATAGAAGAACATCCTATGTTTTATTGATGAAATACGTGTGATTTTCCAATATAAACATCTCTATATGGATACTATATGTGAATGTGGATTTGGAACAGGTGGAACTAGGTTTATTATCCCTAAAAAATTTGGATAGTTATTTCACTTCCAAAATTCTAATGCATAAAGTGTGTGACCTTAAATTGCATCTAGTTTTAAAATCCTGTGGGATATTCTTGGATAGCTAAAATTTTCCTAATAAACCATTTGGAAGTATTTTAATACATAATGACTATGAATGTCCTTGAAAAAACATATGTAACCATAGATTGAAATTAATGTGTTATAATTAATTCATTATATTATTTTTAATTATTGATCATTCTGATCAATTATTTATAAAAATTCTTCCAGGAACTCAAATATAATGATTAATCACGATGAACAATGTTATAACCCTCTTAATCCTAGATTCAAAGGAGAATCCCATACAATAATGATTTCTAATGGGGGTATTATAATGAAATAGTGAATAGTACACTTTAAATCTACTCTAGAACATCAAATGTATTATTTGCATATGGCTCTAACAACTTTTAATATCATAATAATTCTATAAGGGTATCAAAATTTTATCCAAATGATTAGATATTGATTTTTCTCTGAAAATTACTAATGGTAAAATGATAACATCTCATGTATATGATTCCTCTTGAGTTGATGTTCTTCAATCAAAACATATTATTCTCCCGCTATTCAAATTTGATGGTATAATAGGCATGGATTTAATATCTCTACCTAAATCCCAAACTAATTTTAAAGGAAGGCATGTCAACTATGTTTTTCTAAACCAGACTAAGATTTATATTAGTGGGATGATAAACATGAACCTTTGATGAAAATAAAATCCATTTTATTTGTCATTATTCCTTTTTAAAATTATTTTTTAACTTATAAGGTTGGGGAGAAACTCAACATAGATGTCATGAACATTATGAATAAGTATGTTGATTTATTTCCAGAATATTTTCCTAGTATTCTACAAATTTGTGAATCTAAGTTCTCAACAGAAATCAGAACTGGTTCTAGACCTATTTCAAAGGATCCCTATAAAATATTTGTGATTGATTAGTAAGAATTGATGAAGTAACTCCATTAGAATCATCAAAAGGGAAATATTTTCCAATGTGAATCACCTTGGGGTGCACTAGTTTGTTTTTATGTATAAAGATCGATCAATGTTACTATGTATTGATTATCCATAACATAACCGGATCACTATCAATATTTAGTATCATCTACCCTATATTGAAGAATTATTTTATATATTGTGTTGATCTTAATAATTTTCAATGAATTATTTTCATTATAGATGTCATCAATTGAGGGTAAATAATGATGATATTCCCAAGTCAACAATCTATATAAGCCTTGGACTATATGAATTATTAATATTCCATTTGGTAATACAATTTCCCCTATAATATTCATTTATTTCATGAATAGAGTCTTTACAGATTACCTTAATCCATTTTGGTAAACTTTATAGATTATATTATAATATATTAATGTTGAACATAATAGAATGAATATCACATGTGGACTATATTGAATCCCTTAAGGAATGATAAGTTGAATCAAGTTTTTTAAAAAGTGTGAATTATGGATATAAATAATTTTATTTTTGGTTCATAAAATCTCAATATGGGGTATATCATTTGACCCATAAAAGATATATATATTATTGAATTTTGGCCCATAACAACCACACTGAATGATGTAATATGTGTTCTTGGGTTGGAAGATATTATATGAATATTTTAGTGAATATTTCATCATTATCTAATCCACAATCAATATTAACTCCAAAGGGATCCAAGATCCTTTGGATAGATGAATGTTTGGTCAAAATCTTGGAACAAATGGGAAGGTTTGTATGTGCATGTGTTCTTACAATACCTTATATTGGAGAATGGTTTGTGATATTCTGTGGTAGATTTATTAAGGGGAAGGTATGTATAATTTTTCATAAGGATATTGTTATTTATTATTCCTCTTGATAATTGAATGATAAATAAAAAATTACCCAACTCTTGATTTAGAGTCAGTTTTAGAAATTTTTACAATAATTATTTATGGAATTATATTTATGGATAAAGTTAGGATATATATACTCATCATAAATTATTCAAGTATATATTCACTTAAAAATAGTTTAATATTCTCCTTGAAAGATGGTTGGATATAATTAATGATTATGATTTCTTAATACATTACCACTTTAGGAATGGGAACAAGGTTGAAGATTCCTTGAGTATAAAGTATCATTATAGCCTATCTATGATGAGGGTAATAAAAGACAAAATATATTTTGATTATAAAAATCTTGATCTTTAAATATTTTAAGATTGGTAGAAATATTATATTTATCAACTGAGTGTTCAACTAATTATCAATATGATGAATAAAGTGGCACAAAATAAAGATATAGAGTTATAAAATAAGGTGAAAAATGTTCCTGAGTTCAACAATGATTTTGATGAAATGATATGGTTTTGGAATCATCTATGTATTTTGTACATACCATATTTGTAGAAGGAGTTATTGGATGGAGTCCATAATTAATCATTAACTATTGATCATGTAAGTATGTTGATGTGTAGATATCTGAATGATTATTTGTAGTTTGGAAAAATAAATACATATTATGTTTCTTATGTATCTCAGATATTCATATGTTAGTAGGTTATGGATAATAATTAGATATCTAAAGGGGTGTTACAACCATTAACCATAAAAGAATGGAAATGGGAAAACCCACTATAGACAATGTCATTGAAACCCTAATATTTATAATATATATAAAATTACATGATAAGTTTACAATTTCCCAATAGAGTCGTCATACATCATTTATATTGGAGAAGACTTATTTATTGAACAAATTTCCAGAATTAATATTAAATAAGTTTTTATGTTTTAGTGAGTATTTCATCCCATTATATCAGGTTGGGATCTGAGGATTACAATAATTTTTTTTTTAGAATATTGTGTTAGTGTATAGATACATAGTTCATATTAAGTACTTCTTAAAATACTCATACATATATTCTATCTCTAAAATAAATTCAAAACCTAGATGATAAGATTTCATATTATTTATTGGATTTCAAATGTAAGTTTGATCAAGAACCTCTTATAATCAATATTTCATATAACAATAGATTTCACAAAAGCATTCATATCAATCTGTATGAAATCTTATATGGAATAAATTATAGAACTCTAATTTAATAGGATTATGTTAGAGAAAGAAATTTATTAGTTCCTTAGTTATAAGATGAAATGGAAGAGAATTTTAGAGCTATTCAACAGTAAATCATGGTAGTTGGGTATTGATAGAAAATTTAATATAAATATCATTAGAAGGATTAGAAATTTTATGTTAATGAGACGTTTTTTCTATAATGTTTTTTATCGAAAAATGTTATATGTATTTGGAATAATTTAAAGATGTTAAATGGGAATATTTTCCCTTTTTATATTCTTGATTGAGTAGGTATGGTATGTTATTTCTTTGGGAAACCAAAAAAATAAAGTTCATGATGTGTTCCATGTATCTCTCCTAATGAAGTAAAAACTAGATCCTTCGCATGAATGGAACACAAAGGTTGTACAATTAAATCATGCTATTTTTTATGAATAAAAACTAGTACAAATCTTGGATCTCGGTGATAATGTGTTACAAAACCTGAAAAATTATCTATTCAATGATCACTAGATCAATATGAAACTCAACAAATCTATGTGACAACATGAGGATGTGATGAGGCAAAGATACCATCAAATGTTTGCATCTCCATAATAGAATTTCCAGGATGAAATTAAATTTTTTGGGCTAAAATATAACACACCAATATTTAATGATACATTTATTTTTAAATAAATATAATCACTATGATATCATTAAATACATGCAACTATAATTATAAACAAAAAGTAATTTATTATAACATTATATCTTAAATTGGGGTAAATAAATTATTAAAATTATATGGTTTATACATGAGAAAATAAATTCATTAGTTATCAACTTAAGAAACCAACTTTAAACAAATCATAAATTTTATTTATAGAGATTAGTTTATTTTAATACTTCCCAAATTGTAACTTCTTGGATTTTCTATGTATAATTTTTTGATATTATAGGGATTCATTTTGAGACCAGGAACTAAGATGGTGAGAAATTCCAAGGTCCAATGTTCCCTAAAAAATGAATGAAAAGCAATAAAATATTTAACAGAATGTCTTCGCAATGTTCCTAAAAAAGGGGAATAACTCAAAAATAGGTGTCCAGATCTAAAATACGAGGAAATCATTGAATTAAAAATAGAATATTTACCATAGGTGTGACCTAACATTGGTCAGTGTGGGTCATCGGCTGAAAAAATTCAATAAATATGTAACCATAAATAATATTATAAAATAAACTTATCTAAAATTTAAATCCAAATAACCCATGAATAGAGGTCAAATTGGAAATCTCATACCACTTTTCAGTTCTTAATATGGTTTTTTCCCTAGGTGTGATATAACCTTGGTCGGCACTGGTTTATTTTAAAATGTTTTTACGAGTTCATAAATGAATATGATTATTTAATAAGATTATTTTGTTTTTTTCATTGATAAAATTAATTTGAAATCATTAAATAGATAGTTATATTATAAATTCAGGGTTAGATGTATATACCTTAGAGACACTGGAGGACTGATAGGAAGAACCTTGTAGAATCCACTCAAGCAAACGGTGGAAGATCATGGATCAATCAATCGATGCAACGTCAGATTCACCATGCCAAAAATCAATGAATGGTGATGGATTAAATTTTTTCATCATCAATGATTGATCTAACTTGAGGTAAGAAGTGTGTTTAAATTGATTAATTTAACTATTCTTATTTTATATATTTAATTTGAATCAATCGATGAATGGATTGATTACCAGATCATGTGTATTGTGGGAAGGGATTTATTTTTTAGGGATTTAGCAGGAGAATTTTGTTTGGATAATATTTTTATGGTTTCAACTTATCAATCTAATGTAAATTAACCATGATTTTCACAAACATAAATTGAGGTTCTTTCCTCTTGATTGATGGTGATTTTCTCCCCAAAATTCTGTGTTTCACCATAGGCGTACATCATTGGCTTGGGGTTTGAAACATCCCAATAAATCGATCATTGCACACCTTATTATTATTGAAATGATATGATATCATATATATACGATCGTAATAATATGGTGGAGGTGTGAAGATGGAGATTGGGTGATTTAGGCAATAGTTTATTCCCAAATTCCCATTCTTTAGAGTTCTTCAGAAATAATGGAGAACAACGAATTGATCTATTTTACTAGCATATCTAATAATGTGTTCCATTTTTTGACTATGGTGAGGCTGGGATGATATCAAATCTATGAAACATCTCTTTTTCAGGAAACAAAGGAGTTTCGGTGGTCTGTGGTAGAAACCAAAGGCACAGCAGTGATGGTGGCACATGGATACGGTGGCCACATGGGATGCAGAGACTGACCAAATGGTGTGTGGTGGATAAAGCGGAGCCAACAGGTCTAGAATATGTGGGATAGTGAGGAAAACCCAAGACAGTGTGTTTTGGCCTGGTGGGCAGCGTGCGATTGAGCCTAGGCGAGTGGGTTAGGCAGAGAAGGTGGGCCTGGTGAGGTTGGTTAGCTAGGCTGGGACGGATGAGGTGTAATTAGGTAGAACTCGGGTCAGATTTGGGAAAACTGGGGTAGAGCTCGTTGGCGTTCAACCACTGTGAGTGACCATGATGGTCGACCGTGGTGTTGTGATAGCTCGAGCTACCTCAAGGTATAGTGATCGCGTGACTGACTACAGAGGATGATGAATCACAGAAGGTCCATGTTGAAGGTGGATTGTCTACAAGGGTTGACCATAGTGGTAGGTGTACCAACCATGACATTAGGTCGTTAGGCCCCTGATAAGTTTTTGATAGTTTCATTGAAATGTTCAAAAAACATAAATAGAGATTCCAATCAACGAGTTGTCTGTGACGTTGAGACCCTAAAATTAAGACGATTTTTTACAAAATAATTGGGTACAGTGTGTCTCTAAAAACCATGTATACCCTTCTACACACCATGTATATTGATATTACATGTTCTGTGAGGATATTCCTCATTGGAAAACATGGTATATATGGACACACCATGTACCCCCTGGGACACACTGTGTACTCCCATTAATAGTTCTTAAGGAGCTTCAATTTTCTATTTTGGAATTTTATTGGTTAAGAGAATTCCCTTGGTCCTTTCCTTGAGGGTTCAGTGCAACATCAAATCCACATCACTGTATTTTAATACCCTCTATAGGTCGAGTCTCGGATAGAATATGGTATCCCTCCCTGATACTGGAGTGTGATCCTCTATCACCCCTAGTGGAGTCTATGGAATCATGTGACCACATTGAGTAGGATGTTGATCCTCCATCTATTGGGTTCTGTTAGTAGGGTCTATGGAATCCCCTGGATAGTTTGGGGAGTAATCCCTTTTGTAGTATGTTGATACATATTTCTTATGTCATATCCCCTGGTAAGTTCTAGAAATGATCTATGGTGTCCCTCAGTCACCTCTGGTCATTACCCCCTCCCTATGTATCATAGTCTTCCTTTAACAATTTTTTCTCTTTAGGAGAGGCCAAAATGAGCTAGAACTCTTCATTGAGTGTCTATAATCATATCATGTATTGAAGAGTTATTTCTCCTAGAACGAGCATGCTTCAAGTGGAATCTTATGGATGGTAGATGTTTATGAACACATGATGGCATAGGGTCTCTCTTGGGTATATATGGATATATTTTTTATATGTATTATGGACATATACCTCTGTATAGATGATTGTACTTCCTTTTTTTATTTTTTTTATTTTTTGGGTGTCCTACTAAGTATTGTTATACTCACCCCTATATGGTGTTTTCTCACACATGTCGTGTATTGTGCATATAATTAGCCTTTTTATGGAGTCCTAGGTGGACCAGGACCAAATTGTGAATAGTGAGACCGGATAGACTAAGGAGTGTTACTACATCATACATATAGTATTCCTAGTACCTTTAATTTTATATTGAACATGTGGTATAGACTCCTTGTGGTGGGAATTTATTTGTATCTATTTAAATTCTAGTACTTTTACAATCGCACTTTGTTGTGGGATCTTAGTGGTATGAATGCATTTTTTACTTGGTTCTAGTCACCATCCCCTAGCCTATTGGAGGTGGACTTGGGGGTAGTCACAACATGGGCCACTTTGGGATAGGTTGTGAAAGAGTGGTATCATATGGGTAAATTCTACATTAGGACCTATAATATATGTGATTGGATTGGGGAAACAATTATAAAGTGTTTTGAGGTAGGATTTCAGGCTAGATACTCTAGTTTCAGTGTGGCAGCCAATGTATCCGTACACCAGGACTCTGATCACCTACTTTTCAACTCTATAAATGAGAAAACTAGATGTACGGGAAAATGGTACATTCATCATATAAGAATTGTTGTTTTTTCCATATCCTTCTTGGTTCAGTTCCCTAGATATACATAATTGACCATGGTACATATTGTTTCATTTCAGGGTGTCTCCATGTAAACAACAATCTAGGTTTCCACCACGTGATCATTAGAATGATCTTCAAGGTGATGAGGCTTTGATATAGATATTTTTACCAGAGATAGCACATGTAGGAGGTACACTAGCCATACCACCACTTTTATAGTAGTACATGGTACTTTTAGTACTAGTGGATGAGGAGTATAGGCTAACCGCACTTCAAAAGTTTCACTAGAAGAGATCCCTCGGGTTCTTAGGTGAGCCCAAAACACAGGTAGCTGATGAATGGATTGAGGTGGCGACCCATATTTTCAATGTAGTCTAGACACCAGCTAATTTCATAGTGGTCCTAGTAGCGAGTCATATACATGGCTCGGTAGGGAGATGGTGGTGTTTGGTTACCTGATCTTATAATGAGGAAAATCTTGTGTTGGAAGAGTTTGATAACCTTTTCATATATGAGTTCTCACCTTATTGGATAAGGGCTATGCATATCCTAGAGCTTCTACAGATCTTGTTGAATGACATGTTGGTGTCGGTGTATTCGTCGAGGCATACCAATCTATCCAGGTGCTCCATGGATATCATACACGATTTGTACTTCCAGTCCTAGACATTCAAGAGAGGAAAACCTAGGTACATACGATCCAATGATATCCCTTTGGTCATTCCTACTTATTATGGGGTTCTTGAGAAAGCGTTGGTGATCTAAAGTTTATTAGCTAATAAGATAAATATCATGATTGTTAGTAGTGTCCATCGAAGAGTAGATACATTGGCAGAAGCAAGCCGATGTAAATCTATGGGACATGGACATGTGAGATATTTCAAGAGTATGACCTATGATGAAAGACATATAGTTCATTTATAAAAGGGTTGGTCCAGTCAACCTAGAGAGAGGCAATTCTATTCATGTGGAATCAGGGGATGTCTCACTCTAGATTGTCCAACCCAACATACTATTGATAAAGAGACTATGGATGGACCACCGAGACAGAGAAAACGATAGGAGAAGTTAGATATATAGGGTGTAGGATTGTATACATGAGATAGGAGAGTAGGAGGATGTGGTCAATGTTTTTGACATGTTACCACCACCACACCCAGGTGGTCCACACATGGGTTAGGGAGATGAAGGATAGGGGAGGGGATAACTGTATAAAGTCAAATAATATGACATAGTGGATCCAGGAATGGTTTTAGGTATGATCTGTATCTTTTCTACGTTAGTTGACATATTTATAGACACATGTTCAAGTAATTTTCTTGCCAAAAATATTGTTCAAGACTCGAATATTCTTGTTGAATCGTTTAATCGACAGTCATGATTGGAGACTCCTACTGGAGGATACTAAATGATCACATACTTGTGTTGATAGTGTGACCTAACTCTTGGAGGTGAGCATTTCAGTTGGGATCTATCAGTAGTGGTGTTGAGGCCTTATGACATCATTCAAGGTTTGGACTTGTTATCCATAGTTCAGGTTCAGATTGAATGTTTTAGGTGAAAGTTGTGGTCTTTCCATAGTGGTGGAATGAGGTTTTCTTTATTGGTGAAAAGGAATCCCAATAAGCATAGTATAGACTCACACATAAAAGGATGAAATTTATTACTTATCAATTGGATATCCAAACCCTCGGTGCAGTGGATGTTATGAGTCCTCTGTTTCCTATAGTGGTGGTGGAGTTCTAGTGGATCCCGTGAAGGTTGAGGCAGTTTTGGGATCCATCCAATAGTGTTATGAAGTGAAAAGTTTCCTTGGATTGGTTGGGTACTATCAGAGGTTTGTACCCAAGTTATCCGCAGTGAAATCACCTTCGATAGATTTTACATGAAAGGTACAGCCTTTATTGTGGAAATAAAAGTACCAACAGTTCTTTTAGGATCTATGGAAATGGTTTAAGAGTGCTCCCATCCTGGAGTTACTGTAGGATGGTGTCGAGTACGTGTTGTTTTTTGATGCATCAGGGACTGATATTGGTTGTGTATTGAGAAAGAGGTAAGAAGTGATTGCATATGGTTCATGTCATTTGAGACCACATTAGAAGAACTACATGATCCATGATCTTGACGTAGCAGCGATAGTGTTCTCATTGAAGATGTGGAGACACTACCTAATGGGTGAGAATTTTATCATCTTCTCTAATTACAGGAGTCGCAAGTATATATTCTCTCATAAGGACCTGAACATGAGACATAGGTGATAGTTGGAGTGCCTCCAAGAATATGACTTTGATATTTTCTATACTCTTGAGAAGGGGAACGTGGGGGTAGATGCTCTCAGTGGGAGATCTAGTTTTCAGTTGTTGAATGAGGCATTAAAGAATTTGGCCTCATTTAGTTATCCTTTGTGGATAGAGATGGATTAACATACCTCCAGTCAATGGTTCTCACCCCTCACTCTTATAGTGAGTCAGGGAGGCATAAATTAGGGACACTGACTAAGTGATCTTACGTTCTAATATTTTCATAGGGCACAGTGCTGATGGGTATTCAAAAGGTGGGGACACATCATTCTTTCCAGAGGATGCACAGTATAACTAGTGTCATTGTAGGAGGATGTTCTGAGGTATTTTCATACATCCTCTTTGGAAGTACATTTAGTTGTATTGAAGATGTACCTAAACCTCCGACATCATTTTTGGTGGCGATAGATGAAGAAAGGATTTACATTGTTTGTTTATCGATTCCTTTTTTCAGTAAGTGAAGGTTCATCACCAGGTTCTATCAGGTTTATCTCAACACCTTGAGGTACCAGAATGGAAGTGGGATGGTATATCTATGGACTCCATGATGGGATTACCATGTACGTCAAGGGGACATGATACCATCTAGGTGATCATTGAACGACTCACCACATTGTCCCACTTCCTAGCTATCTGATAGTAGATTCTAGTAAATATCATGGGATGTGTATATGTGAAAGGGATTCTTATACTCCATGGTGTTCCATCGATGATTTTTTGATATCATGATCTAACTTTACATAACGTTTGTGGAAGGGATTTCACGAAGAATTCAGGTGCCATCTACACTTAGGCACAACATTTAACCCACGAACAGATGGCCAGACTCAGTGGAACATTCATGTTCTTGAGAATAGGCTATTGGAACATGATGTCTTCCATGTGTATTAGCTCTAGAGGTATGTGCATGACCCATCGCATGTCATCAACTAGGGTGAGCTAGGCCTCGAGGATGGAGAGACTTTTACTGAGTACCCTATAGAGGATGAGGATCTTCAAAAGAGGATCCTTCCTTGGAAATAGATTCCTTATGTTCATATCTGGTTTCATCATGAGAATAATTAGGAGGGCACATGGGAGTGGGAAGTTCATATTCATGCTCAGTACACTCATCTATTTGTATAGACCTTATTTCATATTTTTAGGGATGTAAATCCTCATAGTGGGAGAATGTAACATCATGGGTTTTCCATTGACTATTTTTTTATACATTATGGATTGATTTTGATGCCAAGAGCTGAGATGACATGTGATTCTGAGACCCGATGTTCCTGGAAAAAATGTTTGAAAATAATAAAGTATTTAATATAACATGCATGCGGTGTTCATTAAAATGTTTAATAACTCCCAAATTGGTTCCTAGATCAAAAATCCAAGTTCATCATTGATTTTAAAAAAGCAAATTGTCCCTAATAGAAACCTAACTTTCGTCAGCCTCTTCCATCTATAGAAAAAGACACCAAGGACATAACCGTAAATAAAATTATTAAATAAAATTATTTTACATTCAAATCATAATAACCCATGAATGGGGACGTATATTATAAATCTGAGCCCACCATTGAGTTCATAATGCATTTTTTCCCTAGGCATGAAATATCATTGGTTGGCATGGTTGTTTGTGAAATGTTGTCACAGGTGCAAAAAATAAATAAAATTATTTAATAAAATTATTTTATTTCATTTTGATGATGAAATGATTTTTCAATCTTTCAATATATTATTATGTTGTAAATATAGGGTTAGATGCATAAACCTAGATACATGAGAGGAACACTAGATATATCCTTGTGTAATCCTCTCAATTATACAGTAGCAGATCATAGATCGATCAATCAATGAAACTTTAGATTCGACGGATCAAGGATCAATGAACAAAAATGATGAAACTTCATTCTTAATCAATGATAAATCCAACATGAGGTATGTTTTGTGTTTAAATTTTTTAATTTCCCTGTTCATAATGTTTATAATGAAAGTGAATAAATCAACGAATGGATTAATTCACTGATCATGTGTATTGTGGGAGTGGATTTATTTTGCAGCGTTTTAGCTATAGAATTTGTTTTAGTTAATCTATTGAGGATTTTTTTATTATTTTTCTAATGGAAAAAACCCTTGATCAACATGAAGATAGACCAAGGGTCATTCCTCATGATTGATGGTGCTTTTATCCCCCCAATTCTATGTTTCACCATGGGCACTCTTCATTAGACTGAGGTTCGACATATCCCAATCAATCGGTCATTACGCACCTGTTTCTTTTAACAATGATATGATATCATAGATCTAGGATTGGAATGACTGAAAGGAGGTGAAATGATGGAGATGGAGAGATTCAGATGACATATGATTCCCAAATTTCCACTATTCATCATTCTTTAGTGAATAATGAATAATGATGATTGGATACATTTTCTGAGAAAATATAACATTGAGATGTATTTTTTGTTGATGGTGAGGCAGGGAAGAGCTTAGATCCAAGATTATTCTCTTTTTAGGGCATAAAAGGAAGAACAGTGGTCTGCAGAAGGAACCACTGGTGTAGAGTTGGTGGCCCATGGTGGACCAAATGTGGCAGCCGGTGAAGGAGGCTACAGCGGCTGCGTGGGTTGTGGTGACCCACCGTGTGGGCTGTGAAGGATGCAGTGGAGACAATTGGTCCAGTGTACATGGTATGGTGAAACTCACATAGGAAAGAGTGGTTTATCCAGGTGGTTCAAGTGATAGAAAGCCTGGGTGAGTGGGACATTCTGAGACGGTGGGCTAATCCATGACGGTGGGTTCAGTCAAGTCAGATGAGGTAGACCCAGTCTGATTGGGGTTAGATCTAGGGAAAAGGGGTAAGATCCTTATTTCATTCACCCATGGTGAGAGAATATTATGGTAAAATATAGTACTATAGTATCTCGAGCTATCACAGGGTGTAGAGACTGCACGACCAACCATAACAGCTTATCAAGCGTGGTAGGTGGACCATCCATGATGGTCAGTCCACTAGAAGTTGGTCCACGTGGTTGGTGGACCAACCATAATGTTTGAATGTGGATATTGGTGGACCTACTGTGGTGGTAGTTTCGTAGGACCCAGATAAGTTTCGTGCAGTTTTATTCAATCATTCATAACTTCTAAATAGAAAATCCAATCAACGAGCCATCTATGGTATTGAGACCCTAACATTGAGAGAATCTTTTGAGGAATGTTTTGGGTATTGTGTGTCTCTACATTCTATGTATACCCTTCTACATTTCATGTATATAGAGACTATGTGTCATGTGAAGCTCCTCCACAAGGGAAAACATGGGATAGCTAGACATGCCTTGTACTCCCATCAAGATTTCTTGAGGCTCTTTGTTTTCCTCATTTGGACCAATATTGGTTGAGATAATTCCCTTGGTCCTTTCTTCAGGGTGTCAATATGACATCGTATCCAAATAACTAGATTTTAATCCCCTCTAGTGGTTGAGTCTCGGCTAGATTATTGTATCCCTCCCTTAGAATGGAGTGTGATCCTATGTCACCCCTAGTTTCGTTTATGGAATCAGGTGACCTCCTTGTGTAGGGTGTTGATCCTCCATCTAGCAGGTTGTATCCGTTGGGTCTGTGGAATCCCCCCATTGAGTTCTAGGCATGATCTCATGTATATAAGTTTGATCAATATTGGGTACCTGGTATCTCCGATTAGTTCTGGGCATGATCTATGTTGTTCGTTGTTTAGTTCTAGGTGTGACCCCCTCTCAATGTATCATTGTCTTCCTTATCGAATTAGTTCTCTTTGTGGAACACCCTAAGATTTTATGAGAAATAATCTTTTTAATTTATTTGATGTCTTTTTTCGTACGCTTCACCAAGATTAGATTGTATTATAAGAAACGCCGTAATAGATTGTAGTATATATGCAACACTATTCTTGGATTGTGTTGCATGCAAGAACGACCTTCCTCGATAGCGTGTGTTGTACGCAATACCGAGTTCCACTAAACAATGATATATTATTATAATATTATGAACTAGTATTTTTTAATATTATTAACCAAAATTTGAATTTTATAACATTATAATTCATCTTACACATTTTCTAGATTGAGATATGAAAACAAAATCAATTTTTCGATAAAAGAAGTATTTTTAAAAAAATGTAGTTTTACCGCCTTTTGAGGGCACACCCATTTTAAATATAATTTTTGACAAGTTTATAAGTTCAATTTTACAAAAAAAAATCTTCTTTTTAATCAGGAAATAAAAATTTATATTGGATAAATTTTTGATACTTTTCTAGTAACTTTCATATTTTGATGAATAGTAAAAATACGCTAAATTTTAATTAAAAACAACATTTTTCATCAAGATAATTTATATGGTTAAATTATAATATTTAATGGTTTTAAAGTATAAATAGAATATATTTTTACCACTTAATATAATTTATGTCATTAGCATTAATTTTACATTGAATTCATGGGTAAAAGCTTTTCAATCTTTGACAATGTTTTAACTTTTAAAATCTGTTTTCTTAAAAACAATATTAATTTTAAATTAATTACTGCAACTTCTGTGTTTTGAATTTTGAAAAATGGATTCCATATTTGGATTCATTGGGTCCAAATTATGTTAATAGTTTACTTTTATTTTTTTGATGTTATGAATAGTAACTGCGATAAATTTTATTTACTACAATTAAAGGTAAATTGGGTAATTAAGGGTAAAAATAATATTATAAAATTACCCTAAGACCTGAAAAAATTCTATTGGACGAATAAAAGTCGACCCATATCATTTAATGGTCGTAATAGATTCATTTCATGGACTTTTTACCATGAAAATGATATAATTATTATTAAAAGCAAAGAAAGTGACAACATGTCACTCTCTTATATCTTATAACTGTAATAATTTTAATATAGTGATAAACCTCATGAAACATAGAATATAAATATTCTCCAGAAATATAATAAAATTATATACATAATGAGAATTTATTTAGAATTTTTAGGGATTAAATAAATATCATTAATGATGACACAATAGTGATTTATAAATTATTTTATTGATTGAAATATCAAATAAATGGTTTTAAAAATATTAAACTAAATATTATATGAACTAATTAATGTTCTCCAAAAAAATTATAGATTAATATGATATTTTAGGAGTCTATTAAATATTTTGGTTCGAATATATCCTCTGTTTGGATTTTATTTAAATTCAAATAAATGAATAGTGTCAAAATTGACACTATTGTTATTTTATAAAAATAACATATTATAAAATTTTTTAAAATCACAAAAATATTTAAAAATTATAAATTGAAATTTATATGGTCTAAAATTTCATAAATTATACAATTATAAAAAATTCACAACACATAAGTAATTATTTATAACAATTTAATATTTAGAATATTATTACCACAAATAAAATTAAATAGATTAAATATTGATAAATTAAGTTGATAAGGTTTATAATAAATTAAAAACATGTCTAAATCTTATTTTTTTGATGATATTACAACCTTATAACATCTAATATTCGTATTTGAGTCATTTTTGGTGGTTTTTAAGTGGGTTTTGAGTTTATTATAAATCAATATTTTAGAGGTTTCCAAAAGTGCCCCTCTCCTCTCTTATAAAAGGGCACCTCCTCCCTCTCCTACTCACACCACTTTGAGCCTTCATGCTCGGACAAACCCTGAACATTTCTCTTCTCCACTTCCCTAGAAATACTCTAGGGTTCCTGGTCTTCTTCAAAGACTAACTTTATTTCCCTAAGAGGAGGTTTAGAATAGGTGCATCGAAGAAGAGGTAATATCTTTTACCGATTATTTCAAATTCATTTCTTCTTCTACTTACTCTTATTTATTTGTTTAATTATAAAGTAATAAAATCAGTATCACTCATACACTTATATGTTATTATAAATATGAAACAACCCTATTTCACTTTCTATCCATCCTACGGGAAATGAAATCACCGCGCGTGCGTATGTACAGAATACTGTCTCCACGCCGTGGTGTAATCTGTTTTTCCTACACAACCTTACTTGGATGGGTATAATGGTGAAAATAATAAATATATATGATTATTATAACATGATACTAATTCTGAGATATTATATCATACACTATAATTCCATTCAAATATTATGGGAACGATATCATTGCTCGTGCGTACGTACGGATTACCGTCTCCACGATGCGATGAGATTCAATTTCAAAGTTAACCATTCAAGAATGATTATAAAGTATATATATTAAATAATCATGAAATATATGACATATTAATGATACTGGATTTATTTATATATTATTTACTAACTTCCATTCAATTTAATAAGGAAATGAAAACAGCGTTCATGCGTACGTACGACCTACCGTCTCCATGAACGGTGTATTTATTTCCATTTATCAATCTATTATATATATATATATATTCTAAATATATATTATATACAAATAATGTTTTACATTATGGAACTATTTAATCATGATTTAAGTAATCATATTAATAATTACAAGTCAAAACAAGGACGATAAATGAAACGATTTAACACAAAACGCTTCTTTAGCATGGAATTAACAAATGAACGGGTAATATAAAGTTGTAAGTGATTCATATATGATATCATAAATATTATTATGGTTCTATTGAAATTTAATAATATTTTTAAACTCACTATATATGATTCTTGGACACATATGGAAGAAATTGGACATAAGGTAAGGGATAATTTGCAATCTCATTTTTATTCGAGATTGCTTGTACCTAAGTATTTACTGGGGTTATATTTTTCATCCATGTCCATAAAATGTTTTTCATAAAGTTTTTAATATTCTTCCATGTATTTCTAAATTCATTTTTACCCCTCTTGGAATTTTACTTTGTGTTATGGAAGAAATCTTTCTTTTGTTTACCATACGTGGTACTTTTTAACTTTTTCGTTAAAAGTATGAGGAGAATGTTTTTTTAACTTATAAGGCATGAACAGATTTCTACGGTTTCATAACGCCTTATTTTAATGAAGATTACTTTACAATATTTCATTATTATTTTCGAAAAAAATATTTTCTTTTAAAATTTCATGCCATTTTTTGAAAAGAAAATGATTTTGAAGAAGCAAGGATATTTTCCTCAAGATTTCATTTCAAGTTTTTTATCCAAACTTTTTTCCATATAAGATGAAATTATTTAATATGGATATGCTTCATGTATAATGTCCCTATTATTTACATGGTTTTATTTTTTTTATTATGAAATTATATCTATTTTTTTATGTAGATTATTTTATGATGGGATGACGTATATGTAACCCATTTTATTCATTGGGTTATGATGTATGATTTATGATTTTGTGGAACACAGAAGAATTGTTTCATTATGAGATGGGTGGGAAATATATCTCCCTCCAATGCATTAGGTAATGATTTATATCTCATGAGATAGACATTTCTGGAATGGAAAGTGAATCCAGTTCAGTAATACAGGGCTGGAATGGCAAGTAAATCGGGTTTAGAAATGGACTTTGTCCACTATGATTGTCTTGGAAACAATGCCTTGGATACTATGGAAATCATAACACGTGATTAATGGTTTTCCACAATTAAATTTTTTATTCACATGATATTTTATCATGATTAATGTTCCTTTATGATCTATGCCTTATGTACTGCCAAGATTTATGTCATTGCTCAAGATTTTAATGTTTTATGGTCATGTTTTTACGTTCAAATGTTTATGGATTGTTTTTATGTTCACCATGTTTACCCTTACTGAGAATTTGAGCTCACCCATTTTATGTTTTCTTTTCCCTAGGATATAAAAAATGGTTTTAGCTAAGAAAAAAAGGGGGAAGATATTTATGGGAGATGTTGAAGATCTTTCACCATGATTAGAAGATTATGTTCCGAGTTTCCAAAGACACTAAACTAGTACGGTCTTTAGGCCTTTGTTCTTTTTATGTATTAAGTATTCTGAAAAAAGTAATTTAATGTCTATGTACGTCAAGTTTGGGTGTCTACAGTTGGTATTAAAGGAAAGTTTTAGTTAACCTTTGGAAACTATGATGAAAAAAATTAGCAAAATCCCTAGAGATATTTATAAGTTATGTCTAGGGATGTCTCTAAGGTTAAGTATAAATATAGGTTATAGTCCTAGAATTACGGTAACGATATTAGAATTAAACCTAAGATGTTATATATTGAAGGTACTCCCCCTTTATTATTTTGTTTTCCTAGTATGATTTTTTCCTCTCACACTATTCTTTTTGGGTTTTAGACGATGGCTAGAACCTGAAGGAACCATATTGATAAATGTAATGGACAATGCAATGATTGTACTCCTGAACAAACCAATTTTATGGGAGATGGAGTGAAAAATTTTATTCCTATACTTATACAAGCTATGAATCATTCTAGACTTCCAAATGAGCAGAGAAGGGAACAATATTCTATTGAGTCCTTCATGAGGCAATGTCCACCATCTTTCAGTGGGTCTTCTAATCCACTTGTTTCTGAACAATGGATCACTACCATTGAAAAGATATTTTCCATACTTCGTTGTTAAGAACATGAAAAATTTATTCTGGCTATCTACCATTTAGAAGTAGAAGCAGACCAGTGGTGGACTCTAATTAAGAATATGAGGCCCCAAGATGAAATTGAATCTATGGAATGGGATGAGTTCAAGAACATATTTTTCCAATAAGTACTTCCCTCATATTCTTCGAACAAAGATGGAAAAGGAGTTCCTTGAGCTTAAGAAAAAGGATGATGAATCTGTTGGTATATATGAGGCAAATTTTATAGGGCTTTCAAGTTATGCATCTGGGTTTATCATCCAACCTAAAAGTAAAATTTATTGATTCTTCAGTGGCTTAAAACCAAGTCTTAGAAGGGCATTAGCTATAAGATACATCAATATATATGAAGAAATTATGCATTGTGATTTCAAGGTAGAACTGGAAGTTGGTGTTACATATCCATCTCATGGTTTTGACAAAAAAAGAAAGATGGAGTTGAAGGAAAAATCTCAGAACACTGGTGAAAAGAATGTGAATGTTTCTTTATGCTCAAGGTGTGGAAAGAAGCATGGTGGAGATTGTCTAAAAGGTACTAGAAAATTCTTCAAGGGTGGAAAATAAGTTCATCGAGAATCTGAGTGCTGAAGTAATGGGAAAAAATTTTCTAATGATGTGAATAGAGAAAACACTACAGAGAATGCTCCACAGACACTTCAATGCTACAAGTGCAAGGAAATGGGGAATTATGCTAATCAATGCCCTAATCCAAGGTTTAATGATGATCGACGTGAGCAACCACTTAAGGGAAAGGAAAAAGGGAATTCACATGCAATCACTATTTCTGATGTTGGGTATGAAAATGATGTTGTGGAATGATTAAGTGTTTTTGTAATGGGATTTCAAAATAGTATCATGGAATCTCATTTATAGTATCGTGGAATTTTGGAATATCTATGTATTGGTTTTCAATATTTGTATGGTACTGGTAACCATGAAAACTGATTGAAATATTTTTGGAAAGCATATGATATGTTTATAATGAAGGGATAAGGAGAAAATAATATGTTTGATATTATTAATGAGATCATGACTAATATAAGGAAAAAGTGACATCATGGTTTGAGTATAATGAATTTTTGGGATTTTGGTATGTGTAAAGAGTTAACTTTTGATAGTATTTATATTTTCAATAAGGTTCTATGTTAATTCATGTTGCAAGAGAATAAAATATTAAGGTATTCACATATTTAGACTGTGGTCAACAAGATATATCTTATTATATAAGGGGGATAAATGATGGTATTCACATGCTTGGTTGATGAAATTTATAGTAATCGTTTTCTTTATACTATGAACATAGATATAAGTATTTTGGATAAGACTAAATATTTGAAATGGATTATGTTAGACATAAGATAATATTGTTTAAGGATAGAACCTTTTTTCAATATTATTTCTAGAATGTTATAATAGTGTACTTTTAAAAGGAGAACCTACAGGACGGGAGACAACCCATCACATCGGACAAGGTTGCGGGAATCGAACCCACAACCAAAGTCTGACAGGCCTTTATCGCCTACCACTGGCCTACAGGAAGTCCCTGGTTAGTAGAAACTAGTTTTATTTTATTAAGAGGTATGATATATGAAGTATAAGTCCATTTTTAGAACCATATATGATTAATCTCACTATAAGATGGACCTATGTATATAACTTTTGCTTACCATATGTTTGAGAGAGATGGAATGACCTATCATTCTATCCCATGATCTTCTAACACTTCACAGAAGACAATTTCAACTTCGTTTCTTTAAGAGATGAAGGGGAAATTGTTCAAGGCACAAACAATAGTGAGATTGTACCAAAATCAAGTAATTATTTCTTTTAATTCAAAAATTCTTCAAAATTAGGGAAATGATCTTGAAAACCAAAAATTTTGTCCTAGTTCCCTCATATCTGATAAACCAGATGGTAACTTAGATCATCACAAATTTATGTCTTTGTGATTGTTGGCTTGTTCACAGCCATGTTCTCTACCACTCTTCATCCAAACATGGTGGTTATATTTCTCTTACATATCCATATTTTCACCTATATTATCCTATGTGAAAAACCAGTGATGAGTTACCTTGAATATCCATTATGTTTCTAAATTTCCATTTTAAAAAGATGATTTACTATTCCTTTTTATGATGTGGGTTTCTATTAAATAAATGAATTTCAAGGGTGAAATTCATTTTAAGGGCGGTAGAATGTAACACCTTGAGATTTTATGAGAATTATTATTTTTAATTTATTTGATGTATTTTTTTTATGCTTCACCAAGATTATCTTGCACTATACACAACACCGTATTTTCTTTTATTATACGCAACACTATTCTTGGATTGTGTTCCACGCAAGAGCGACCATCCTCGATAGCGTGTGTTGTACGCAATACTGAGTTTCACTAAACAATGATATATTATTATAATATTATAAACTAGACGTTATGAATATTATTAACCTAATTTTAAATTTTATATCATTATAATTGATCTTACACATTTTCAATAATGTGATATGAAAAAAAATCAATTTTTCGATAAAAGAAGTATTTTTCAAAAAATGCAGTTTTACCGCCTTTTGATGGTGCACACATTTTATATATAATTTTTGAAAAGTTTATAAGTTAAATTTTACAAAAACTACTTCTTTTGAATCAGGGTATAAAAATTTACATTGGATAAATTTTTGATAATTTTCTAATAACTTTTATATTTTGATTAATAGTAAAAATAGGCTAAATTTTAATTAAAAACAACTTTTTTCATTAATATAATTTATATGGTTAAATTATAATATTGAATGGTTTTAAAGTATAAATGGAATATATTTTTACCATTTAATATAATTTATGTCATTAGAATTAATTTTAAATTGAATACATGGGTAAAAACATTTCAATCCTTGACAATGTTTTATCTTTTAAAACCCGTTTTCTTAACAACGGGATTAATTGTAAATTAATTACTGAAACTTCTGTGTTTTGAATTTTGAAAAATGGATTCCATATTTGAATTAATTGGGTCCAAATTATATTAATAGGTTACTTTTATTTTCTTGATGTTATGAATAGTAACTACGGTAATTTTTATTTACTATAGTTAAAGGTAAATCTGGTAATTAAGGGTAAAAATAAGATTATAAAATTACCCTAAGACTTGAGAAAATTATATTGGATTAATAAAAGTCTAACCATATCATTTTAGGGTCTAAATAGATTCATTTCATGGACTTTTGACCATGAAAATTATACAATAATTATTGAAACCAATTGAAGTGACAACATGTCGCTCTCTTATATCTTATAAGTGTAATAATTTTAATTTAGTGATAAACCTCATAAAACTTCAAATATAAATAGTCTCCAGAAATATAATAAAATTATCTATATCATGATAATTTATTTAGAATTTTTAGGGATTAAATAAATATCATTAATGATGACACAATAGTGATGTAGAAATTAATTTTTTGATCAAAATATCAAATAAATGATTATAAAAATAGTAAACTAAATATTATATGAACTAATTAATGTTCTACAAAAATTTTCTAGATGAATATGACATGTTAGGAGTCTATTAAATATTTTTGATCAAATATATCCTCTGTGTGGATTTTATTTAAATTCATATAAATGAATAGTGTCAAAATTGACACTATTGTTATTTTATAAAAATAACGTATTATAAAATTGTTTAAAAACCACAAAAAATATTTACAAATTACAAATTGAAATTTATATGGTCTAAAATTTCAAAATGTATCCAATTATGGACAATTCACAACACATAAGTAATTTTTATAACAATTTAAAATTTAGAATATTATTACCACAAATAAAATTTAATAGATTAAATATGGATAAATCAAGTTGATAAGGTTTAACATAAATTAACAACTTGTCTAAATCTTATTTTTTGATGATATTACAACCTTATATCTTCTAATATTCGTATTTGAGTCATTTTTCGTGGTTTTTATGTGGGTTTTGAGTTTATTATAAATTAATATTTTAGAGGTTTCCAAAAGTGCCCCTCTCCTCTCTTATAGAAGGGAACATCCTCCCTCTCCTCCTCACACCACTTAGAGCCTTAATTATCGGCCAAAACCTACCCATTTCTCTTCTACACATCCCTATAAACATTCTAGAGGTCCTGGTATTGTTCAAATACCAACTTTATTTCCCTAAGAGGAGGTTTAGAAGAGGCATGTCGAAGAAGAGGTAATATCCTTTTCTGATTCTTTCAAATTAATTTCTTCTTATACTTCCTCTTAATTATTTTTTTCATTATAAATTAATAACATTAGTATCACTCATATACCTATATGTTATTATAAATATGAAACAACCCTATTTCACCTTCTATCCATCCTACGGAAAACGAAATCACCATGTGTGCGTACGTACGGAATACAGTCTCCACACCTTGGTGTAATATCTTTTTCAAACTCCACCTTACTTGGATGGGTATAATGGTGGAAATAATAATTATATATGATTATAATAACATGATACTAATTCTGAGATATTATATCATCCACTCTAATTCCATTCAATAATTATGGGAACGATATCATCGCTCGTACGTATATATAGATTACCGTCTCCAAGATGCGATGAGATTCAATCTCCAAGTTAACCATTCAAGATTGATTATAAAGTATATCTATTAAATAATAATGAAATATATGACATATTAATGATACAATATTTATGTATATGTTATTTACTTACTTCCATTCAATTTTATAAGGAAACGAAAACAGTTTTCATGTGTACGTACGGCCTACCGTCTCCATGAATGGTGTATTTCTTTCCATTTATCGATCTATTATATATATGTACATTATGAATATATATTATATTTAAATAATGTTTTACATTCTGGAAGTGTGTAATAATGATCAAAGTAATCATATGAATAATTACAAGTCAAAACATGGATGGTAAATGAAACCATTTTACACAAAATGATTCTTTAACATTGAATTGACAAATGAACGGGTAATATAAAGTGATAAGTGAATCATATATGATATCATAAATATTATTATGGTTCTATTACAAGTTTATAATATGTTTAAACCTGCTATACAAGAGTATCAGAAACATATGGAAGAAATTGGACATAAGGTAAGGGATAATTTTGCAATCTCATTTTTATCTGAGATTTCTTATACCTAAGTATTTACTGGGGTTATATTTTTCATCCATGTTCATAAAATGTTTTTCATAAAGTGCATAATATTCTCCCATGTATATTTAAAGTCATTTTTACCCCTCTCTGACTTTTACTTTGTGTTATGTAAATAATATATCTTTTTTTACCAAACGTGGCACATTTTGACTTTTCTATTAAAAGTATGAGGAGAATGTTTTTTAAATTATACCGCATTAACGGATTTTTACGGTTTTATAATGCCTTATTTTCATGAAGAATACTTTACAATATTTCATGATTATTTTCAAAAAAATCCCTTTCTTTTGAAATATCATGGCATTTTTTGAAAAGAAAATGATTTTGAAGAAGAAAGGATATTTTCCTCAAGAATTCATTTCAAGTGTTTTATCCAAACTATTTTCAATCTAAGATGACATTATTTAATATGGATATGCTTCATTTATAATATAAATATTATTTACATGGTTTTATTTTGTTTCTTATGCAATTATACTCCAAATGGCCCGAAGGCCTTATTTTTATTTTATTATAGATAATCCCCCCTTTAAGGTTTGAAGGGAAACCCGTACATGACCCGTAGGCCCAAGGCACAAGGCCCAACATGACCCGCAATACATGACCCGAAGGCCCAGAGGCATACAATGCCCATAACATGACTCGTAGGCCCAGCCCACTAAAACTGCCCCCTCCCCAGCATCTTGCATCATTGATCACCTTAGCTCCCCACCTTGCATTGCTGATCGGCTATCATTGCCATGTACAAAGCTGCACAGTTCCTGGTCCCGATGGTGGCTACCATACCCTCTCATTCATCCAATTCGGTAAGCTCTGCATCTGTTGGCTACTACTCCTGTTGCTCTGATCCTCTTATGGGGCCTATTCTGTGTGAACTGGGCTACTCTATGGTCTACATGACCCGAAGGCCCTGTGGTCTGAAGGCCATTGATGACCCGAAGGCCCTGGAGACCCGAAGGCCCAAACCGGTGGCCTGAAGGCCCAAATCGTGTGAATAGTTCCGACTGCTATAGTATCGAACAGTAACTACTACAGTACTACTACAGTAACCCAGAAATCGCCTCCACCTGGTTTTGAACCCATGTCTCTTGGATTCCAAGTAGCAGCGCTTACCACTCGGGTACGGGCTCGTTTGCATTTATTATGAAATTATATCCTTTGTTTTATATGGATTATGTTATAATGGGATGAAGTATATGAAACCCATTTTATTCATTGGGATATGATGTATGATTTATGATTTTGTGGAACACATAAGAATGGTTTCATTATGAGATGGGTGGGACCTATATCTCCCTCCAATGCATTGGGTAAATATTTATATCTAATGACATAGACATGGTTGGAACGGCAAGTGAATCTAGTTCAGTAATACAGGGCTGGAATGGCAAGTAAACCCGGTTTAGTAATGGAATTTTTCCACTATGATGGTCTTGGAAACAATTCCTTGGATACTATGGAAATCATAACATGTGATTAATGGTTTTCCATAATTACATGTTTTATTACCATGATATTTTATCATGATTAATGTTCCTTTATGATCTATTCCTTATGTACTACCAAGATATATGTCATTGCTCAAGATTTGGATGTTTTATGTTCATGTTTTTACGTTCAAATGTTTATGGATTATTTTTATGTTCTCCATGTTTACCCTTACTTAGCATTTGAGATCGCCCTTTTTTATGTTTTCTTTTCCCCATGATATAAATAAAGGTTATAGGTAAGAAAAAACGGGGAATATATTTATGGGAGATATTGAAGATCTTTCACTATGATTAGAAGATTATGTTCTGATTTTCCAAAGACACTAAACTAATATGGTATTTGGGCGTCTGTTCTTGAAATATATTAAATATTCTAAAAAAGTAATGTAATGTCTATGTACATCAAGTTTGGGTCTCAACACTTTGGGCAGGGCCCAAATGAGATAGCCATATTCATCGAGTGTCTCTAATGATATCATGGATCAAGGAGTGAGTTCTCATGGAACTAGCATGCTTCATATAGATTCATGTGGCTGACAGTTGGTTATGGCTTCTTGATGGTGTGTAGTCTCTCTTGAGTACATCTGGATATGCTTGTTAAATGTTTTATTGAAATATATATGTGTAGAACTAACTATACTTCCTTTTTTGTATTGCTTTGTGGTTTCGAGGTTTCCTACTAAGTATCGTTATACTCACCTTTGCACAGGCTTTTGCCACACATGTAATGTCTTGTTGAGGTGATAAAACTTTTGAAGGAGTCATAGGAGGACCAGGATCAGATGGTGCTTAGTGAGACTAGACATACCAATGTGGGATCCAGTAACTTTTTTACAGGTATCCCGATACCTTTACATCCAGGTTAGATTTTTGTCACAAACTCTTTCTGGTGGACTTGTATTTGGCCTTGTTTACTTCCTAGGATGTTTACTATTTCACTCTATTTTGGTATCTAAGTGGTATAAATGCATTTTTTACTTAGGGGTTTTTACGTTTCATTGTTTCTTTCATGGATATGTGTCTGTGTGTGTGGGTGTGTGTTCCTGGGTACTTTGGGATAATGCATCCCATTTTTGGGATATGCCTACTCGGTGATAGTCACTATCCTCTGGCCTATTGTAGATGGGATAGGGTTATTCCTAGAATGGGCCTCTCTAGGATGGGTTGTGACACCGATGATCATTTAGGTTTGGATTTTTATAGAACTATGTCATCACCCTTACATAAAAAACCAACAAATTTGAATGTGGAAAATTCAACACGGTATCCATTTATTTGAAAATATAAATTTTTTTAAAATGAAGCTTGTTTATATTTCAAGACATATCTTTATGAAATTCAGCCTAATTTTTTTTCTCCTACCCATCCTTAAACTTTTTTTTTCAAAAATTGTTGATGAGAACAAAATATTAAATAAAGGATATGAAAAGAAGAAATAGTTTTATCAAGTGAAAAACATTAAATCCCATAAAATAATTTCTATAATCCCATTATTCACTGAGAGTATTAAATAAATAATTATTTCATGACCAACACATTATTTTTTCTCAAATGATCCTTTAAACTCATAGTAATAAAATAGAAATTCATTTTAGGTGAATTAGATAATCATATTCATAACCACTTTTAAACCACTGTAAAAAATAATTGAAGTATAGTTAAAAATCATAGAGAAACCATAATGGTTTTCTCTCTTATTATTTCTTTTTTATGATACAGAATATTAAAAAATCCTCTAGTGGGCTATAATGGGGATCTCCCATCAAATAACATATATGAGTCTCTTCCACCTTCATGAGCTATAATAGGGATCAACCCGTCATATGGGCTATATTGGGATAACCTATTTCTCATATATAATTATCATGTATCATATTAGGAATAAAACATTTTATTCATTCACTGTTTCATCATAAAACAATATAAAAACACTTTTGTACCCATATTTTTTACACTTTCCGATATAGCAATACACTTTCATTTTAAAATGTATTTTCAAGAATAAAATACCTAGAAACAATTGAAATATGGGTATTTATTAATGAAAAAATAAAATCTTGTAAAATAATTAACAATTAAAATAATTATTATGTTGAAGGGAAATGTGTTTATTTCCATATATGTTAAAATAAAACATTTATGTTTCCTTTTCTATGATAATTCAATACATTCCATAAAAATGTTTCTTATAATAAATATTTAAAGAATTTCTAAAGAAATAAAAAATTCACACTAAAATATTTTTATTTTTATATAATGACTTCCAAAAAAATTAAGAATATGGACATCAAACACAATTTTTTTATATTACATATTCAAAAAAATTAAAATGAGTCTCTTTAGGTAATGTGTCCCTTACAAAAAACATTAAATGGTTCATATTTAAAACTTTTTAATCCAATTAAAATATTTTAAAATTCTAAATTTTGGAAAAATATAGTAATAATTAAGAATAATATTGAATCATTTAGTGGAACATGTACACGTATGGTAAAAACATTAAAGGAAACATTATTATATGATTTTTTCAAGAAAATCTTTTACTATGAGTTTGACTCATCACGTAAGTAATTTATCTTCCAGGATAACAAAATAATGTTTTATATTAAATTTATTATGAAGAAATGTCTTATTTATAATTATTTTAATGTTATTAATTACCATTTCATATTCAATTACATAATCTTTTATGTTTATGTTGAACAATTTGATGATATTTAGCTAATATGTCCAAAATGACTTCAGTAAGATCATTATGATCAATGTGGTCATTATTAAATCATCTCTAGAATAATAATCATGAAAAAATTATCATTTTTGTAGATCGATTATACTTATAACCAGTAATGAAATTACATTTTTAAAAATGAACTATGCTATAATCATAGAGATAGTATGTCATATGTACATTTGAGTAATATTGGAATTTTTTAGTTATCATGAATATAATGAGGTATGTATTAATTTAACAATATATATTTATAATAATATAATAAATATAATATTTTTCTTTAAATATACTTTTATATAAAATACATGTTATTTGATGATAAGAATATTAATCACATCACTACGTGGAGGTGGTAGTTCACACGTACGGATGAACAACATGATATTTACAGTGAATGTAAAGTTAAAAAATAAAATTAAATATTATTTTTCAAAAATGATAAATATATCATGAATATCATATATAATAATTAAATAAATAATTATAAACATCTATGGAATGAAGCAATGGAAAAAAAATTACATATGTTCGTGAGGCGATAGTCTATCGTTCACGCACATGATTATTTCCCTTCATATTTGACATAATAGGAAACGAATATAGGTTATAAAAATAACATGAAAAATATAATTATATTTAATATAATTTTTTTAATATTTCATCATGCTTGAGATTAATTTTTTATGCCGGAATAAGAAAAAAAACCATTGGTTAAGTGATATACCTCTTCTTCATACAACCTCTTAAGGTTTTCAGCAAGAGCATTTCAATGTTGGTTTTTATTCAAAACATGTCCTGTAGAATATGGGGATGTGATTTAAAAAAGGTATTTGGGTTTTTATTGGATGAAAAAATATGTTTGAATCAAATAGTTGAAGTTGTGTCCTATCATAAAAGAGTGGAGGTGCACTTTTTGAATTTCATAAAGTATTAAATTAGTATAAAAAAGTTCATATTATAATTTCCACATGTTGATAATAATAGACCCTATGATATGGATTAGACAAAATACAGTAATCCAATAAAATTTTTACTTTATTAGGTGATTATTTTACATTTATCTTCTAATTTTAACCCTCATAATCCATTTTGGAAATTATAGTGATATCTATAATTTTTTATACAATATAGATCGAAATAGTTATTATAAAATAAAAATTTTCCCATAAATGCAACAAGGATTATATTCTAAATCATATCACATTCAATTACTTATTAAAATATTTTTATTAATTTTACATCCATTAATAAAGAAGTTTTTATTATAAAATATCATTTATTTCAATTTTTCCACAATTTATTTAATTTGAGCATAAAAACATGAATAAAAATGTCAAATATTAATATAAACCATTAACACATCCCAAATATATTAAACCTATGATGAAATTTTAATAATATTATTAACACACATAAATTGTAAAAGTTTTAATATATTTAAAAACATTTATTAAATTTTTCTAATAATTGAATAAATATTGTGTTGTTGTTGGGTAGTAATTTATGGTTATTATTTAAACAATAAATCCTAGAAATTAAAACACTTTATAATGAAAAATTATTAATGTTTTAATGAAACCATTATAACAAAAAAATATCTTATTTTTATCCCAATTTCAAAAATTGGAAGTCAATTAAACATATAATATGTCTTTTTTAACTTTTCTTGATGTAAAGTATAAGGAAGGTCAATACCATGGACATACGTAAAATCAAGGACATATACTCAATTTTTGGATGATTATGGTTGAAAAATACTCATACAACATAATTCAGAAAAGTGTTATGGTTTATTTTTAGTCCTTTTTAGTTTGTTCCCTTTAAAACCCAATTTGAACATTATTGTGGTAACAAACATGTACAATGGTTACTGTTTACAATGAAAAAAATAACATATTTACAAAATTTTTAAATCCCATTTCCATTTATGAAATAAGTATTTTAATATTTTAAATATAGAAATGGTCGAACTTAATTTGAATTGAAACCAAATAAATGTGCCGACAAACTTTTTTTTGAAAATTTTATTTTTAATTATAAATTTTTTTATACCAAATTCAAAAACTAAATTTCTTCCAATTAAAATAATTTCATTATTCATAATAAAATTTAGAAAAAATATCTTGAATTAATTATAAAAAACTACAAATTTTTACATTCTTCAAAAAAAAACGTTCAATAAAAATCACTATTTTCACTATTAAAATAAAAATAATCTTTTTCAGATAAATAAAAAAAATTAAATCTATGATAATTTTTATATTATGATATAAAAAATAATATCCTTTTTAATAAAAAAATCTAAATGTTCCAAAAAAATTTATAATATCCTATCAAAAAAAGAAATAAAAAAATTCTGAAGGAAATATAATTTTGAAAAAAAATCTTTTAACAAATTAATTTATTATTTTATAATTAATTATCAATAATCTTATATTAAAAAAGTACATTATATATATTTCTGAAAATATTCAATATTATTCATACTTTCCAAATTTTTTATCAAGGATATAATAGTCATATCTAAATAATAATATTTCATTGATTATTTACGCTTGCTGTTTCCTGTCGTATATGATATCAAACATAGTTCTCATTGTAAATTTGTAGGGTATAATATTCTACCCCGTTTAGTAAATTTCATCCTCAATATTTGAAAATCATCTTGGTAATCAAATTATATTCTTCTAAAATTGTTTTTTTTTATTCCAGAAAAAAAAGGTCAATAAAAAAATTATTTTTAGTAGAGGGATAAAGAAATATAATGGTCATCTAAAATAACACATAACTAGGTTTCTGAATAGGAAAAAATTCACGAGAATTTAAAATATAGACATTTAAGAAAAAAATAATTTCCAAACAATGATGGAGAGGTACAATTATTGTAGATCAAAATAATGTGAATGACCAAGATAAATTAAACTATCATAAATCCAAAAATAATATAAATGAGAAAAGTACATCAATTAATTTCAAGAGAAAATAATAGGATGAAATTTTTTTATGAGGTATTTTTCAAATGTTTGAGTAATTCTTTACAATATAGGCTAATAAAATATGGAAAAAAATATTTTAAAAGTATAATTTCATCCTTTAATAAATTTCAACCACAATCTCATTTATTTTACAAACCATGAGTATTCTAAATATATTTTTATGTATGGTATACTAAAATATACTTCAAAAAGATCACATAAATCCATAAGAAATAAAATATTCATCATGTCTTTTGAAATTAACCAAAACCATAATTTTCAACCCTAGGTATGATATTTACAAAAATTAGTAATCTTTCATATGTTGAAAATATACACATATCCTTAAAATTAACAATCTAACTAATGGTTCAACAAGTATAGCTCTATAAATTCCTATCCATGGAATTCATCAAAATATTCCTGGAAATGTTTGAATCCCAATAATTAGAAGGATTTGATCATATATTTTTTTAGATTAATTTACCATTAATCTCCAATCAATATTAGTCACTCATAAAGTTACACACTCAATAAAATATATTCCATTGACATATAAGCTATAAGTTATGTTGATCAATGAAAAAAATGACTTGAATCACCATAAATACACATAAAATCATATATTACTTAAAAAGATAATTCCACTATTCAACCTCAAATAAAATTCCAAAATATAATGTATACATTAATCATATTATTTTCCCCAAAATATTGTGATATTATTTGAAATAACATTAATCAATTAATCACCAAATCACTATTCAACCTCGTTTTTTTCTATAATTAAATACATATTTTCCTAATATTAATATAATATTTTTTAAGTCATGTATTCTATATAATTTCATACTATCTTGGTCATCATGTAGTCTTGTGGTACACATTTCACCCTCGTTTCCCTTCAGTTGTGGGTTCAAGCATTTCAGCCTTCCCATATATTGTAGGTTATTATTTTTACTAAATATTTATATATATAATTCATGTAATGTTCCCAAAAATATGATGAAAATACTCAAAAATATAATTATTAATCAAATATTTTTTTCAATACAACTCAAAAAATAATATTAAATTACAATCATTTACAAAACATTAAGCCTATGTAAACTCAAATGTTAATCAATCCCTATACCATGTGTCTTTAAATGATTATCTCCAAAAATTATCATTTATTTTCTACACCCCCTTTCAATGGTATCGATTCCATCTGACATATGTTTCAAAAATATATTAAATACAGTCTACTATAGAATGTATTATGATTCTCTTAATATTTATACTATATTATAATTTCATTGATAAACACATAATTCATTCAACTAGTTTTTTAAACCTCTGATATTGTTTTTTCATCTTATTCCTTAATAAACTATTCCAACAAATCAATGATATGAAATATTTCCTTCTGATTCGTTAATACAAAAAAAAATCATGATTCATATGTAGAATATAAGAAAATAATTCATACCATAAGTCTCGACATCTGGGTACTTATTTATTCAATTGATACCCTCTTTATCTTCCATCATGGAGTTCATGTATCCAATAATAAAATATCATGACTATGGTGGTATTTCAATTTATATAAAAGATCTATGAGTTGATATTTTCAAAAAAAATAAATGAAATAACATGATCTATAGAAATTTTGGAGAAATGAAATATTTTGGATATATCAAATAGTTTCTTCTAGGTTATTAGGATGATCAAAAATATTTCAAAACCCTCTAAAAAATATTATTCCATTATTTTTAGTATTAAATAATGTGTAAGAGAGTATAAGTTTGAGTCAAATCTGTTACCTTTCATCATGAGTAATGATCATTAATGTAAAAAAAATAACAACATTAATAGATGAAATTAATTATTACATGTTAAAATGAAAAACATACTTGTAAATAAAATAAAAATAAAATACTATATAATACTTTAACCATAAACGCATGAAAATAACCTCAATAACATCAAAATTAATGAATTGTTTCACCTCATTGGGTATACCATACCATTAAAATTACATCCTAATAAATGTAAAAAAAACTCTTATGAAATAATACATCATATTAAACCTAATGTTTATATATAGCTCAACTCCATAAAACTTCAACAATATATCTAATCATCACCTTTAAATCCCATCACATAAAACAATAATAAAGGTAGTATTTTACTTTGAACTTGTGATCATATTTTTACCCATAATCAAATGATGGATTCCATAACTCTTAACTTATGATCACTTGAAAACATCATTACCTCCAAACTTATCTAAACTATAACATTGATACCAACATCAATGAAATTACCTTAATAAAGAGAAAATGCATCCATAGAAAAGAATTTATTTTCCTACTTTCTGAATTATCATTTAGGTTTAGTGTTTTACTGAATTTTTTTATAAAACATTAATACCCAAAAAAATACAAATTTGAAAGTTCTAATTGGTTTCCATTTTTCCAAAAAATATTTATTTCAAAATGAAGACAATTTACTTTCACAAAAAATATTTAATACATTTTTTTAGACATCATTCTTCCTACCAAACTGTAATCCTTGTCAAAATAATTTTTAAAATGTGAGATGAGAATTCAAATACCAGTTAAGGACATAAAAAGAATAAATATGTTAGTATATATAATAATATAAAAATCTATAAAATACATAACATTATCGCATTTTTATTGGTCATATGAAATAAATCATTTCTGTATTAATAATATTCACCTTCTTTCTCAATGAAAACATAAAATCATATAGAATGAATATAGAAATTCGTTTTAGGTGACATGGAGAATCATATTCATATTAAATTTTAAAAATATTTCAAAAAAAATGAATCCAAAATAAATATATTGAATAAACCACAGTAGAAAACGCCCTTTATCCTCCCTTTTAAGAATGGTTCATTACCCAATGCATTATAGATCTTAAATGAGGTTAACTCATCACATATTTCTTATTAGGACCATACAACATTGTGAGTTATAATGGTTCTCAACCTATAATTTAAAATGTATCAAGATCACCCGTTACCTATACATATTTCTCAAATATCATATAATGAAAACTAAATTTTAATATTATAAGTTTTAATCATAAAACCTTTGAAAGAAATTTTGAACCCATATAAAAAACACATTCTGATATTGAAGAACATATTAGTTTTGAAACCAATTTTAAAAACCAATTTTAAAAACGAAAATACCACGAATGTAGGGAAATAAGTTTTTTCATTAATAAAAACATGAAATCCTTTATGGTTATTCAAAAGTAAAATAATATTTATGGTGTTAAGAAAGTCATTATCACCGTATACATTAAAATATCACATTACTTTTGTCTTTTGTAAAGAATGAAACAACAATCCATAAAAATATTCCTTTTGACAAAAATTGAAAGAAATTAAAAAAGTCAGAAAAGTTTCATTTATTATTCATTTATAAACATATAAAAACTTAAAAAAAATTATCTTATGATTATTGAAATGGAAGATAATATTTTATGTAGTTAATATTCAAAACATTTATGGTGGATTTTATACAGTGCCACTTATACAAACCATAAAAAGATTAATCTTCAAATCATAAAAACAAATAAATTCAAATATGGTCTAAAATAAATATTTGAAACCATTTAATAATAAATAATTACTTTATTTTAATATTTTCAAATAAATGGACATAGAAGAAAAATAATTTTTAAAGGAAAAATATAAAGAGTATTTTTAAATGATATTCTATTAAATTGAGCCACAATCATCATATATATTGATTATCAACCTGGATTATAAACCTATGGTAATTATTTAATTGTATTTTTTTAATTATTCTCACCCATTTCTTGTATTTTATTTATTACAATGTTATTTTCATTTACATAATCATTTAATTTTATGTCTGATGTCTTTCTTGTATTTGGTGCATATGTCCAAAAAGACTTTGGTAGGTTGGATATGATAAAAATTTTCATTATTACATCATATCTATAAATATTATAGTTACATAAATATATTTTGTACACATTAATAATACATTTAAATAAAATTATAAATGTTGGTTGTGAAAAATGAACTATGTCACAGACAAGGAGAAGGTTGGTCAAACATATTCATGAGTAACATTTCTATTTTTCAAGGATCAAGATGAAATTATGGTAAGAATTAATTTATCATTATATAATGATATATATATAAACAAAACATATTATTTTTTTAAATATACATATTTATTTATCATCCATCTGATGCTATGATGAAAAAATAATAACATCTCTTCTTGGAGGTTGTAGTCCACTTGTACACATGAAGGACATTATCATTTTTAATTGAATATAATGTTAAGAAATTAAATCATATATTAACCATTTAGAATAATAAATATTTAATTACTATTGTATATAAATATAAATATAAATAAATATATACAGTAAATCCATCATTTCAACCATCTCTAAGAGTTGTTGATTAAAAATGAATTACATCAGTTCATGATGTGTTAGTCCATCATACACACAATCTATTGATTCATTACCCATTTCATGGAAGTGGACATAGATATAGGTTATTAAATTAACGTAATAAAAATAAAATATATCATAGATAGTGGTGTAATTATTTAATCATGGTTTATTAATATTTGACGATACATGAAAAATAAATTAAATGAAAATGCTTGTTAAGAACTATACATATTTTTCGGATAACATCTAAATCTTTAAAAAAATATCATTCTTATTTTGGTATTATGATCCAAACAAATTATCTATAACATAGGGAGGGATTTATGGAAAGGATTTGGGAAGGATTTTTTTTAACCAAATTTGTTTCTATTTTTTATGAAAATAGGACAATATGAGCCCTTTTATAAGATAGAGAAGGTGACATCTTTGAATTTATTAAAGTATTAAATTATTATATAATAATCGTGATATTCATATGTGCCCAAATTTTTGAATATTATAAAATAAGATAATTTTTATTAAAAAATAATATCATATAATAAATATTATATATGATCATGTGTTTTTTCACCCTTATCAATTTTTTGACACCCTTTAACTGTTTTTACAATTATTGTGATATTAATGTTTTTTATTGTTTAGTTGTCAAATTATTTTAAATTAAAAGAATATTATCCTATAAATGGACCATTATTGATATAAAAATCCATTTCCAATTAATTTTGATGATTAAAATATTTTTAGGATCCTTAAATGATTTAATAAGAAATGATATATTCTAAATTATCATGAATGTCAATTCTGACACTTTTAATTTAATTGGAATTTATATGACATCAATAAAAAGATGAAATTTCGATATAAAACATTCAAAAAAATCCAATAGAGATATAAATATTTAAAAAATTCATCAAATGTTGTAAATCAAAAAAAAATTATTGATTTTTATATTTTTAAATTAATTTATTAAGTTTTTTTGCTAATTTAATGTATACAATATCAAAATAGCATATGTTCTTTAGGGTATTATTTCATAACTAAAAATTTTAAACAAATTACCATGAAATATTAAAAATATTTATCTTTTTTTAAATAATTAACAATTAAATATACATTCTTTTTATCCCTATTTCAAAAATTTAAATTAATAAAACTAGTAACATCAAATTTTTTAATTTTAATTAAATATAGTATTATAAATTTTACAATAGTGGACATATGGAAAAATAACTTCATACCTTCAAATTTATGATTATTATGAATAAAATATACTCATCCATTAAAATTAAGGAACGTTTTATGATTACTTTTTAGTCTTTATAAAAATATATTTATCTTTAATTAAGCCATTTTACCTTTACCATAGTAACAAATATTTATTATGGTGACAATTTACAATAGCCAAAAATAAAATGGACATATTTACAAAAATTATAACTCTTAATTCTAAATTTGAAATCTATTTTTCCAAACACAAAATAGTGTAGTGTAAGAATTAAAATTAAATTTACAACATGTTTATAAAGATAGTTTTCTTTATAAAAAAAGACATTTTTAAGAATAACAATATTTTTATGCCAAATTCAAATATAAGATTGGTTAAATTAAATATAATTGGTTAATTAACAACATAATAGAACTAATGTTACTTTGAGACAATTTAAAAAATGGTTCATTTTAAATATTTGAAAAACAATTATTTACAAAATATATATTTTTTATCATTCACTAAAAAATAACCCTTTTGAGAAAAATACATAAAATTAACTCAAATCCAATTTTTACAAGCTGGTTTTAAAAAAAAATAATTTTTGTCAAACAAATCACTAAGGTACATGAATTGATAATATTATTCTCTAAAAATTTAAAATTAGTTTTGAAGGAAACAATTTTTTTAATAATAAAATGACATTAAACAAATTGAGTGATTATTTACGAAGAAATTATCAACACATTTATATTATGTTGAAACTTTAAAAATACTTGATAAAATAGTCCATAATATTCATACCCCTTAATTTAAAATCATGGTTGTAACAATAGTATTTAAATAATAATATTCCATGGTTCTCTTTGACTTAGTGTTACATGTTTTATATTCTATCAAACATTGTTTTCTTTTTAAAATCAAGGTTTGTTCTAAAATATTTATTAAAAATTATTGTAAAAATAATTTTAATGTAAAATAAATTTTTTCTAGAAAATATTTTTTATATGTAAAATGTTTTTTAACCTTAATAAATTAAATTAATCACTATTGGTGGAATATTTCAATGGAAATTTAATATTTTATTTTCAATAAAAAATGTATCATTATTCTACTTTTATTAAAGACATGGGATAAGAATAAATCATGTTTTGTACTTTAGATCTATATCATTCTAAAATTTTGTTTCATTGTGTATTATGTACATATTTTACAATTAATTTTTTCCAATTTCAAAAAAAATCATTTCTAAAAGTAAAATTATTTTTTAAAAAACCCACTTTAAAACTACTTTATATTTATTTTTTGATAATTTATGAAATGAATATTTTTTCAAAAAATATTGGAATATAAAGATTATTAATAAAAAATATTTTCATTTATTTTATTTTAAAAAGGTTCATTTGGTTTTGAAATGGTTCTAAAAGTAAAATCAGTTCAATTATAATATCAATATTCCATTATAGGTCATTGGAATTAATTTTACCTAGAATTTTGATATAAAATATTTAAAAATTAAGAATAAATTTTCTTTAGAAAAATGCTTTCCATAACATTTATAACATTAATTTGAAGTTTCATTCATTAAAATTTTTTAATTAAATTTAATAAATTTTATTTAATCATTTAAATCGATGTAATTAATTTTATGTAGTAAGGTCAAGATAATTTTTGGTTATAAATAATAATATAAGAAATAAATATTTTTTACCATTGTATAGATCGAAACATACTTACTATGGTATAATCAATGATGATAAAGGTTAACATGAAAAAAAATTAGGACCCAATTTTTTGTTAGATTTTGAACATAAACTTAACAAATTAGAATATGATCTCCTTTGGTGACATTTGTTCAAGAATGTTAATTGAAAATATTTTAAAAAATTTAAATTTCCAAGTGTTCCACTCACCACAAATATAAATGGGCACCCCTACCGTATATTATTCACACCTCATAAGACATTATGATTGACAAAACACTTCCAAAATATCCACCAACATACTTATAAATGTTATAGGGATTATTTTCCCCCATAATTCAAACCCAAAGGACATTAAAAAATGATAAAAATGAGGTTTCAACAAGCGATGGTAATTGTCTTCACCGTGATCTTTCTTTTTAATTATTATATAACCAACAACATTTAAATCGTAATAGTTCAATAATTTGAACTCAAGAATCTAAAACATACTCAGATGTTATTAAATTAATGTAATAATCTATACTCATCTTTTATTCCATCATATATGAAATGAAACTATCAATCATGTGTATGATAGAATATAGCCTTACGAAACTATGTTATTTTTTTACATTACCGACTCCCTTGACATGTTATAATAATTAATTTAAAGTATATATATATGTGTGATATTTATGAAATAATTATAATTATATAATTATAATATTAATTATATATTCTTACATTCCATGATGTTGGAAATAAATAACACTGCATGTGCATAGGTACGGAATGCCGCCTGTCCAAAGTGATTCATTTTACTTTTTTATTCCACTATACATGTATAGTAATGTGCATGTATATAAAAAATATGTAATATATATTATTTATAACTTATTTTTTAATTTTTATTTAATATTTACCCTTTATTCATTTAATCCATAAAAATATGAAATCATTTTACATGTATACATATTCCCCACTTTCTCCATAATATGTGAAATTAATATTTCAATATACAAATTTCATATAAGACTTTAAATATGAATAAAAGGAAAGTATATCAAATTGTAATCATGATTAAAATTTTGGATTTGATGGAACAATTATCAATGTTAATAGACTGAATCTACCAAACTGAAACTCTTATGAAAAAATAAAAAGTTAGCACAGAAAAATGATTATTCAAATAAGGAATTATTAATAAATAAAATTTGAAATATTATAAGTCAGTCATATATGATATTATATTTCATCCTTATTTTATATAGTTATAATAAATTTAAATTTTTTAAACATTAGTTTAGTATTCTCTCAATGAAAGTGTAACCCATGGTAAGGGTGTACCGTCTAATATTATTTTCTTTGGTCGTATGTTATGCTATGAATCTATATTCATTTATAAGGTGAATAACCATCCATTTGCACATTTTTTTTATTGTTAATCCCTTTAATTTCATGATATTTAATTATGATTTTGATTTTATTATTTCATGTGTAATATTTGTAACACCCCAAGATTTCGTAGTAAGTTATTTTCATTAAAGTAATTCAATATCTTGCGCTACACGTAACACCAAGTTCGAGCGCACGAAAAATTACAAAACTAGCTGTTCAAAAAGAAGTTATGAACATTATTAACTAAATTTTGAATTTTATACACTCCATATAATTTTAGAATCCATATTATGGGTTTATTAGACATAATATATGAACAAATTCATTTTTTTTCAAATAAAAGAAGTATTTTTCAAAAAATACAATTTTACCACCTTTTGATGGATAACCTTTTTAAAACCTATATTTTAAACTTTTATATATTCAATTTAATGAAATTAAATTCTTCTTTAGAATCAAAAAATAAAAATTTATTTTGGATAAATTTTTGGTACTTTTTTGAAAACTTCCATATTTTGATGAATACTAAAAATTACTAAATTTTAATTGAAAACAACTTTTTTAATCGAAATAATTGAAAGTGTAAAATTATGTATTTTAATGTTTTGTAAGTATAATTAAATTATATATTTATCATTTAATACAATTTAAGTCTTTATAAGTAATTTCACATTTAAATTTGACATAAACACATGTCAATCATTTGATGGTTTTTAGTTTTTAAAACCCCACTTTTCGATTTTGACAACGGGAAATAATTTTAAATTAATTAATGAAACTTCTATGTTTTTAATTTGGTAAAATAGAATTAATTTTTGAATTCCGAATATCAAAATTATCTTTGGATAAATTTTTGGTATTTTTCTGAAAACATTCAATTTTTGATGAATAGTGAAAAATATTGTGTTATAGTTTAAAACCGACTTTTTATTTAAATAATTTTTTATTTTATTTAGATTTTTTTAAGTCAAAATAGATATATAATACCTGTATAATTTCAATTTAATTAATTAGAGTCATTTTATAATAAAATTAGATGTATAAAATTTTATTGAACTTTTTACCATCTTTTACCCACCTCTTATGAGCATTTGAAAATTTACATAAAACTTAATTTTACAACTTATGTGAGTTGAATATAAAAACTCCAAGATACATGTTTAATATCAGTACGTAAAATTTGGTTCAATAAGATGAAAATATTTTTTGGTGAATAGTAACTTTTGACTTTTATTTGATACGGTTAAAAGTAAATAGGATAATTAAGGGTAAAAATGATATCAAAATTACCATAAAACTTCTTTTAATTCTATTGGATAAGTATAATTCGACCAAAAACAACCTTAGGAATAAAATATGAACCTTTTTGGTCCACTTGGATTAGATTAGGACATTTATTATTATTTTATTTAAAGAAGTGTTAAAAGAGGTAAAATCAATGTTTAATAAATAAACGATTTTTAATATAGGGTTACACACAATATAAATTCAACTATAAATATTTATTATAAAGATGAAACAATTTCATATATAATTATATTTTATTTATAATTTTTATACATTAAATAATTTAATTTATTTTTGACACAATGATGGTGCAGTAATTACTTATTAATGAAATATTAAAATAATTGATATTATAAATATCCAAATAAAAGTAAATTGAGACTTATGGTGAATTAAACTAATTTCTTAGCTTAATATGACATTTTAAGGTTAGTTAAATAAATTTAATTCGAAGTAATAATGTTTTTATGGCTTTAAACCAAATCAAATACTAAATAGTGTCTAAATTGACATAATTGTTTTTTTAAAACAAATATTATATTATTAATTGATATAATATTCCTAAAAATATAAGGTTAAGCCAAAGGACATATATAAGGTTATATATATTAATAATGAACTACATGGTGTCTTCTTGGCAAGTTTTAGTAATTTTATTAACCATATAATATAAAAATACAAAGAGACGTGGTAAATGTCAAACTATTTAACTACGAGTTAAATCTAAAATATAAGGTTAATATGTGACCTAAACCTGTTTAAAACCTATTGGTTGAGAGTTGTTCGACCAATACCCACCTTATCCTTTAAATAATTCATTTTTTATCAATTAGAAACTGAAAATTATTTTATTCTAAAATAATATTTCAAGCTTTTCCTAAAATGACCCTCACTTCTCTTATAAAAGGAAACTTCCCCTTCTCTTCATTTCACACATCCAAATCCTTTTGTCTCGTCCAAACCCTTCCCAAATATCCTCCCAACTTTCTTCCCTTCAACATAGAAGCCTTAATTTGGTCATAAATCCATCCTATGGAGGCCTTTTGATCAAATCAAAAGGAAGAACCTGAAGAAGAGGTAAATATTTCATCACCTCTTTCAAGTTCATTTCTTCTTTAACTTCCTATTTATTTTTTGTTTCCATTATAAAATAATAAATCCATTATATTATATATAATTTTATGTTATTATAAAATGGTACAACCATATTCATTATTCTATCCACCCTATAAATGACAAAGTCACCATACGTGTGTACGTACGGATTACCGTCTCCACATCGTGGTGTAGTTTGTTATTCAAACACTTCATTATTTAGATGGGTATAATAATGATTATAATTGATGTAAATAATAAATATAAAATTTTAATGGTTTTTTATATATGATATTACATCCAATTACATACTATGTCACCATCAATATAATGATATTGTCACTCGTGTGTACGTACGGATTACCGTCTCCACGAACGTGATGAGATTCATTCCCCATCATAATAATTAAAGAATAATTTTCATTTTTTGATTAAAAATAATATTTATGAACTTAATATCATTCTGGAAATGAATAAAATAGACCCTATCCATAAAAAACATGGATTACATAACCGAGTATATAAAGGAAAACAGATCAGTTAACACCTGAAATAATGATACTACTAAAATATTATTAACAAAGAAATATTAGAGGATCATATATGATATAATATTTATTTATATAGTTCTTTTATAATTTAATAACAATTTTTTAACTGTTATACATGAGGCTAATGTACCTTCAACCAAGGAAAAGTACAAGTTAATGGATTTCATATCTCACTTTTATTCCCATGAGATTTCCATTGTTCGCCACTTATTTATTGAATGTGGTGTATTGTGTACTGATATTTGATAAATATTATCATTATTCTCTTTATATTCATGTTATTACTTGATTAATTTTGTGGTTATTAACTTTTTTTCATATGACTCGATTGATTACAACATGGTAAAGGGTTTTCACCTCACTTCTTATTCCCATGAAATTCATGCTATATTGCCACAATTTCATTCTGTGTTGTGTATGTACTTCCCATGATTGTATTATTTATTTAATATAATTAAATTTATGGGTATTTACATATTCATTATATAATACTTCTTTTATAGGGTGTATGTTTCGTAAGTTACCAAATTGGTATGAGAATTTCAAATTTCAATTTCCACTCATTGGGCTTTATGCATACTTCATTGATTACTTTACTCTAAGATTATGTGTAAAATCACTATTTATTTACTTATGTAGTGATTTCCACTCCTATTTTTGTGGATATACTTTTGATATGTATAACCACTCCCTTTATAAATTCTCAAGTCATCGATATAAACTTGATAAGAGTAATTTTAACTCAATTTCTATTCATTGAGTTAAACATCCAAGTCGTTGGTGTTGTTTTTACAAGAATATGTGTGAATGTCCTCTAATTTATTTACACAGAATATCAAATAATATTGATTGTATTTATATTTTTCACACTTAATTATGTCATTGATTTATCCTTAACCTAAGGATAAGGTCTTTATGAAGGTATTCATCTCAACATACATTCCATTGAGACTTATTTGTTGTTACACGCCAATTCACTTTTATTTGGTGTATATAATATACTTTGACATAATATATCATGAATCCCTTTATTCTCATGATATTATAAATTTTTTATTACCTAAATAATATTTATTCAAGTGTCTCTCATTTGGTTAGGAACTCTAACTAAAAATTCATTTTAAATGTTATAAACATTTATTCTTCTAAATATTTATCATTAATGTCCATGTTTTAAAAATGGTTATAATGTTTAATTTTTATGGGAATTAATGTTTTAAAATTGAAATTTCATTTAAAAGTTTCAAAGTGGAATGGGAAAATATGGTTCAAAAATATATTTTAAAGAGCTTCTTGATAAATAGTGATACTTTTAAATGTTTTCATGAAAAAGGGATGTTTCTCTCAAAGATTTTTACTGATCATTTTCAACTATGTAAACATCCTTTATGGGATATTATTCTTGATCGAGGTTTATTTATTATTATACAAATACTTCATAATGTATCGAAGGTTTTGTTATATGTTTGACTGTGGATGTGTTATTTGTATACCATTATTGGTTTATGTATAAAGTATTGACATTTCGTATTCTAGTTTTAATATGAATGTTTATGTTATGTTTAAACCTTTTCATATGAGGAATGCATTGGACATAGTAAGGGACGAGTGGAGCCCTCTATATCTCCTAGATGCATCAGAGGTCTCATGATACAAACTAGTGTCTTTTCATAAGTCCTTGACAAAATCTTATTTGTAATCTTGGCACAAGGCCTTGACTATGTGGTTATGAATTATAGCATTATGCATTCCATCATTATGAAATTTTCTATTGATATTGCATGTGATTATTCAACTAGTATAATATCCATGTGAATAAGTTAATGGAATTATTTGATTTATATTTTCCATTTTATGTTGAAGTTTAAGTTTAAAAGTCTTGTATTCTAGCCTTATACATTGCCTTAAATGTTTATGCTTATTTATGAAAGTTTATGCTATATTGTTATACTTATTGAGCATCTGAGCTCACACATTTATAAGTTTTATTTCTCCAAGGATGTGAAGAAGTATTTTGTGGTTGACCTGTAGGGATAGTCTAAGGATATAAGTGTGTTTAAAAGGTTGACACAATATTGTTGATGTTTTTATTTCATGATGTAATGTAAAACTTATGAGTGTGTCTAGTACTTCCAAGGCTACTAAACTGAACAGTATTTTGGGACATGATTCCATGTATCATGCCAATGTTATTTAATAATGCACCGATTTTGGGTAACTACGGTTGGGGAATTACAATATTATTCAAAATTTACAAAATTATTGATGGTTTTATTTTTATAATATCATTATTTACTGATATTTTATAAGATGAGGTTTTCTATAAAGATGTTTCATTATCTACCTATCAATAATTGCCATCAATTTTATAATCCTATCATAAAATCATGAGAAAATATTTTTTTTCCATTCATTTTCCTCTCATTATGTACACATCAGACAAAAAGAAAATTTTTATATACAACTAACTTTATTTATCTCTTCGGATATAATTCTATTTTCTTATATATCTATATTCTCTAAATATGTTTTTGTGATTTTTCTAAATATTATCTTTTGATTTTTTTATTTTAATTTTTACCCATGTATGAATTATTAAAAAAGAGTTTTAAAATTAATCGTTATTCCATTTTACAGACAATGAACATTTGACTTTTTTTCTAAAATTGTGGAAGGAATCATTGTTTTGTCATACATGACATGAGTGGAATTTCTTATGGTCCTAACCAATAAATTCCATGAATATTCAGTAACATATATTCAAGGGAGTTTGAAATAAACTTTTTTTGATAATATTTTTTATTTATTATTTATTTAAATTAAGTGATTATAATTTGAAAAAGATATTTTCCCCACGAAATGTTCAAAGAGGTCATTTAATGTAATTTTCATCAATGTTAACATACTTGATGCAGATTATTATTTAATGAGGATGTGATCCAATGGTATCATCTATATTAATTCTATATATGTTTTATTGTTATGATGAATGGATATTTATGAAACTAATTCCATTCATAAAAATTATACTATGATGAAATAATAAAATGATTATAAAACCCATTTCTTTTTTATGGGTCATGCTATGTTTATGAAATATATTTTCTTTTTATGGGTTATGATATAATGAACATATTTTTATCTTTGGCACTCATATTTATGACTCTCATTATTTGATATGTGGTACTGAAATTATATATCCCTCCAATTCATCTGTAAATATAGATATCTCATGAAATAAATAGGGATGCAATTGATAGTGAACCAAGTTTAGTAAGGGTTTCTATCTAATTAGATAATATTAATAGATAAAATGGACTACTATGATTTTCTGGGGAGTGAACGCATCCACTATTATTGTGTTATTAGTAAACCATAACAACAATGGTAATTATTTATTTTTTTTATAGGTGTGAAAGAAAATTATGTATTATTCACAACGTATCCTATAATGGATCATGTTAATTGATTCCATTACAATTAATGTCTTTTAAAACCCATATATTTCACCATGAATCAATATTATGATCTATGATATCTGGTGTATGGTTTGAAAGTGTAATGAGCTTTTTTTATAAACCTATACTCATGTTTTGATTAAATAAAAGTTGATATCTCCATTTTCTTCCCTTTTTTAGAATATAATCTCTCCATTTATTATGTTTCACTTCCACATGTATAAAGAATGATATTATGTTTGATATTTCTATAAAGGGTCTTTATAATAACCCAACTCTTTGTTACACATTAATTCATCACTGATTAGATAAGATTGCACAAAATAAACCTGAAATATTGAGAAGTATATTTAATTTGGTAATTAGGTAAATTACATGACAAATTATAATAGGAAATATATCATAATTATTGAAAACTCCCTTAATATGATTATATTATTCCTTCATAATTAAAATATAATGGGATAAAATGGGGACATAAATAAAAAAGGGGTAAGTTATATAGCCCAATAAGGGAATAAACATGTAAAAACATTAATATAGTATTAAATGTTCTCCAATTTTCATATCAATATGAAATAAAAGTTTTGATAATCATAAACATGAACAATTATTTTGATATATCATGATAGTCCTAAAGGTAATATGTAAAATGTAGCAATAAAATAAAACAAGGTGTACTAAATATATGTCAAGGATAACTGAAAATACAACATGATGGAAAATTTTCCATGATTCATTAGATTCACTCACCAATCCCTTGCTTGATGTATCATGAGACTAAAGCATTACCCAATGTATTTTAGCAGTATATAATTCTGGGTTCACCCATTACATTCATTCCAATCACATACATATTGTTCCACATATATCATACAACATGGAATCATTTATCATAATAATTTATTTGAATATCATGGAGTGTGTAGTACATAAATTTATGTCCCCAATAAATTAATTATAATTTAATAAAGGTGAACACACATGAAAGGAAATTGGTATTGGTATTTACTAGAAAATTATTTGGAAGGGAAAATTACTATGACATTTTAGCATCATAAAAGGGTGTATAAATTGTCATGGTGGGGGTGATGAGATTTAAAATTGTATCCCATCATTTATATATTATGTGGTTAGTAAATGTGGTATGTAAGAACATATCACAACATTAGGAATTGGAGAATTAAGAATAATGATAATGAATATTCTTGAATAAATAAGAGAAGGATAAGAACCCTTACCCAGAGAGTGTGATTAAAAAAGAATGTTTGGAGCTTCTTGAGAGCTTGGGTCATAATTTGGGGGATAATAAATAAGGTATGTTAGAGACAGCCCATGATATGTAATTTTCTAGTGAAGTAAAATGGGAAATTGGGTGGGTATATGTAATAAATGAGTGGGGAATTCGTTATTATTTTTAAAACTTAGGTTTTAGACACTGTATAAAAAAATTACCAAAACCACACACATTCCTATGTTTTTTCCTATTTTTTATACAAAATAGTGGTTTTTTTAATTATTTTATAAGTTAAATGGTTGATCTTATTTAAATATTCTCCATAGTTATTTGGAAGTGATTCATCTCATTAAATAAATGATATTAAAACCAAAAAACTATATTATAGGTTTGGGAGGATTCAAAAATGATTTGTAAAATTAATAAAATAATCATAAAATATAATTAATTTAAATGGGAAAAAAATTGTTGTTGATACAATTTATATTATTTATTAAATCATTTTGGGTCATTATGATGTTATAATACACATTGTATATTTATATCATCTTTAATTTTTACCTGAAAGTTCTACTATCATAGAAATTTATGAAAAAATTAAAAATTGGATAATTTTGATGTTTTAATTCAAAAAATAAAATTTATTTTATCCAAATAAATTTCTAATTATTTTTATTTTCTCTATTAAAATAAAAACCAACATTTATTGAGAAATTTATTGTTTATTTAAAATTACAGTTTTCGAACCCTTATATAAATGAAATTTTACTTCATAAATAATATTATGATCAATTTAATTATATAAAAATTAGTTAAAAATAATATTTAATTAAAATTTCATTTAATTTAATAATAAATTAATTCAAAATATATATATTGGAATTTTAATGTTACCGAAAATATAAATTTTTTTATATTATATCAAAATAAAAATCATTTATAAAGTAATAAAAAAATGAAAATATATTCATTATTCTATTCAATATAAATATTCATATTATTAGTTTATTGATAAAAACCCCTTTAATACACTTGTAAATGTCATAATAGTAACATGCGGGGTGATGAGACTTTCATGGGGTGGTTCGGCATACATGGTTTATGCCTGGATCTTGATGAGCTTGAAATTCTCCCATAAATAATTTTTATCATGCTTAAGATGTTGGATATTGAATTTGGATTGTTCAAAGATAATTGCCAGTGATTCCACCTCCCTTGGATGATTCAAAAAATGGGATGCATAGGTTATGATCCTAATGGTTGTGGCCATCACTTCGTTTGACTGTGTCAATTAGATCTATTAGAAACTTATATTTATACTAATCATATGATGAATATTAAATTCCTCTATTATAAATGGTTAGGATTATTAATGGTATATTGGATCTGATTGAAAATATAAAAACAAAAAAAACTACCTGAGTTTTCAATTACCATACATCATAATAATACATTTAATTAGACCAGAATGGGTGTTTTATATATTAAAGTGTTGGAATTTACAATCATGCCGCCTTCAAAAATTTCTCACTCAAAATTTTCATTTCACATTCTAACACATATGATATTAATTTGTTTTCATCACTTACTCTAGTTCCCACATCACTTATTTATACATTTGGTTTCTCCCAAACACTTTGAAAAGGTGCATTGTCTTATTCCATAAAAAATTTCCTCTTTGATATAATATCTTTTACAACTACTCGTTATATGAATTATTAGTCTCCAATGATAGAAACAATCGAATCAGTCAATATGAGAAGTCTAATATGTAATTATTCAATAGGGATACATGTAATACATCATGTATTTTTAGATAGATTAGGTTGGACTTCTAGTCGATATGAAACCTCTCAAATGAAATTAAGTATCTAAAAGGGACTAATGTATCTTAGATTAAGCTTTCCCTTCTTCCCAAATATCATGAAAATATTTCATGGGGATATGTAGAGGAATAAATTTTATCCAACATCAAAATCTATGACTCATCGATGATTTTCATCATAGATATTTTGTTGACTCTGAGACACGTTGATGTGCTGCTGAATGGTCTTGACCTTTTCCACCATTTCCTTGACCATTTCAAGACCAGCTGTCTGTGTTCCCCAAATTCACCCCAAGATATAGGTGTTCTAAAAATATTCCCATAATGAAATTCATATGGAGCCATTTTGATGCTATAAGGTAAATAATTAATGGATGAGAACCCGACCAGAGGAAGATGATGATCCTATTTTCCATTGATGTCAATTGAGAATGCTCTCGACATGACCTTGAGTGTCTGGATAGTATACCTAGATTGGAATCCATTATAATGGTGATAATCCTTGATAAGGATAAAATAAGAATTTATAGATTTTTATATACTTTTCTATATCTTAGATTTAAATCATGGGTCTTAATCAAATACAATCAATAGTGGTGTTACATGCATCCTCACAACTTCTATAATTTATATCCTTTAAAGTTGTTCATGTGAAGATTCCTCTAAAATTAAAATGGTGAGACCATTCTTTATAATACAACCAACCACAGCCCATATGTAATTATTTCCTCTTGATGTATTCAGAAGACTGGTGACAATGTCCATGGTTATTTTTTCCCATTTCCATGTAGGTTTGGGTAATGGTTGCATCATCACCTTATATTTTTTTCCTTTATACCTTCATTTTATGACATACATTACATATTTATGTATATTTAACAGTCTTCTTATTCATATTTTTCTATGAATAGTGATCTTATTAATCTTGATACATCATCGTGATCCTTGGATCTATGGAGAAGGTCATGATTTTTTTATCATCCAATAAATCCTTAATTATCTAAGGATTTTATGGTACAAAAATTCTTGAACCAAGTATCACAAATCCTTATTCATTAAAATTTAACTCTAAGGATTTTCCTATTATTATATATCCCACTTTCTTATGAATTCCCACATCATCTCATTCAAAATCTATTATCCACTCTAATTTAAATAGTTGGGAAATAATTTTTTTAATGGAAAGGTTATGTTCTATCCATTATGATTCCCAAGTCCATCCTTTTCCGGTATAAGAATATCATATCCTTGTCAATTATCATAAAAAATAAGATTCATGGATCCTTTGTACATAGATCATCTATCATTTTATTCAATTTCTTAGGATGGTATTGAATTGAGCAGTAATAGTCCTTAATAAGTTTTTATCATCATCGTTGGCATATTTTCAGTTCTTTTGGTGTTAATATCAACTTGAGGATTTTTTTGATCAATATATATTTCACACTTATCCACAAAAAGGATAATGCAAACATATTATTACCTGAATATCACTACAGTGAAATCCAGATCATATGGTAGGTAGTTCTATTCTAGAACTGTCAATTTCCTTGAATCATAGGCTATCAGCTTTTTAGTATGCATTAAACCATATCCCAACACCCTCTTTGAAGTATCATTTAATACAACAAAAAGTTACCCACTTTTTGGTAGTGTGTGTATAGGTGTATTGTTAAGACTCTTTTAAAATCCTTCAATATTTCTTCACACTCATCATTCCATAAAAAATAGACTCCCTTTAGAGGTATCTTGGTTAGAGGGTTTGAAAATTATGATAAATTTCTCAAAAAACAATGACAGTAACTAGGTAAACCAAGGAAACTATGGATATCATTCACAGATGATGACCTTGGCCATCCTTCTATTGTGTCTATCTTTGAATGGTCTATATATATATCATTTATTCTGATAATATTACCCATGAATGAGACTAAAATCAACAATAGAACATGTTTTATATACATTTCAATAATATTCTTCTTTTATATTGTTTTTATCATAGATCTCATATGCTCCTCATGATCTTCCATTCATTTGGAATATGTTAGAATATCATCTATAATTGCCTCCAAAAATTTATGAAGGTAATATAATTCCTATATTTATAAATTCCATGAAAATTTACATATCATTAGATATTACAAATATAATTAATATTATCTCATAGTTCATGTGCATTGTTCCATAAGTATCTTTTGGTATATCCACTTTATTCACCCTTACATGATAATAACTTGACCAAAGATCTACGTTGTAGATGTACATGGATCCACATAGCAGATAGAATATGTCATAAATATATGGAAAATGATACCTTATCTTTATCATGATCTTGATGAGATCATGATAATCAATGTAAAGGTGCATTGACCTATCATTCTTCTTAATGAAGAGGACTAGTGCACCCCATCATGATTCACATCGGCGTAAGAACAGTTTATCCATATTTTAATTTATTTATTTATTCATATCCCCATGTTCCAAAATATCCATTATATTATGAGTCTTAGATAATGGAAACACACTAGGTATATTTTTGATTGAAAATTAAACATCTCAGTTGTGAGGAATACCACACAATTATTCAGGAAACACGTCAGTATATTACCTCCCAATGGTCTTGTCTTCAAGGACAATATTTTTATGTAGAATCAATAATTTGAGCTATATAAACATAATCATTGGGAAATAGTATCCATTCTTGAGATATTGTCTCAAATGAAGACTCATCCTCTGACTACAATTTTTACATATTTGGGGAATGATTCACAATATGGAGAGTGATTTACTTCTTGAAGAGTTTTATGTTATCTCTACATAGGGAAAGCTAACCCATACCTATAATTTCATAAAATTCCACTAAAATGATTATCCCAACATTTATTAATAAATTTGAACAAAAATCTTGATGAAGTAGGAGTTTTATACTCATGATGCAATAATTTTCCCATTTTACGTTTTTAGTGATAACTCCACTTCCCTGTTTTTTTGTGGTGTTTGAATAGATCTAGTAAACATTATTAATATGAGATAATGTGTAGATATAGAATCAAGAAGTATATTCACTATTCATGAATGAATAAATAGAGTACATTTCAGAACTTCATTTTCAGGATCCACCCAAGAAATGTTAATGGAATAAACTCACCTTCACTTCCTTTGGGGTTAATAGTTTCTATGAAAATCCATAGAATAGTGAATTGTTTTAAAAAATGTCTTGGTTTGATTAATTTGAAGCATATAATAGTGTATTTATGGTTAACTAGATAATTCTTTTAATCCATCACATTACTGGGATTCTCCCATTATAAATATCTAGCTAGTTTTCCTTCCTACACCAAAAGCAGTTCCTCATCCAATTTAAGGAATTTCCAGGGTTCTTCTTTATGCACTTTTGAAAAGTGAGATGTTGAAATTTCTTATAACCATTAAATTTATCCATTAGACCACCAGAATTAAACTCTTCTTTCCACTTATTATCCCTATGATACCCTTGATATTTTCTGATCTCCATTTCACCCTTGAGGGTAAAAAGGAGAATTTCATCGAATCTATTAAAGTATCATATCATAGGGATTTTCCATAGAGATGTTTTTAGCCCATCAAATAAGTGCTCAGCTATTTATTTTTGGTTAACAAAAAATTATGATATGTATATTTCAATTTATTTAAAGTTTTCCTTAAATTCCCAAATAAATTTGTCATCTTATTCAATGAGGGAATGGACATCACTTTCCATTTTAGGACAGATGGTGGGAGTAAAATATTTATTAGAAAAAATATTATGGAATTACTTCAACCCCATCACATTGATCTCGTCCCTATGATTAATATTCATGATCAATGTACACCACTGATCAGATTCTCCATCCATACAATAAATATCTAGTACAAAATTTTCTTTCAAATAGTATTTATTGATGGATAAGATATCCTCAATAGAGTTGATCCATTATTCTGTGATTAAGGAAACATATAATCCATTGAAATTTGGAGGAAATAGTTGCATAGAGGTATCAATTAAAGAATGTTCTTTTTTAATGGGATTTGGGAACTCCTCATAATATAATATTATATTAAAAAATTGTTTAAGAAAAGAGTGTATTTTCATTATGTTTTTGCTTTCGTCTCCCATATGGTATGGATTATCCTTTGAGATTCCATCACATTTCCCATCACAATGGTTGTTTACCTGGTTCCTCAAATTTATATACATGGGATATACCAAAGGAAAAAATTATGGATGGTTATTTTTAAACTATAAAATACATAAATGAGAATATAATGATATTAAATGGTTAACATAAAAATTTCCTTTATTTCCTGAATGTATGAATTTATAGTCATTAATATATGTTATACATGAAATTTTTTAATAAAATATAATTATGTGAATTTTTTTCCCTTAAAAATGGTTTGTAATGAGATCATGAATTAACCAAATAATATCCCGTGGGAGTGTGAATATAGGTGTGCAGCACTGCTCATTATCATGAAATAGTTCTGTGTTCATTCATTCTCAACGCGGTGTTATTTGGTTTTACCACTATAAATATTTGTGGTAGATCCACATCCACTTTTATTTTCCCAAAAGTGATGCATTTTATTATAAATCACATACTTCATACATTAACCAAATTAATGAATGAAATCATATATTTCGTATTATCCCTAAGGCTTTCATTGGATTTTTTATCCTAATAAAAAAAATAACTAATCTTTCATCTGATATCAACTATAACAACATTGATATTTATTACACATTAATTAATGATTTATTACATATAAGTAAACATAATATAACCTAGATGATCAAGAAGTATAGTTTCATAAGGAATATGGTACAATAAATAACCATATAAAATGTTAAAAACAACATCGTTATTGAATTCTTCCTTAATATTCTATTATTATTCCATTATAAATAAAACTTTATGGGATAACCTGGGACATACAAAAGAAACAGATGAGCTATAAAACCCTTTAAGGTAATTAAAATGAAAAAATAAGAAGCATTTATTACATTTTAGATAGTAGAAACATAAATAATATATAAAAGGGGTGAGAATTAGAAACATGAAAATGAAGCTTTATATAGAATGATAATCATAAAGTCAACATGGGTAATGTGGAATCAAATAAAAAAAGAATCATAAACATAAGTCAAGGAAAACATCCAGGAAATAATGATGGAAAAATTCTCAGGATGGATTAGGTAAACTACCTAATCCCTTTTAGGAAGTCTCATCAAACTAAAACGTTACCCAATGCATTAGAGTGTTATATATTTCTGGGCTCACCAGTCACTTTCATTTCAATCACAAGCATAAGTGTACCACATAGATCATACAAAATGAAATAATTTATCATTGGATATTATTCCATGATCAATGAGTACAGAATACGTAAATTTATTTCCCCAATAAAAGAATTATAAGGGCATAAAATTGAGAACCATGAAAGGAATTGGGTATGACTATTCACTATAAAATTGTTTTTCACTGAAAATCGCAGTGAAATTTCTATAGCATAATAGGGGCATATAAATGTTCATAAGAGGTTTTAATGAGTGTGGAAGGGGTATATCATCATTTAGAAACAATTTGCGAAGTAATTAGGATATCAAAGATCATATAACAATATTAGGAATTGGTGAATAAAGGCATATGATATTGAATACTCTTGAATAAAGTGGAGAAGGGGAGGATAATTTACAATGAGACTGTGATTTCGAAATCGTGGGAGGAGATTCTTGAGATCTTAGGGGAACCGTGTGAGGATTATATAGAGGGTAGGTAAAACTAAGGACATGAATTAAAGTTTCATAGTGAAGGGAAATGGGATATTTGGTGGGTATATATATAAAATTAGTGTGGAGTTATTAATTATTTTTCACACATAGGTTTTGAAAACATTATAATAAAATAATAAAAACCAAAAACCATCACATGGTTTTGACCATTTTTTCTACCATGTAGGGGTTCCTTTTTTATATCTTATTAGTACAAGGGATGTAAGTTTTAAAATATTACCCTTATTTATGTGGATTTGAGTCTCATACTTTATGAAATGATTTTAAAACCACAATATATATTATAGGTTTTGGAGGATTCATAATGAATTTAAAAAATTAATTCAATAGTCTTAAAATAAAATTATTTTAAATGTGAATAGTTGATTTGGTCATGGATACAATTTATAGTATTTATTACATGATTTTTGGGTCATTATGATTTCATAATAAAAAATGTATATATATACATTATTTAATTTTATATGAAAATTTGGGTGTCCTAGAAAAGTATGAAAACGTCAATGTTGGATAATTCTGATATTCTAATTAAAAAAATATTATTTATTTTAAACAAATAATTTTCTAGATATGTGAATTTCCACTTTTAATATAATAATTTTCATTTGTTAATAAATTTTGGGTTTTTTGACAACAAAATATTTTTAAACCTTATGAAATTTAAATTTGACTTCATAAAAATTATTATCACAAATTTTAAGTAAAAAATATTTAATAATAATATTTTTTTTAAAATATTATTTATATAATAAAACATTAACAGAAAAATTCCTTAATTTAAATTAAATATTACCTAAAAATATAATTTTTTTATTATTTGAAAATCATATTCATTTATAAAGTTACAATAAAATTAAATTAAATTCATTATTTTACACAATATACATATTCATATTATTACGGTCTTAATGAATATCCCTTTAATAAACAAAAAAATTCCCTAATAGTAAGGTGCATTTTTTTTGATACATTCATGGTGTGTTTTAATGTACATAGTTTGGGACATCATCTCTATGAGCCTAAATTTCTCCCATAAATGGTTTCAAACATTCATAAGTTGTTGGATATCAGATTTGTCTTAGTCAATGGAAAAACCAGTTATTTTATCTCCCATGAATGATTCAATAAATGGACTTCAAAGGTTACAATCCTACTGTTTGAGTCCATCACATAATTTGTCATTGTCAATTAGATTTTTTAAAACCCTATATTTATACTAATCATGTGATCACTATTCAACATCTATATTATCAATGTTCAAGATGATTAATGGTCAATTAAATCCAATAGGATGTAATAAAATGAAGTAATCTCATGAGTTTTCTATAACCATATAACATAAGAAGACATTTAATTAATCTACGAATGGAATTTTATTTATAAAATTTCAGAATGTAATAATTTTAGTTATTGAAAACATAGTGAGAGATGATATAGTTCACTGATGAACCAGTTATTTATGTATAAATTTTTTTAAGGGAACTAGACCTATATGATTCTAGTATAGATCCTTATATTATGTAATCAATATTAATATATTATTATGTGATATATATGTCTGAAAAGTATTGGCCATTATAGTTTCATTGAATTCTCCTCCACTAATGTCATGAATCTCTATAATCTTGAACAACAATACTACATGACATTTGACTCATTACATCAACAATAAAATTCTCCTTCCCTTGTGTATAGGATATATATATTTTATAATCTTTTATAATCTCCTTCCACCACAACATATTCAAATTCAAGTTACCCTAATAAAAGATATACTTTAGACTCTTATAGTGTATGAAGACCACAAAGAACTCACCTTTGTGGTAGTGTCAGCACAACTTCATAATGAAACCTACCATATAAAGGTCATGATCAGGGGATGTATAGTTAAATTAATGATTTTGTGACTACCAAAACCCTTATGGGATGACTTCTTATTACTACATTACCACACAACCCAATAAAATGAAATAATAATCCCATTATGACCCAAGTACAAAATTGTCCTATGAAAATTTATGAAAATGTGAAATGGCCAATTTTCTAATTTGGATTCTGAAATTTAGCCATGAATTCAACAATCCATATAGAAACTAGATACATAATAGACAATATTTTAAAATGATTCATAACCTAAGAGTATTCATGCACTAACCACCTTTATTAACCTGATAGTTAAACAAAACACTATATCTATGAAAACTTCATAGGGATGGCCCTATAAATTACTACTATATATTTTAAAACTTTAATATATATACCCCATGACTAGATAAAAAATTCCCAAAGAATTATACCTATTTCTCAAATAAATCTCAATTCAATAACTTCTTAACTGCTTCTGACAACAAATAATTCCCAAATGACTCTGCACATGCTTTTTGTGCTCGTCCTTGAACATGGAATGTGAAATCACTTAATTGATTAATTCGATATAACAATTATATTTGAATATATGAAAACCTGAATTCATTAAACCTATAATAATTCATGATACCAAAAATGAATTATCTTGACTTTATTATTTTATTAATGATGTTCAAATTCTGTATTAAGAATATAATCATTCTTTACACTCAGATGACCATATCTTACCTATAGTTTGAACTTAAAGAACCAACTGGATCCTTTCACGTGACCAAATAAATAATCAAAACATTGATTATGATATTGTTTCATCACTATCATCTAGATCAAAAGATTATGATAAACATAGAGCCTAAAACATTCATTTAACTTCCTCGCAATAAAGAACTAAAATTGTATAGGTCGACACACTCGACCAATGTAGTAGGATATCATTAAAATAAATTCATAGCACCTGTTATTCATAAAGTGGAAACCTATAAGGGGACATCAAAGTTAGGGATACTCCAATTTATAACTCTATCCCAAACAAGATTTTTATTGATGATGAAGCAACATATCCTCCTTTTAGGATACATTAAGTTACTCATGAATAACCCTAGGAAACACCAAAGGCTGATCCTACACCGAACATTTTATCACCCTATACATTAAGGAAAACATGGAATATACATGTGTATTATCCATATTGGGGTCCAACATATATAAAACCATGCTATTAACATAATTTTTATCATAAAATTTAACTCATATTCAACTGAAATACATGATAGAATACACCAAAGACAATTAGTCTATGATAGTAATGATTTAATATGACTATATCTATAAACATATGAAGTATCTCCAAGAGAAATGATTCATTATAAAAATATAAAAATATATATAAACATCACAAATAATATCTCAACCACTATTTAGTGTGATCAATGCAAAGGGAATTGGATTAATCTCTACAACAATCCATCAGTAACATACTAGTGTATGATAAATAAAGTAGTGTCAAACTCCCTAATCAAAGATCAATCATATAGAAATTGTATCTTTAAATACATACCATTTATATAATACTTAAAAAAATTTACATATAGACTCCCAAGGACTATATTAGTCTGTTTCCTTTGGAAACATTGGAACCTAAACACTGGTACATAAATGATCTATATCATCTCCCACGGGGTTCTTCTTGACTAGAACCCTTCTTAGACACATCAAACAAAATACATATCTTCACAAACTGGAGGGGAAGAAAACATAACAGTGGGCGAGGAAATATTCTCAATAATGGTAAACAACGGAGATATGTGATTGTAATTATGATCATTATCCTATGAGAACATGATCATGAAAACAGAAGATCATACCCTTCATATCAAAGATAATATGCAAGAATCATGTAATAAATCATAGAATTTAATAAGACGTGAATTGTAATAAAATAAAGAACATATCCCATGAATTTATAAAATAGGAATAAAAAATGGAATTTTGGAAGACACATGAGAATATATAATTATTTACATTGTATTCAAGTCAATAATGGTGAGACCATCTTAGTGTAAAATTTCATTTATTGAACCAGGTTAGCACACCGTTGCAGCCTTGTATTGCGCAACCGAGTTCACTCCCCATTCCAGCCTTGTAATACTAAACTGAGTAAATTTATTATTCTTTACATGTATATCTCATGAGATATAAATCCTTACCTAATGCATTGGAGGAATATATAGTTCCCACACATCTTAGAATTAAATAAAACATACATATTCCAAAAAATAATAATTAATCATATGATAACCCAAGAAATTTAATGTTTATTATAAACATGTAATCATATCATAACATGTAAAAAGAAATAAGTTTCATAATCATTTCATCATAAACATTAGCCATGAAAATAAGTGGGTTTCAAAATTATAGAACCTGTTAAAGAGAAATAGGTTTCATAAACATCATTCGATCATAACATAATCAATTCAGAGAAGGAATATGAATGTAAAAACTAAATAATTTTACCATAAATACACTAGAAACACCAATGGATGTTATCTTATATTGGAAAGAATATTGAAATATCTTTAGAAAAATTCTTGAGTAAAATATCCTTTATATATTGAGAATTTATTTTTAAAACACAAAAAATTTTGGTAACATTTTTCTTTTAAAGGGGCATTGAAAACTTATAATGTAAGAATGGAAAACCATAAAACGTTTTTAAAATCCCTTTTCCTTGAAAAATGTATTTTAAGATATATTTTAAAAAATTCAAAACTTTTTTGAAGTAATGGTTTTTGAATACAATATATTTTCAACCAAAGAGAGAGACATTCATATTTTACTTAAAAATATTATCTTAATTAAAAAATATTGGAAAATGGTATTAATAAATGTTGACATAATGAATAACCATATAATAAAATTCATTAGTTTTCTCGAGATATGGATCATAATATTTCATCAATATATCACAATCATTAACAATCTCAAAAATCAATGAGAATATTTCAATAAAATCTCACCACTTGGTAACTTGGGGTCACATTCTTCATGAAATAAAATGAAATTAAATTAAGCTTAAAATATCATGAAAATAATTATATTCATGATATAACATGTAATATGGAATTATTAACTCCTTCAAAAAAAATTAAGTGCATAACAAAACATCAGTCTCAAAGAAGGAAAATTGAGATAAAACTAATTTACTAATTTAGTAACTTTTGAAACATAAAACCCATGAAATAATGATCATATAATTCATATGTAAATAACAATAAATTTATTTATAATAATCATATAATTCATCCAATTTATTCTACACAAAACACAAAAGGAATGGGTGGTAAATAATTGAAGTATCTCACGAAAATAAAAGGTGATATGAAATCCCCTTACCTTGTGTCTTGAGTCTCATTGTTCTCGTTCAAAACACATATATAAAAATTATTATAAATATTTTAAATAAAAATATTATTATATCTAATACCATATATTATTTTAACATGACCTTATATTAATGTCTTCTTAACAATCATATGTTAAGGTTTCATTTCAAGGAACATTCTGTTTGTTCTTCACATGTGTCTTAATTTGTTATACCATTGATCCTTATACTTATATCATGATTTCAGAATGTTAACCATGATATAAATTTAATTTATATAAGTTATATTTTTATTATAATAATATATATAATATATATGTACAAAATTTAATACACTGTTCATAGAGACGGTTAGTTGTACATACGCATGAATGTTGTTTTCGTTTTTATTATTGTATTTAAAGAAAGAAGGTAATTGAAATATGTATATATATATATATATATGATTATATATAGTTATTACAGTAACATTATTATTTAATATATATCATATATGTTAACTAAACCCATCCTTAATACATTCCATGTAGTGTGTGTATAAATCACATAGTTTTGAGGGGGCAGTAGTCCACACTTCTTCAAATAAAATTATCATATTTACACTAACTGGAAATTAAAATGATATGTATTGTAAAGTCAATGCATAAGTTTAATTATATAATAAATATAATATATAATATATAAAATCTTATTGTCCATTATAATTTCTTCTATTATAGGCGGTAAATAAAAAATGAGCAATCATTATTTCAGGATGTCGTATTTTGCGGTAAACATAAATAGTATGTTCGTTACCCATTAAATGTAGGTGTGTGTAAGTGAAGTTAAAAACCATATAATAAAAAAATAATATAGTATTTTGGATACTTTTTTTGTTATACAATCATGTAATAATTATATTTTAGGTTGTGGAGAAAAAAATATAAATGATCTTGAGAAAAGATGTTACCTCTTAATAAGTTAACTCCTCTGGCTTTATGCCAAAATGATTTAATGGATTTACTTCTTCCCAAGGGATGGATTATATGAGGAAGGTTGGTATATTTTAAATTGTATTGGTAATTTCTTGGAAAAACCTAAATTATATTAAACGGGTGAAGAAGAGGTAGAAGTGGTGGCCTTTATAAGGAAAGGAAAGGACACACTAGGAATTTTTGAAAACAAGTTAGGTGTACACACATTTTTAACTAAAAATGTCATAAAACCATAAACAATCAATAATTTAAGGATATTGGATGAATAATGGTCTGATAATTGGTGTTGTAGAAGTTTTCTAAGTCGTTTTTTGTGTTTAATTTGTGGTTTTATCCTTAGTTAAGCTTAATTTTACCTTAATTGGTGTAATTAATTTTAATTAATTTCACTAATATATTTGGTAAAAAAAAATAATTTCCATATTATAAAATAAATATTATTATAATTTGAAATATATAATCCATTTTTCAATGTTATAACAACATAATTGGCATAAATAAATTTAAACTTAATCCTGTAGTCAGGTCAACAATGCATGTTTTTAAAGTAAAAATATTTAAAAGTCTGCTATGTTTTTATATCCAATTTCAGTATGAAAATGATATCAATGAACTAAATTGTATTAATTGATAAAAATATTAATTAATTAAACTTTAAAACCAATTTAAAAAATAATTTGACCTTATAAATATATTATATGAAAAATAAGTTTTGAATTAAAATCCGATATTTTTGCACTATTCATCCAAAAATGATGTTTCTCAGAAAAATTCCAAAATTTGACCCTAAGATAATTTATAAATTATAACTTAAAAAATGTATTATATTTTTTCAAACTAAATTTCCAAATTTGACTATAATTTATTTATTTTCTTTAAAAAAAGGACATCAAAAGTAGTATGTTTCAGAAAATAGTATTTTAAAAAATATAATGACTTTACAAAAAGTATATATTTCTTTATAAATATGTTTTATTTATATAAAAACATTTTTAAAAATATTTTAACTTTAGTTATTACTATTTATATGATTGATTTTAGAGGATAAGTTTCAATTATAACATTTAAATAATTAAAACAATAAAATGATGTTTCGTAGAAACATTGGTGTTGCGGGTAACATATGACAAGTCATTGTTCCAAGTAACATAATAAAATTTAATGTTACAGATAACTTATCCCAAGTAAGATATGTGTTTAAGTAATGTTTTACTTAGATCATTTCATGACATAACTGAAAATTTAATTTATTCAAAAAATTCCCATAATAACTCATGGTGGTACATTCTACCCGCCTCAAAATGAATTTATCCCTCAAAATTCAACCCTTGAGTTAAAAAATGAGGATAATTTTGCTCCATCATATACTTATGTTCCCACATATCTTCCCCTAACTTGTGATTTCTATATAAAACATTGACTAGGTGAGTGGTCTTATTTCGTATTACTTTCTCTGGTCGATCTAGAATTTCAACTTCTTTTTCATCGTAAGACGTATCCTAGTCCAACGTTATGGCCTCTATGTTCAGTATGTGTGAAAGGTTAGGTATGTAATTATTTAAGAGAGATTCATAGAACACATAAAGTATTTTATAGAGATTTGGATGATGTTCCAATTGATATGCTACCATCCTGATAGGATCAATAATCTCACAGGGTCTAATTTACCTAGGGCTTAGTTTTCCTATCTTCCCGAATCTCATAAACATCTTCCATGGTGAGATTTATAGAAATAAATTTTCACAAACTTTATATTCTATATTATTCCATCTATTATTATCATAATTTTCGTTCAATATTGAGCTTCCTTGATATGATGTTGAATGCTTCTAACCTTATCAACCATTTCTTCAGCGATCATAGGCCCCAATAGATTTCTTAATTTGACCACATCCTAATACGTTTGATCTAAACATTTATTACTATATAGGGCTTTAAATGGTACCATATGAATGCTTCATTGAATATTATTATTGTAAGAAGAATCATCTAGATAAGGATGTTTATCCCAACCACATTTTAAATCTAGATAACAGGATATCAACATATCCTCTAGGGTTTGAATTTTACTTTTAGACAGACCATCTCTCTGAGGATGATAAGTAGTGTTGAAACTCAATTTTGTATCATGTGTCTTCTAAAGACTTCACTAAAACTATTAGGTGAACCTCAGACCCCAATCTGATACAATAGAATGTGATACTCAATGCAACGTAACCACTTCCTTAAGGTATATCATAGAAAGATGATCCAAAGAGATGTCTAATTTAATAGAGATGAAGTGTGCTAACTTAGTAAGGTGATCTAATAGCACCAATATATCATTAAACCCTTTAGAGTATTTGGGTAGTCCAACCAAAAAATTCACGGTGATTTTCTCTTATTGAAATTTTGGTATGGGTAATGGATGAAACATCACATCAGACTTATTTTTACCATATTTAAATTTTGGCATACCAAGAACTGAGATACAAAATTTGAAAAATCCCCCTTTATTTTATCCCATCAAAATTATTCTTTCAAGTCCCTAAACATCCTCCTACTTCCCGGATGAATAGATAATGAAGAACTATGAGCTTCCTCTGAAAAATCCTTGTTAAAATCTATTATGGAAGGAACACATACATGGTTCTTGAACATTATAATTCCATTAAGAACAAGGATGAACTCAATAACATATATAAATTTCTTTTACAGCACTTTGACATTTTTCTGCACCTCCTGAATCATAACTAGGATAGAGGGTTGAACATTTATTTGATAAAGATAATATTTTTCTCCATCCATCAGTATTTCTAGATCTATCCTTTAAAATTACAAAAATATTAGATCTTTTGTGATTCTCATCATTGATAAGTTAGAATAATCCTTATAACTCAAATCATTGTCCACTTTATTCTCTTTCCAAGGGTGGTAAGGTATTGATAAAACATAATCCTTTATCAACTCTATCCATATTCTCTAATGCATGTTCAACTCCTTCTATGTGAATATATATTTTAGACATATATGATTGGTATATATATCACCATTTTCTTCATAAATATAATTCCTCAAAATATTTAATAAGAAAACTACCACTACTAACTCCAAATAATGATTTGGTTAATTTTTCTCATGAATCTCAACTTTCACAAGGAATAAGAAATAACTATGTTATTCTATATAATAACACATCCCAATAACTTCTTGGATGAATCATTATAACCTAAAAACCCATATCCACTACAGGGTAATCTAATCATAGGTGCACTAACTAACCTTATCTTCAACTCCTTGAAATGGTCCTCACATTCATCTTTCTAGAAGAACATAATACCATTCCATGTTAACATGGTTAGTGGAATAGATAGGCGTGCTAAATTCTCCACAGACAATTGATAATATCCAACTAATCCAAAAATTCAATGGATCTCAGTCACCATGGTTTCTCTAGGATAGCATTAAATAGCCTCCATCTTTGATGGATCTACTGTTATACCATATCTTGAGATTATGTGACCAAAAAATGAAAACTTTTTTATCCAAAATTCACACTTTGTAAATTTTTCCTATATCTTCTTCTTCTTTAGGTTCTTTTGTACTATTCTGAAGTGTTCTTCATGGTATTACCTTATCTTTGAATAGATAAGAATATAATCTATACAGACTACCACAAACCGATCACGGTAATCTGTAAATTATATACCTGAAGTTATAATGGGCATTATTAATACCAAAAGGTGTCACTATATATTAATAGTGATCTTACCTAGTATGTAATGACATATTGGCTATATCCTATTTCTTGACCCTCAATTGTGGATATCCAGAATGAAGTTCAATCATGGAAAAGTATTTATATCCTTGTGTTGATCAAACAAGTCATCAATATAGGTAAGATGATACAGGTTCTTGATTGTGATTTATTAAACTCATGATAATCAATGTAGAGTATCATGAATCCATCTTACTTTTTCACAAAATGAATGGGTGCACCCCATGATGACCCACTTATCAAAATTAATCCCTTATCAATTTTTTCTTATAGTTTCTACTTCAATTACTACAAATTATTCAAAGCCTTTTTATAAGGAGTGAATGAAATTAGAGCGGAACTAGGTATGTGTTCTATTGAGAAATCAACTTTACGTTTTTTTGGATGTCTATGGAACTATTCTGGAATGGAATAGAAAAAATCCCAAACAATAGCCATATCATTGATGTATATTTTTTCCCTAACCATTTGACATAAACATCCCTTTTTAATAGGAATTAGACCCATAAACTAGATGTAATCTCCATAAGAAATTCATAAATATCATCAAATTGATGGATAGTCATATGAGGGTTTGAAATATCAAACATAACTTACCTTTATTGAAAATTGATGTGGGTTTTATGCAGATAATGGAAATCCATTCCTAAGATGGCATCAAATTCAACCAAAGGAAGAATGTCGTGATTTATAGGATGAATATTCCAACAAACTTCAACCAGAGAGGAATCATAGGCATGAGATACAATCATCATACCATTAGAGGTTTTCACAACTAATTACACATCTAATCATTTTGGTGGATTCATATCACCCTTATAAAATTCATTACAATTGAAAGAGTGAGTATATCCATAATAAAATATTACAATAATAGTTCTAAAGTGGATGGTATGTGTGCCTTTCATCATTTCATTATCTCACCCCTCATCAGAAATAGCGATTGAATTAGATTTTCCATTGTCCCTTGGATTAAGAGATTGTTAACGTCGATCATCATCACCATCACATGGGTTTGGAAAGTCATTAGCATAATAACCATTATCCTTACACATGTAGAACTAAATAGTGGGATGCGCATTCTATGTATCATTATCTCCATTATCATTTTGAGCTAACTTATTCCTATCATTTAAATAATAAATTTCCTGGTGACATTCATTTCCATACATAAAACATTTATTTTACCCCTTAAGATAAATTTATCCATCATTCTTCCCATATTTAGAGCATAAATTAAAAATCATACTCTCTTCTCCACGGTTTTTAGAGTATCCTTTTAACTCTATCTTCCTTTTCTTTTCAAAAATATGTGGTTGATACATGAATCTAACCTCTATTTCAACCTTGAATTCACAATGCACATTCCCTTCATAGATATTATTTAACCTTATGGACTATGCCCTTCTAAGACTTGGATTTAAAAAAATGAAGAACCTATCAACATTACTTTTATATTGGATGATAATTCTTAAAACATTACTTGAAAGTCCCATGAAATTATCCATGTAGGTACCAACAGATTCATCATACCTTTTCTTCGACTTAGGGATCACTTTCTCCGTCTTGGTATGAAGAATTAGAGAAAATTACTTACTTTAAAATAAGTTATTTAACTTTTACCAATATATGGATTCAATCTCATCTTTATTCTTTGTATTATAGACTACAATCCACTACTGGTTTTAATCTCATTCTAACCAATAAACAACCAAAATAAATTTATCCTTATCCAAGCATTGAAGAATATAGAATAAATTTTTTGTAGTACGGATCCATTGTTCAACAAAAAGTGGATCATATGTCCCCCTAAATTAAGGTGTATGTTGCCTCATTAAAGACTCAACAGAATGTTTTTCCCACCTTTAGTCATTTGAAAGTCTGTGATGATTAATATCTTGATAAAGTTGTGTGAGTATAGCAATGACATTTATTATTCCAGCTCGAATAACATTCAATTTATTTGGAGGATAATCATTTCATTTTCCATCACAATCACCATTAATATGGTTCTTACATGTTATATCCAATGACTAAAACAAAAATCATAGAATAATAAATAGTTATCATATTTCAGAACTATATAATCCTGAAAATTAACTTATATAATGTCTTAATTATGAAACCATACTTATTATTTGACACCTTATGTTTATCCTAGGCCATTCATTGCCAAAATATATTTAAATCATTCATGATGGTTCCTGAAGATTTTGTGAATTTCAAAATCATATCCCTCAAGAGTGTCAAACCTTGTGTGTAGTAAAACCCAATTTCATATACCAGATTACCTCGAGTCAGGCCTGGGACATCATGTCATAATTTTTACACCTAGGTACATATGTACCCAACACACATCCACTTTTTGTATCCATATAAGGATGTATTTCTTAGAAACCACTCACTGGATCCTTAACCAAAATTCGAGGACATTTTACTATGATTTTCCTTATCCTCATACTTATCCTAAAAAAATAATTTAGGGTTCTCATTAAGGTTATCTCATCCTCACTTCCAAAGGATAACTAATTATCTTCTCAAATTCCAACTATAGTGACCCTCTCTTTACATAAATTAAAATTACATAACATTTACAGAATACAAAAAAACATTATACAAATAGATGACCAATTACTTTATTATTTTAGTACCTTTGGAAACATGGAAACATAAACACTGGTACATAAAGGATCTATATCATCTTCTACTAGGTTCTAATTTATTATAACCCTTCTTATACACATAAGATATAATAAATATCTTCATAATATGGGGGGAGAAAACATAGAAATGGGTTATCTCAGATGATCATTAAGGGTAAACAAGGGAGTTATGTATGTATAATCATTATTATAATGGTATGATAACAGGATTATGAAAATATAATATCATACCCTCCATATCAAATATCATATACATGAATCATGGATTAAATCTAGACAGTTCATAAGACCTGAATCATAAGGAAATATAGAACATAATCCATAAAATCATAACATAGGTATATAACATTGAATTATGGTAGATACATAAGCATAAATAATGTTTTATATTATAGTAAATACATTGTTGTCGAGACCATCTTAGTGAAAAATGTATTTTACTAAACTGGGTCCACACCCCATTCCAGTCCTATATTACTGAACCAAGTTCACTCCCCCTTCCGTCACTATAATATTGAACCACATTCATTTCCCATTACAGCCATGGGTATCTCATTAGATATAATTAATTACCCAATGTATTTGAGGGATATATAAGTCCCAACTATCTCATAATGAAAACATACATACTTATGACATAAGATAATAAATAATCATATCATAACCTATGTAATTAAATTGGTATTATAAACATGTAATCATATCATAAAATGTGGAAATAGATAGGTTTCATGATAATTTCATCATAAACATAACTCGTGAAAAGATGTGGGTTTCAAAAGCATATAACATGTGAATGAGAAATGGGTTTCATATGCATCATGACATAAAAACAGAGTCGATTCAGATAAATAATATTAATGGAAACATTTAATAATTCCCCCATACATGCAAGAGTAACACCAATGGATGCTTTCTTATATATTAAATAATTTTGAAAGATATTTAGGAAACATTTATTGAGGAAATATCTTTTATTCATTAAAAAATTCTTTTTAAAACACAAAACCTTTCGAAAATCCTTTTCAATGAAAACAACTATGAAAACTTATAAAGAAAGAATTTAAAACAATAAAATGTTTTTAAAATCGATTTTCCTCAAAAATGGGCCTCAAATAAATTTTGAATACATATTTTTAACTATTTTTGAAAACATGGTTTTTTAATACCATCAATTTCCAACAAAGAGGGAGATGATCATTTTTTATATAAAAACATTATCCTAGGTACTAATAATTATAAAATTGTAAAAATATATGGGGATATATTGAATAACCATGGGAGAAGAAAAATCACGTTTTTCATGAGTTATGAACCATAATATTTCGTCAAAGACGCATAATCATTAATAATCTCAACAAGTCAAGATATTTTTTAAATAAAATCTTACTAATTGGTTACTTGAGATCATACACTCCAAGTAAGAAAATGAAATTACATGAGGCTTAAAATATCATAAAAATATTTATATTAATGACATAACATGTAAAATGTAAGTATATACACCTCAAAAAATAATTTAGGTGTATAAAAAACATTTTTCTCAAATAAGAAAAATTAAGACAAAATTATTTTACCGAATTGGTAGAATTTGAAACCTAAAACCCACGAAAGAAATATCATAAAATGGATATATAGATACCCATAAATTTAATTATATAAATAATTGAAAACATTCATGGAAAGTATACACCCCACAAAACTAAAATGAGTGGTTAATAAAGCATGTGTCTCATAGAAATAAAAAGTGTGATGAAATCTTCTTACCTTATGTCTTGAATCTCATCGTACTCATTCAAAACACGTGTATAATAAATATAAATTTATTTTAAATCTTTTAAATAACTATATTATTATATATAATACCATATATGGTTTTATAATGACCTTATATTAGCCTCCTGATAACAATGCTATGTTAAGGTTTTACTTCGTGTAATATTCGCTTTATTCTTTGCATGTGTCTTAATTTGTTATATATTTGGTCCTTACACTTATATCATGATTCCAGAATATAAAAAATGATATAAATATCATTTATATTCAGAATATTTTTATTATAATAATCCATATAATATATAATTACAAAATGGAATACATCATTCATGGAGATAGTACGTCGTACATACGCATTAACATTGTTTCCATTTTTTTGTTCTGAAGGAAAGAAGGTAAATGAAATATTTATATATATCTATGTATATATATAATAATTATATTTGAATTATTATATCATATATAACATATATGTTCAATAAACACATCCTTAATACATTTCATTCTATGTGTTTACGAATCACATCGCTTTTAGGGGGAGGTAGTCCACACTTTCTCAAATGAAATTATCGCATTTACACCAAATGGAAATAAAAAAATCATGATGTAAAGGGAATAAATAAGATTTTATATGTAATAGAAATAATATATAATATATAAAAATATAGTGTTCATCGTAATTTCCACCATGAGAGACATTAATGGAAAAATAAACAATCATTGTTTCGTGAGGTGGTAGTTTTTCGTACACATAATCATTAGGTTTGTTAACCATTAGAGTGTGGTGTGGGTAATTTTATGCCTAACGCGTAGCATAAAAAATAATTTTATAATTATTATAACTATTTTTTTATACAATAATGTAATAAATATAGTGTATGGGTGTTGAAAAAAATTAAGGGGCATAAGAAAAGACATTCCCACTTAATCGAGTAACTCCTTTTGGTTTGTGTCAAAAGGATTTCTTGGATTTCCTTCTATACATGGGAAGGATTATAAAAGGAAGGTAGGGATATTGGGAAGTGTATTGAGATGTTATTGACAAATCATAAGTGTTTAGAGAGGTGTGAATAATATGGAGTGGTGGTGGCCTTTAATAGGGAAAGGAAAGGACACACATGGCATTTTTGAAAACAAGTTAGGTATACCAACGTTTTTACGTAAAAAGATCATAGAAACCCAAAAAACTCAATAATGGAACGTGAGTAGCTGAATAATTTCTAACAAAATTTTTTTGGATAAGTTTCTAAGTCGTTTTTATTCTTAAATTAAAGGTTTATTCTTTAGATAATCATAATTTTACCTTAACTGATGTAAATAATTTTAATTACATTCACTAATATTTTTGGTTAAAAAATAAGTAGAGTTTATTAGACATTATAAATTATTATGATTACAAATATGTAATCCATTTTTCCAAATTATAATAAAATAATTGGTATATATTAATTTAAAATTAATCTTGTAGTTGAGTCAACAATGTGGGTTTTTAAAGTAAAAAAATAAAAAGTTTTCTATGTTTCTATATCCAATTTCAATGAGAAATTAATATCAATGACCTAAATTTTATTAACTGCAAAAAATTCTAATTAAACTTTAAAACAAATAGAAAGTATAATTTTACCTTATAAATAAATTATATAAAAAAGTAGTTTTGAATTAAAATATGGTACTTTTCAGTATTTATCAAAAATGAAGATTCTTAGAAAAATCCCATAATTTCACCATAAGCTAATTTTGAAATTATAAATTCAAAAATGATGTTTATTTTATCAAATAAAATTTATAAATGTTTCTAAATATAATTTTATTATTTTTCCCAGAAGGATGTGAAATGTAGTTTGTTTGAGTAAATAGTATTTTAAAACATTTAAGGACTTTACAAAAAATTATATTTTTCTTTATCGATATGTAATATTTATAAAAACACATTATAATAAATAATGGAAAATTATTTATTACTATTAATATTACTATTTTTAATTTATAGGTTATAAATATCTAATTTTAATAATTATAACATTAAAATTTTGTTTCATATAAACATCATTGTTATGTGTAACACACACCAAGACATTGTCTCGTTTAATGTATGCCAATTTGAATTTCTGTGTAATGTACACCACGTCTATTCTATGTGAAAGGAATGCTTTACTTAGTGCATTGCAATACATAAATTAAATTTTAATTTATTTGAAAAAAAATGTCCATAATAAATCAAGGTGTTATAAAACAAATGGTGATACAGTACACGAAGATAACCTCTCAGATGATAACTAGATAAGATTTTGTGGGAAAGTCCAAACTAAGAATCTGACCATGATGGAAAATATTTCCATATGGTACATATGGAAACATTCTTCCCTTAAGTGATCTTCTCTTTGAGGATTCATAGTATCATGTGGCTATCCTCTTTCTAACAAATCCCTTCTCTAAAATCCTATAATAGATAACCCCATTTTCACATCCTTTAAAGGTATTATTATAATGGGTATTCTTAGAATGACCCACATTCCCTTCCATAAATAATTTTAATTTTCGAACACTTTTTTAAATGATATAAATGACTAATATAAGAAAAAAATATATTTTTTTAACACCCCAAGTTTCCACGGTACACTTCTCCTTGAATAATACAGTAGCATGTGTTGTACGCAACTTCGAGTTCTAACACACACCACAACCAATCAAAGTAGTCATTATGAATATTAATACCTAATTTTTGAAATTTTATAAATTTTATCTTTCCAAATGGACTTCGTTTTTGGATTTGGAATATCGAAATTATCCTATGTTGAAATTTTGGCATTTTTCTGAGAACATCCAATTTTTTATGAATAGTAAAAAATACTAAAAAACAAATTTTTTAATCAAAATAATTTATAGTGATAAATTATACTATTGAGTGGTTTTAATGTATAATTAGAATATATGTTTACCATTTTATCCAATGGTGTTCATTATAATTAATTTCACTTTGAAATTAGACATAAACAATTGTCAATCCTTTGATATATATTATTTCTTAAAAACACGCTATTTGTTGTGATAGTGGGAATTAATTATAAAATTAATTAATTCAACTTATATGTTTGTAATTTTTTAAAATATACATCATTTTTGAATTCGGAATATCAATTATAGCTTAGGGTGAAATTTTGGCGTTGTTATGAAAAACTTTAATTTTTGATGAATAGTGAAACCACTAAGTGGTAGTTAAAAAACTAATTTTTCATTTAAATGAAACATTTCCACTTCTGTGATTTGATTTTAAAAAATCCCACATTCATGGTTGTCATTATTAAGTAAAATGTGGTTCAATGGGATTAAAATAATTTTTTGGCGAATAGTAACTTTTAAGTTTAATTAATCGTGATTGAAGGTAATTAGTGATATTTAAGGTAAAAATGATAATATAAAAATATTAAAATACTTTTACACTTGTCCTACCCCTATTTGATGTGTCATGGCCGACCACGAAAATCCATGGGTCAACTTGGGGACCCCATGGAGCCACTTTGGTAGGAAAAGGACATAAATAACTTTTATTTAAAGTTAAAATAAAAATGTCACAAACATAACTTGTTTTACTAAAAAAACTTTTAAATGGGGTTATAAAAGTCATATATTTGACTATAAATATTAATTAGAAATCAAAAAAGATTTCCTACATCATGATATTTTTTTTATAATTTTTAGACATTAAATAAATTAAATTATTTATGACACCATGATGATGCAGTGATTACCTCATTAATTAACGATTTAAATAAAATGAAAAGATAATGTAAAATCCAAGGCTTCAACTAGTCAAAAACCTATTGGATGAGTAGATTTAGAACCCTTATCACCTTAGCCTAGAATTATATAAGTTTGGGACCTTTAAAATCAGAAACTCATTATATAATAAAGTAACATTTCATTACTTTCCACGAGTGCCCCTCCTCTCCACTTATAAAAGGCCCCCACCACTACCACCTTACTCACACTTTCAAAGCCTTTTGGATCGTCCAACCTCTACCCAAATACTCTCCCAACTTCCCTTCCTTACTCCTAGAAGCTTCACTTTGGGCATAATTCTTCCCAAGGAAGCCTCTGGCTCAAATCAAAAGAGTTACCCAATTTTAAGTTAATGTCTTCTCTTATGTTATTTTGTTTTATTTTTCTTATCCAACCCACTAAACTCTCTTTATTATTTTCTTTTGTAACAACACCAGTATCTACAATATACTAGGATTTTTTTATGATAAGTATTTGGTTTACACTTATAGATACCTTCATCTAATGGTTAAAGAACATACTGTTTCTGTGGGTGGCGAAATACTGCCTCACGAAAGGATGATTGTTCAATATTCTTTTAACACCTCTAATGGTGGCCATTTTGATGACACTATTTTCATATATGATATATATATTATTTTTATGTTTTCCTTATGCTTCTGTATTTCTCATTTATGGCATACTTTATGATTTCCATTATGGGTAAACGCGATAATTTCATTTTAGGAAGTGCGGACTATCACCCCCTCAAAGTGATTTGAATCGTTAATGCCATATGTGGGATGTATAAAGGATGGAGTAAATGGTATTATATATTATATTATACTGGAATTATATTATTCATTTATATAATTATAACTTCATTCCATTAAATATGAAATTGAAATGAAAGTAGTGTTCATGCGTACGTACGACTTACCGTCTCCATGAACGGTGCATTTCATTTCTTACCTCTAAATGTTGTGTAATATTATAAATGGATGTATATATTGGATATATATGATGTATATGATATATAAATCATGAATATAATTATGGATATAATTTATATTTTACCACATGAACAAATTGTAATTATAAGAAGTTTATTTTTGACCCAAGTACCTAAGATTGACAAAATGACCGTTATAAACTTAAATAGTTACATAATGTTCATGACATGGTAATAAGTGATATAAAAGGAATAATGAACATGAAAAATGTTCTTAAGTAAATAGAAATTAACTCTAGTTTATTATTCAGGAGGTTAAAGAACGATCGAGTCAAGTCGGACACGAGGTAAGGGAACTTCTTAACCCAATTCCCATTCTTTGGGTTAATCTCCTACTTTCAAATTATGTCATGATATTATTATGTCATATCTTGTATTTTTACTTTATTTATGTGTACTTATAGTGAATACACATAATAGATCTATCTTATTTAAAAATAATGATCTTTTTAAGGGACTTCATCTCAATCTCCATTCATTGAGACATATTTTGTTTTATACACAAATTTCTTTTATACGGTGTATAAACCCCTTTGAATTTTAATTTTATTAAAAAGGAATCTTTTTATACGAAGTGTTTTACTAAATGAAAAAAAGGTAATTTTTTTCTTGCCGTACATATGCGTCGACAATGACTTCTCCGCCGCCGTGACCATTATTTGAGTTTCGGCTTCCTCTACAAGCCATAACTTTTTTTTAATGAAAAATAAATACAATGTTTTAACTTTCTTTTATTTTGGTATTGAAAATGGTTTTGAAAGTGTTTTTATTATATCAATGTGTTGTATTGATATCTTTTGATTGAAATGTGTAAATTTTATGTTTCCTTTATGCATGTTTTATGTGATACGATTATGTTATGGTTTATGATATGTTTAAACCTATTCATATGAGGAATGCATTGGACTTAATAAGTGACGGGTGGAGCCCGCTACAGCTCCTCGATGCATCGGTAGGTCTCATGAGAAAAACTAGTGTCTTGGCACAAGGACTTGACAAAATCTTAATTGTGGTCTTCAGCACGAGGCCTTGGCTACGTGGTTATGATAGTCTGGCATTATGCATTCTATCATTATAAAAGTGGTTATTGATATTGCATGTGATTATTAGACTAGTAGAATATCCATGTGAGTAAGTAAACGGAATTATTTAATTTTATTTTCGCCATATTATACTGAAGTTAAAGTTTAAAAAGGATTTTGTTTTAGTTATACATTTCCTTAAATGTTAATGTTTATTTTCGAAAGCTTCCGCAATATTGTTATCCTTACTGAGCATTTGAGCTCACCCCTTTCAATGTTTTAATATTTTCCAGGATGTGAAGAAGTATTTTATGAATGACCTGTAGGGATAGTCAGAAAGGGATATGAGTGTGTACTATGAAGACCATGTTGTTGTAGTTTTTTTTACTTTATGATGTAATGAAAGACTTATGAATGTATCCAGTGTTTCCAAGGCTACTAAACTAATCGGTCTTTCAAGACTTGATATTTTGTGATCATGCCAATGTTACGAAGTAATGCACCGACTCTGGGTAGCTGGGGTCAGGGGGTTACAGTTGGTATCAGAGGTAGTTTAGTACTAACCTTGGAAGCTATATTTAGATAAACTCTGATTAGATCACATAGCCCAAAGATAGACTTTGAGGATTATTTTAGAAGAACTTCCTAGAATTTTGTTGTTGTAGAGATTTTGTGAGTTTTCCGAGCAATACATCCCTGTCTGGATACGAGTAGGTATAGACGGCTCTGGAATAGATGTACCTAGGGGTAAAACCGAAAACACCGCTTTGATCTAGACTCGAACGGGAACTGGTGCATGACAATGGGCCCTGCTACACTCTTGGTTACGACACTCCCGGGGGATATGCTTAGGATAATTCTCATTTTATTTACAAACCAATATGATGGGTTATGAGTATATACTTCCTCAAAGAAAACATATTTATGGATTATATCCATAAATAGTTCAATTTATGTTAAGTATTTTACAAGTATGGAATTATGTATTTTGATTCATAAACTAATCTAGTTTATGCCATTGTTTAAAAATGGTGCCTAGTGGAAGGAATGGAAACCGTATCAATGCACGCACTCCGTGTAGGGATTTCCCTCCTGCTCAAGATAATTATTGTGGATATGGAGATACAACTGGTGTTGATCAACTTATTACCATACTGGGAAAACTCACTCAGGTTATGAATAATAACCTTACTCATATGGAGCACCCTGATCCACAACATGGAGGATCAATGTTAGACCGCTTTATGAGGAAACAACCACCAACATTTAATGGGGGTACAAATCCATTACTAGATGAGCAATGGATAAACTCCTTAGAGAAAATATTCCACGCCTTGGGGAGTAGCGAAAGGGAGAAGGTTGTCATGGCATTCTACCGCCTCACTGGAGATGCCGATCAATGTTGGTCGCTGATTCAAAACACAAAGGAAGATGACGAAGTATCAAGTATGGAATGGAGTTATTTTAAAGAAATTTTCTTAGAAAAATACTTTCCACATGACCATCAAGAAGATATGGAAAGGCAATTTCTGAGTCTGAGGCAGAAGGAGGATGAGAATGTCGCAAAGTATGAGGCTAACTTTACAAGGTTAGCGAGGCATGCTGCAGATTATATACGTAACCCAAGAATTAATATTGATCGTTTCTTTTATGGGTTAAAACCATTTCTCCGTCGAGCATTAGTATCACAATCCTTCTCATCGTATGAAGATATTTTCTCGTGTGCTATCAAGATAGAAAAGGAATTCTCTATGTCTTATGACAAAAAAGTAAAGCAAGAGAAGAAGAGAACGGTGGAACAAGAGACAGATAAAGGGAAAAGGGGAAAGAAGGATTTTCCATTATGTGATAATTATGGGAAGAACCACCCCGGTACTTGCCTAAAAGAAATGGGAGTTTGTTATAAATGTGGAGAAAAAGGTCACCAGGCTCGTGATTGCAAGGGAAGAAAGAGGATATCAATGTTGAATGCTACAATTGTAGGGAAATGGGGCATTATGAAAATGAATGTCCTAAGCGTCAGGGAAACTTACCTCAGAAAAGGCCAAGGGATCAAGGACAATCTTATGCTGTTACTACAGTTGAAGCGGAATAATTAATGTATTGGTTCTTTTGGACTCAAGGATTATATTCTGGTTATAAAAATAATGTGATATATATAAGGATTGTACTGCAGTACTTGTTGTTATCATTAAGGTTTTAATATGATGAAGGAAATCATATTTTTAGTATGTGACAATAAGATAAACTTTACTTTGTTTAGGGAATCTAATGTTACAATTGATTTTGGAATTTAAGGACCCTTTAGAGAAAGTCTGGACAGAGGTATTTTGGATAACTATAAAGGTTGGAATGGATTAAGTTGATCTTTGGATAGTATTGTTTAAGGTTAAAAAATTTCTGAAGATTATTTTTGGAATATTATAATACTATAGTTTTAGGAAAAGGACAACCTATAGGGTGGGGCATAACCCGTCGTGTCGGACAAAGCTGCATGAATCGAACCCACAACCATAGTGCGACAGGCCTTTATTACCTACCACTAGCCTACAGGAAGTCCCTAGTTATTACAAAATAGTTTTCCTAATCTAAATGGTATGTGGTAATATTTATAGCCTTATACAATTAGGATAAATAGAATATTTTTGAGTTCTGTTACCATTTGGAGTGAAAGATGGGTTTGTGGAAAAAATTTATTAAGGAATGAAAGTCTACACGACAAGTAAGTATATTTCCTTACATTCTTAGAAAATCTCTTAAATAAATTCCTCAACTTTATAAAAGATAACTTAAAACAAAAACATTGTCGGCTAAATTTTCCAACTGGGGATTCAATGACCGTTTAACCAATCACAAGTTTGTGATTTTCTTGTGGTTAAATTTCTCTTAATCCTATTTTCTACAACTCTCCATCAGACCTTGATGGTTTTTTTTCTTCCATATCCATATTTTCATATAATCCTAGTATGGACTATCTCGGGTGACCTTTGTACTTCTCTTTCTTTCTTTTAATGTTATATTATTATTAACCCTATTTCCGATGTGGGTTTTCCACAAAGGTATTTTCTATTTTCAACCTTTTATTTTCGAAGAACATTTTCAAATTGCGAGGATACAATTTATTGAAGGAGGGGAGAATGTAACACCCCAAGCTTCCACGGTACACTTCTCTTTGAATAATACAGTAGCGTGTGTTGTACGCAACTTCGAGTTCTAACACACACCACAACCAATCAAAGTAGCCGTTATGAATAGTAATACCTAATTTTTGAAATTTTATAAATTTTATTTTGCCAAATGGACTTCATTTTTGGATTCGGAATATCGAAATTAGCCTATGTTGAATTTTTGGTATTTTTCTGAGAAATTCCAATTTTTTATGAATAGTGAAAAATACTTAAAAACAACTTTTTTAATAAAAATAATTTATAGTGATAAATTATACTATTTAGTGGTTTTAAAGTATAATTAGAATACATTTTTACCATTTTATCCAATGGTGTTAATTATAATTAATTTCACTTTGAAATTAGACATAAACAATTGTCAGTCTTTTGATATATATTGTTTCTTAAAAACACGCTATTTGTTGTGACAGCGGGAATTAATTATAAAATTAATTAATGAAACTTATATGTTTGGAAATTTTTAAAATAGACATCATTTTTGAATTCATAATATCAATGATAGCTTAGGGTGAAATTTTGGCGTTGTTCTGAAAAACTTCAATTTTTGATGAATAGTGAAACCACTAAGTGGTTGTTAAAAAAACTGATTTTTTGTTTAAATGAAACATTAACACTTATGTGATTTGATTTTCAAAAATCCAACATTAATGGTTATCATTAGGAAGTAAAATGTGGTTCAATGGAATTAAAATAATTTTTTGGTGAATAATAACTTTTAAGTTTAATTAATCGTGATTAAAGGTAATTAGTGATATTTATGGTAAAAATGATATTATAAAAATATGAAAATACCTTTATACTTGTACTACCCCTATTTTATGTGTCATGGCAGACCAAGACAATCCATGGGTCAACTTGGGGACCCCATGGAGCCACTTTGGTAGGAAAATGACATAAATAACTTTTATTTAAAGTTAAAATAAAAATGTCACAAACAAAAGTTGTTTTACTAAAACTATTTTTAAATGGGGTTATACAAGTCATATATTTGACTATAAATATTCATTAGAAATATAAAACGATTTCCTACATCATGATAATTTTTTTATAATTTTTAGACATTAAATAAATTAAATTATTTATGACACCATGATGATGCAGCGATTACCTCATTAATTAACGATTTAAATAAAATGAAAAGATAATGTAAAATCCAAGGCTTACACTTGTCAAAACCCTATTTGATGAGTATATTTAGAACCCTTATCACCTTATCCTAGAATTATATAAGTGTTGGACCTTTAAAATCCGAAACTCATTATATAATAAAGTAACATTTCATTACTTTCCAAGAGTGCCCCTCCTCTCCACTTATAAAAGGCCCCACCACTACCACCTTACTCATACTTTCAAAGCCTTTTGGCTCCGCCAACCTCTGACCTAATACTCTCTCAACTTTCCTACCTTACTCCTAGAAGCCTCACTTTGGGCATAATTCTTCCCAAGGAAGCCTTTGGCTCAAATCAAAAGAGTTACCCGATTTTAAGGTAATGTCTTCTCTTATGTTATTTTGTTTTATTTTGCTTATCCAACCCCCTAAACTCTCTTTATTATTTTCTTTTGTAAAAACACCAGTATCTAAAATATACTAGTATTTTGTTATGATAAGTATTTGTTTTACACTTACACACACCTTCTTCTAATGGTTAAAGAACATACTGTTTCTGTGGGTGGCGAAATACTGCCTCACGAAATGATGATTGTTCAATATTCTTTTAACACCTCTAATGGTGGCCATTCTGATGACACTATTTTCATATATGATATATATATTATGTTTATGTTTTCCTTATGCTTCTTTATTTCTCATTTATGGAATACTTTATGATTTCCATTATGGGTAAACGCGATAATTTCATTTTAGGAAGTGCGGACTACCGCCCCCTCAAAGTGATTTGAATCGTTAATTCCATATGTGGGATGTATAAAGGATGGAGTAAATGGTATTATAAATTATATTATACTGGAATTATATTATACCTTTATATAATTATAACTTCATTCCATTAAATATGAAATGGAAATGAAAGTAGTTTTCATGCGTACGTACGGCTTACCGTCTCCATGAACGGTGCATTTCATTTCTTACCTCTAAATGTTATGTAATATTATTAATGAATGTATATACTGGATATATATGATGTATATGATATATACATCATGAATATAAATATGGATATAATGTATATTTTACCACATGAACAAAGTGTAATTATAAGAAGTTTATTTTTGACTCAAGTACCTAAGATCGAGAAAACGACCGTTATAAACATAAATAGTTACATAATGTTCATGACATGGTAATAAGTTATATAAAAGGAATAATGAACATGAAAAAGGTTCTTAAGTAAATATAAATTAACTCTAGTTTATTATTCATGAGGTTAAAGAACGATCGAGTCAAGTCGAACACGAGGTAAGGGAACTTCTTAACCCAATTTCCATTCTTTGGGTTAATCTCCTACTTTCAAATTATGTCATGATATTATTATGTCCTATCTTGTATTTTTTTACTTTATTTATGTGTACTTATAGTGAATACACATAATAGATCTATTTTATTTAAAAAGAATGATCTTTTTAAGGGACTTCGTCTCAATCTCCATTCATTGAGGCAATTTTTTTTATACACAAATTTCTTTTTTACGGTGTATAAACCCCTTTGACTTATACTTTTATTCAAAAGGAATATTTTTATACAAAGTGTTTTACTAAACGACAAAAAGGGAATGTTTTTCTTGCCGTACATATGCGGCGACAATGCCTTCTCCACCGCCGTGACCATTATTTGAGTTTCGGCTTCCTCTACAAGCCATAACTTTTTTTAATGAAACATAAATACAAAGTTTTAACTTTCTTTTATTTTGGTATTGAAAATGGTTTTGAAAGTGTTTTTATTATAACAATGTGTTGTATTGATATCTTTTGATTGAAATGTGGAAATTTTATGTTTCCTTTATGCATGTTTTATGTGATACGATTATGTTATCGTTTATGATATGTTTAAACCTATTCATATGAGGAATGAATTGGACTTAATAAGTGACAGGTGGAGCTCGCTACAACTCCTCGATTCATCGGTAGGTCTCATGAGACAAACTAGTGTCTTGGAACGAGGCATTGACAAAATCTTAATTGTGGTCTTGGTACGAGGCCTTGGATACGTGGTTATGATAGTCTGGAATTATGCATTCCATCATTATGAAAGTGGTTATTGATATTGCATGTGATTATTCTACTAGTATAATATCCATGTGAGTAAGTAAATGACATTATTTAATTTTATTTTTTCCATATTATGCTGAAGTTAAAGTTTAAAAAGGCTTTTGTTTTAGTTATACATTTCCTTAAATGTTAATGTGTATTTTCGAAAGCTTCCGCAATATTGTTATCCTTACTGAGCATCTGAGCTCACCCCTTTCAATGTTTTAATATTTTCCAGGATGTGAAGAAGTATTTTATGAATAACCTGTAGGGATAGTCAGAAAGGGATATGAGTGTGGACTATGAAGACCATGTTATTGTAGTTTTTTTTACTTTATGATGTAATGAAAGACTTATGAATGTATCTAGTGTTTCCAAGGCTACTAAACTAATCGGTCTTTCAAGACTTGATCTTTTGTGATCATGGCAATGTTATGAAGTAATGCACCGACTCTGGTTAGCTGGGGTCGGGGCGTTACAATTTTCCTCTAGTATAGTCCTGAGGGCTACCAGTCCCATATAAATGGGATGAAGAGTGATGGAACCAACCAAAAACTACCTATAACCTTTTATAAACATGAAACATTGAATCATAGATCAAAACTCTCCTAAATGGAGAATATTTGGGACTCCCTAAAATATATGATCCTATTATGTTTATAATCCTCTTAATATCCTCCTCCTCCACTCAAACATTGGTGATGGATCATAAGAGGTACAGTCTCTTCATAATACCTCGTCTGGTCGATATTTTATGTAAGAATGTATGATTCACATTGAAATAGGATTTATGAATATAATAATATATTGTGTTATAATAAATATCCCATATTATAAATTAATCATCTCATATTGGAAATATTCACTCATTATTGTTGAAAGGAGATTGACCAATAAAAACTCTATAAAAATCTCCCATTAAATTACTATCTCTTCATGATACTCAAGGAATAAGAACCACCACTGTTGAGATAATCTCTTATATATTGTTAGTTCCAATATAACCTAATGCTCCTTCAAAACTTTTAATGAGCTAAAATAAATCTTCACGTTGTATATCTAATAATTATCTCCTAATTAGAGAAAAAATCATCATACTACATTTGGACCAAGAACATGAACTAAAAGGGTATCCTCCTTTAAATCCCACTTTTATCAATATCAACACTACATCAGTCTGTTGGGACATCCTATTGAACACCATCGAAATGATCCAAACATGGATATCATCTTCAATCCATTCTAAAAATTTATAAAATAATTATGTACTACTAGACATGTAAGAAGAAAATTTTTAAGGATGAATGATTGAATTTCTTTCAATTTCTCATTGAATTCCAAATTTCAATCAAGAACTGTAGAAATAAACTCATATGATGAATTACCCTCACCATGTGTCTCTATCATGTAATTAGTAACACTTATCATATAATTTATGTTAATATTAATATCCTTGAAATGCATTATAGTGTTCCTTAATTACACATTTCCTAGAATGTCTCCATTATTTATGACAAACATTGTGTCTAGTTAACCCTATTTCAATAAAATGCCTTTTAATATTCAAAAATTCATACCACAAAACTCTATAAAATATCTCATACATCCACATTTTATATAATATGTAACAACCCACACCCAATTATAGGGGTGTCCCTTATTAGATCCTAATGATGAAAAGAAGATAACCACAAAGTCCCGCCATCATTTGGCTATGAGTTGGTTAATAGAAATGATGACATATATCCCTAGACAATGGTGTTATTATCATATAATATGAATTTATGTATAAGAGATATGATGAAACAAAAAAACTACACCAATATATTTCTCAAAAATGAAACAATCCAAGATTTAGAAATGTAATAACAATAATGTTATATTGAGATAAAATAAATAAAAACCTTTCTAAAATGGAGGGAATGGATTATGAAAACGAACAACTTATATGAACCTCCTTGAGTTAGTAATGTCTTAAAAGATTACCAGCCAACACATTTATAAATAAAATACATTTAAATAGACAGGGGTGAGAAAAAAATACACTCAATAGGATACTACCTAATGTCACTCATACATAATGTGGAAGAGTCATAATAAATATAAATGAATATACAATAAAACACTCTTCAAATAAATTTCTATATTATATTCTCATCCTCACTATGTATCACTCAAAAAATAATGGATGCAATAGATACCATAATATTGAAAAAATATAAGTATATGAATTGGTATCTCGTATCCACTTTCCCAATGATTTATTTCTCTCACTACCCAGTATCACATTCAATGAGAAATCCCTCCCCAATGAAGTATCCATCTCACCTCTCTATATTTATCACATTACACAAGATCCTAAGCTACTCATCATCATGTTACAATAGAACTTATAAAATACATAACATATAAATCCACCATATAGTGACCAGTATATATATATCTATAATCCATTGTATAGCATGAAAATTCAGTATACCTAAATATGTAAGAACCCATGCAAGTTATCCTATAAGAAACCATATTCACTATTCCTAGAAATACATGTATTCACAATAATAGTAATCTGTGAATTCCTTCACGTGTATTTATAGTATTGTGAGAAGTTTCATGGGTTGTACTATAAGAATGTCATAATTTTATTGGAGATATTGAGATTGTGTGCCTTTGTGAGGTGGAGTAGTCATCTATCAGATAGCATTTAAACCAAAATATTTGGAAAAGACTACCAAAACATTTGGTTTTTTATTTCCATTTCAACATGGGTTGGATGAATAAAAATTCAAAAAATATAAAAATATGTATATCTCAAAACTACACTAAGAATAAATACCATGATTTAGACCCAATTATAGTTATAATATCTTAGGAACCATTAAATCCAATATTATGGTCTGGATATCCTACAAGAATTAAATCATCAAGATTCGTTTAATTATTATTTTCTATGATTAAATCCAACATCTAGAAGCATAGTTCCATTAAAATTACATTTTCCCTTTATATTAATTTTATAGTTAAGAAGGGCATAGACACAAATATATCCAGGAACCAACCTATTCATTATAGAATCCTTTTCTCAATTAATAAACTCCCTATACACTATTGGACTCATCTTAATACTACTAAAACTAATAATAATACACTATCTAAGAATGGAATAGTTTCTATCTTAGGAGTAGGTACTTTTATATGAATGAAATTTTGAAAAACTAATAATCTTGTATTTATCAAGAAATTAATAGGAAATATTATCCTCCAATAATATAAACTATTACAGTTTGATCACAGACACTCATCATCCATCCCTAGTGTCAATCCACATATCATTCTCTATCCTTCCAAACATAACATCATCTTCTTCCATGGAACTTCGAAATCCATGTCAACACCATCAACCAGAATAACCATTTTATGTTTAAAAAGATCCAAAACATTATACCTATAGCTCCAATAACCCTAGATCATCAATCGTTATAGAAAGGATTATTTTTAGAATATTCATAGGGAAATAAGTCCACAAAACCATGGATTTATAGCTTTCCTAATAAGATATTCTCTCTCAGTCCTATGAAAAAATAATTATCATACACCATAATAGATTAATCAATCCATTATTCATATGTTATAAATTAATGGGAGACCTATTAATATTATTCATTCATTTCTGGAGTTCAATTAATAACATCCTCTAAGATATACATCCTTACTCAACAATTTTAATGAAATAGTAATCCTATTGACCTTCCTATTTCAATAATTATAACTTATATTACTATGTATATAGTTTTTAATCAATTATAAGCAAAAAACCATTCTAAACAGAATAAAATGGAAAAAATATTTGTCTATTAAAGAAAATCCTAAAATAAGGAACACCACATGTGATCATAAATAACCTATTCAAATTTATCATTGATTCTGACTATTATTATTTTTTAAATTAATTCTATCATTTACCCATATAAATAAATAAATATAGATCTACCTAAGAGAATAATAAAATAGAGTGAGTAATTAAATCCCATACATCAAGTAAAAACACTGAAAAACATTTCATAACTTGACGTCAAATAAGGAAACCTTTTAGTCGATCATGTGAACCAATAAGATAGATATCGAATAGGAAAAAACCATTAGAATCATTGAATTAAGGCCTCTATTATATTGTGAGATAAATAAGGAAAAAAATGAGGAAAATAACCTTATTCACTATATATAGATCTCTAAAGGAAGGGGATTAAACCCAATCGAAGGGTCTTCATGGATCTCTAAAAGGGATCCATAAGTAGAATAGGGTTTGAGAGAATATTATTAAATATAGTGAAAATAGTAGGGTATTTTCTATTAATAACCTACTTAATGAGGCCTCATTCCCATTTTGACATGAATATCCACACTTTGAATCCACTTAATTCAAATATATATAGTGATTTACATCATCCATTCACACCATGATGGAAATACTCACATATAGAATCTATTCTAGACAGAATCACAAAATTTCAAAACAAAATTCCACAGTTTATAAATATAAATTGATGTTTTGAACCCCATACCATCTATTTAATAAAGATATACACTTTAAATGTATCATCTATTAATATTATATATTTAAAATTCCACTAATCCTACTCCATTATTATTTAGAAAACCTTGGCTATCCTTTCACTCAAGGAACACACAATGGAATGGTATCTCAAAAAATAATTCATATTATATGAAGACAAAAAATAAAGGATGGAATTTCAAGAAATATAATCGAATGATAATGGTTGATAGAAGATTCATGTCAGGAACCAAATCTGATTGCCACCAAACCCGACACCAAACCCAGCCCATGACAAGGCCCGAAGGGAGTTCTTGATCCCCACGGGCTAGCACAAGTGCCTGGGTATCAAAAACTGAAAATTGGGAATTATTTACCCTAGTTTGTATACTTAAAACAACAAAAGAATCCAAGAAATCAAATCTGGATTTTTCAATCCAAAACATCTTTTACTAAACTTCAGAACTGAATTACACAATTTTAAACAATGTTTGAAGACCATTACAAAGGTAAAAATCCAATAAAAGACATACCAAGAACCTCCACATGGAAAGAGGCACCGCCCTCAAGCCATCTCCACGATACTGCATCACGATGGACTGCTAAAAACCCAAACCAATGGCATAAAACATGTACCCAAACCTGTGACATAGAATAAGAAAGTCTACTTACACCCAAAGGTGTAATTAGGGTCTGAGAAAAATCCCATTAGGATACCACTTCTAAGAGATTCCATGTGATAAACATTTCATGACAAAAAGCATTGCAAGTTTTGTAAATAAGAAATTCTTGTTACAATTTTCTAAAGGATGAAATAATAAATGAAAACAGTTTTCATGTGGGCTAATTTTAAAGGACCAACAATTTTAAAATAAATAACAAATCTAATGAATTTTCCAGCCAAAAATACCATATACCGATGTTAAGTACAAAGGATCTAATGAGAACAAGTAATAGAAAATAATCACTAGGCACTAGCTAGTTGTGGGTCCCAGGTACCTCGTATCTCGGTGAGAGTAACCACAAAAAATATTTGTTCTCATGCATGAGCCACTAGTATGGATCATACCCATAACCTAGTGGTCCCCAATCATCATCATCATAGTTTAGTTAGTGTTTTAAGTGTCAATCTTGCTAAGTGAAACTGAGGCCAAACCCCACAGATTCACTAGCATACTAGTACACGTCCACCCACCTAGATACCCAGTTTTTTCCTTTGTGCTCAAACAAGTTCAACAATACAAGAAGTATAGTTTTCACATTCAAATATCACTTCCAAATCACGCATTAACCAAACATCCCCATTTACATCACACAATTCACAAATTCCACTTTTCATTCAAATGCATTTTGAAATCAAACTCACACCAAAATTGCCTACAACACTTTTCACATTTCTTTAACACTTCCACAAATCCTTTAAAAAATTTTATAAAACCATTAAAATATATTAAACCAACATAACAGCCCACACACATGTCACATAATACCCTTCTCACCTTCACAATTCATTTTATCAATAAACTCACATGAAACATCCCACACCCGTGTTTCACACACAAAACACAATTTAGTAAAACATTTCAGCAATTTATACAACTTTATAAAAATGTTTGACATCTCAAATCACCACTTTACCATTAAAAACCCCACATTATGTGAATAAAATCACCCAAATAGTACATATACACCCTTTCCCAACTTTGTTTAACCAAATAAAACATTTACAAATTTTATAAAACAAACCCAAGAGGTACAACCATTGTTTGCACACTAAACCCATTTCAAACCCCTCATTCAAAACCAAAATCATACCAATACCAATCCAAAACAGAATTTTCAGCCCTAAAACAATTATTAAACCACCCCCAAGTTTTATAAAAATATATCAAATAATACCACAAAGATACACATGAAAAACACACGTTTTCATAAATCACCTTTAAGAAGTACAATACAGTTTTACTCCTTAAACTCATTAAAAACCCTCTTTTCAAGGCCCACATGACAATAAGGAATTAAAAAACCAAAATTTTCAGCCCCTTTCAAGACTAATAAATCACTTTCATATGTTATGAACTAAACCAAAACATTATCCCGAGAGTCACACATGAAAAGTACCCAATTTCAAGCTAAAATACAACTAAAAATTAAATGTTTAACCAAATCCATCAAAAACAGTTTTCACACCACACAAAACAGATTATAAACATACTAAATTAATAAACCAAGCAAGATAACTCATCATAAAATGGTTACACTTGGAATCATCTACCCGTTTGAGTTGAAACCCTCAAAACATGGTGCGGAACCTTAAGCGCACCACCGCTGCACCACAATGAATATAAACCCAGACCTAAACCACAATAATTGACCCAAAAGACACCAAATCAGACCTTGGAATCGAACCCCAGCTTTTGGATATGAGGAACTTCAAAAAAGAGGAAATAAAACTAAAAGAGGATTGAAGGAACCAAGAAGGAATTCTCTTAGTTGAAAAATCTTGAGGAAATTGGCCCCAATCCACCAATATTTGAATCTTGAAGTACCCAAAACTGGTATGGAGGATTGAAGGATTTATAATAGGTTATGTGGGGACCTAATTTTGGGAAAAATACTTAAAATTTATGCATTTATGAAAGAATCATTTTACCTCATCAAATCTGCTAGATTTGAGAAAGATTGATAAAGATCTCCCTAATCCGAGGGGTATATGAGCTCCAAAGAGAAATATTAGATAAGGGGGTGAGCCTTAGGTATTTTTCTTTGATTGGGAGGTCAAATCACTGAAAAAAGTAAAAAACGAATGAGATATTAAAATTTTAAAAGAATAATTTAAAGCAGGAAATGGGATTATTGGCAGACCCATTACCTTAATCAAAAACCCAAATCCATCATGATTTTGGATTTCTATGTGGTCCAAAGGGATATGGTGATTTTAATATATCAGGGTATTCCAATTGGGAAGTGTAATGGGTATAAAAGAGTAAAAATTTAAGGATTTATAGAAGAAACGAAATTTGTTTTGAAATCTAAAATTGGGTTCACGGTTTGGCCCAAATTTTCAAAACCCACCATTTTCACCAAAATGAGTGGTAAACCCCCAAAACAAATCAGGAAAGGAAATTAAATGAATAATGAATTTAAAAAAAAGGTCATGGGTGTGAAAATTCTCCCCACCATAAAACTTTCCGCCCTCGGAAAGCCACATCAAGGACAAAGAAAAAACCAAACCCAACCGAAAGGCAGAAATGGACTCCTTTTCTAAGATTCGCCCCCAAAGGCCAAAACACCTCCAGTGATCAATTAAGGAAGGAATATTTCACAACCAAAACATACACCTATTTACTGCAATGATCAAGAACATTCAAGATTTATCCTAAAAGAAAAATCCTTAAACACTATCTGAACAAGGCTCAAGCAATTTACCCAAATAGACAAGAACATCAAACAAGGTTACACTTACCTTGATATAACTAAACCATTGGGAACTCTCCAACCCCAACGATTACCCAAGGAATATGTAGGTGGTTATATAGATCCGAAATGGACTACATACTTCCAAGACAAGACCGAGGAAAAAAGTGAGTTACTGGTACAAGGATACACAAATGGGCTCCCCACCATAAAAGACAGCTTAAATTTTTCCGAGACAGAATCAAGATACTAAAAGGGGAGCCCCAAAAAAACTCCCTGGTACAAGGGGTAGAATACCATTAGAAATATTCAAAATAATATAAATGAGACTCACAGTGGGTCCCCCCACCATAAGAACTAACCATCTTAACTTACCAATATGGTCCGGCACAGAAAGACCCCAAAACTTAAAGAGTTGGGACGGCCGCACGGTTAGCCCACACAGTTTGGGAAACTGTGTGCTAACCATGTGGATCCTTATACCTACATGGTTTTCTAGGGAATGGTTACTACTAAATGTAAACTCAACATGTATAGACAAATCTAAAACATTTCCCCCAAACCCAAAGGAAACAAAAGGGTAAAAGAAAGTCATTGAGAGATAACATGGGGATAAGGCCCTCCACCTCATTCCACAAAATGGGAACAAAAGAAGCAAGATGACAACACCAAATGTTTAAAATATTCCCATCTCCCATACTGAAAACATTTCTTTTTATAAGGTTAAAAACTACACTGGGATTTCCTCTGACTATGTGTTAGCTTCTCTCCGGGACCTATGGCTGGAGATAGAATGATTGAATCATCTTCGGCCTCGTAGTTAGGATTTCGAAACCCCCAAATAGAATTTATTCTTCCGATGCTACAAACAACTACACGCAATCCTAGATGGGTTCACCAAGACATAACACACTCCAGAACTCACTTTACCATAACATGGAAATTCACTGAAATAAGGGTTTATAGGATGCACTCACATCATACCTTGTTTCTTTGGGTGAGAAACAATAGAAATAAAGGACACGTATAAACATATTCCTCTAAAATAGAGGATGTTGAGATCTCCCAAAAGGAGAAACACTTTTGAAAAAAATAGACTCACAAAATATTTTACAACTTCACCTTTACAATCATACGAGCATGTGACATCACATCGTGTCACCGAACATGACTGAAGTGACTGATAGAAATAATACAAGGAGGGGGCCTAACACAACACCCCCAAACATCACAGCATTCCAGAAAGTGGCCATAATATCCTCCTGTGGCCAGATTTCCCACACTAGTGGTTTAACATAAACCCCTTCTTCGAAGAGACTATGAAGGACTTGGAGGCCCTCTTAGAAAATATCCATACTGACAACCCCAGCAAGCTTTCACCTTCGACGAATCAGGTAGCTTAAGAAACTAAGGTCTCTTTCAACCATCCATGAGAACTCTTCCGCAACAAGAGTATCTGAAAAAAACCAAGAAAGTAAATGGTGTAGACTCATTCTATAAAGCTCAAGGAAATATTCCTTACATTGATCAACTGGAGTATTTTCCAACGGCAAAACTATCATGGTTGCACTTCAGTTGTGCACTAAATCTTAATGGGGGCGTACCTTATCCAATGGGAGAACCCAAGGACCCAACCAAGATGGTCCATTGGTAAAAACATGCCACAAAACAGATCCAAACTCATTAATGGAACAACCTTAAAGGTGTCCTGAATCATATATCATGGGAGACTACTAACCGGACCTTCTACCCAGCTTACCGACCAAACACAAACCCAAAACACAGTTCGAACAGGAGGGGTTCTTGGACTAAAAACATCCCACAACATCAACATTTTCCAAAAACACATAATACATGCCATCCCAAACAATTCATCAAGACATCATGTTTTTCTTTAAAAACATTTCTTTGAAAAACAACGGTTCTGAAGTTAGCATATCCACCAATGGTACCCCAAGGGCCCCACACATGCTTGTTTTTGTGCCACACCAGGCACCCTCCTCATATTCATCCCGATACTCATCCAGTCATGCCATAAACCATCCATTATCCCATATAACCCAATGCATGTGGTCTCTCATAGAAATACCAAAGGTTAAAAAGAAATTTTTTTCCACTTTTCAAAAACAAAATAGTCAACCAACCCATCCTTTTTCTCAAAACTACTAAAAATGAGATCAAAATCTCAATTCATATCATACAAAACTATTCATAAGGACACAACCATTTATAAAAGAACTCACTTTAAAGTTATTCACATCAATTTGAAAACATATCATACCATTAAAACACCCTTTAATTTTATAGAAAACTATATTGGAAACACTTTTGAAAACCAACTTCAATATGGTTCCTGATTTTAAAAGAGGTGTAAGAACACTATTTTCCATTTCAAAACAATTCTGAAAATTCAGTTCCTCCATTTCATAAATCAAACCATTCCCTCTTTATTTGAAAATCATTTCACAGAAACTTTACGCATCATAAAACCAAGTCACTTTAAAACCAAAGTTCCATGATTTCAAAACTAAAGCACAAAACAATGTGAGAATAAACAAGTTTCAATGGGTGACTTGGAAATATGGTTGGAAACCATATTCCATTCACTTCACCATCACAGATAGTGTTATAGGGAATATCCCCAGCTCCACATGACATGCCAGACCCTTCGAGCTCACTAAGACCATTAACCCAACTCTATTTTCATTTCCCCTAATCATCATCAGACCAAGAAAACCAAAATATATAGATAAATACCGACTTCCCCTGGAGACTTGAATCCCGACATGTGGTGTGGTGGCCAAGCACTCTACCCATAACCAGAATTTCATGTCCTGACAATCATAACTCCAGACTATCCCAACTATTTCCCAAATAACATGACTCAAATAGAGTGAACCTCCTCTGATACCATTTTGTCACGAACCAAATCCGATCGCCACCAAAACTAGCACCAAACCTAGCCCGTGACAAGGCCCGAAGGGAATTCCTGATCCCCACGGGCTGGCACAAGTTCCTGGGTATCAAACAATAAAAATTGGGAATGATTTACCCGAGTTTGTATACTTAAAACAACAAAAGAATCCAAGAAATCAAATCTGGATTTTTCAAACCAAAACATGTTTTACTAATATTCAGAACTAAATTAAACAATTTTAAATAATGTTTTAAGACCATTACAAAGGTAAAAATCCAAGAAAAGATAGCCCAAGAACCTCCACATGGAAAGAGGCACCTCCCTCAATCCATCTCCACGACACTGCATCACGATGGACTACTAAAAACCCAAACCAATGGCATAAAACCTGTACCCAAACCTATGACATAAAATAAGAAAGTCTACTTACACCCAAAGGTGTAAGTAGGGTTTGAGTGAAAGCCCAGTAGGATACTACCACTATGAGATTCCATGTGATAAACATTTCATTACAAAAAGAATTGCAAGTTTTGTAAATAAGAAATGCTTGTTACAATTTTCTAAAGGATGCAATAATAAATTAAAATAGTTTTCATGTGGGGTAATTTTAAAGGACCAACAATTTTAAAATAAAAAACAAAGCTACTGAATTTTCCAGCCAACAATACAGTATACCGATGGTAAGTACAAAGGATCTAATGAGCCCAAGTATTAGGAAATAACCCCTAGGAACTAGCTAGTTGTGGGTCCAAGGTACCTCATATCTCAGTGAGAGTAACCACAAAAAATATTTGTTCTCGTGCATGAGCCACTAGTAGGGATCATACCCATAACCTAGTGGTACCCAATCATCATCATCATAGTTTATTTAGAGTTCTAAGCGTCAATATTTCTAAGTGAAACTGAGGATAAACCCCACAGATTCACTAGCATACTAGTACACGTCCACCCACCTAGATACCCATGTTTTCCCTTTGTCCTCAAACAAGGTAAAAAATCCAAGAAGTATAGTTTTAAAATGAAAATATCACTTCCACATCACACATTAACCAAACAGTCACATGTACATAACACAAGTCACAAATTTCACTTTTCATTCAAATGCATTTTGAAATCAAACTCACACCAAAATTGCCTACAACACTTTTCACATTTTTTAACACTTCCACAAATCCTTTAAACAATTTTATAAAACCATTACAAGATATTCAACTCACATAACAGCCCACACACATGTCACATAATACCCTTCTCACCTTCACAATTCATTTTATCAATAAACTCACACGAAACATCCCACACCTGTGTTTCGCACATAAAACACAATTTAGTAAAACATTTCATCAATTTATAAAACATTCTAAAAATGTCTGACATCTCAAATCACCAATTTACCATTCAAAAACCCACATTAGGTGAACACACTCACCCAAACAGTACATATACACCCTTTCCCAACTTTGTTTAACCAAATAAAACATTTTCAATTTTTATAAAACAAAGCCAAGAGGTACAACCATTGTTTGCACACTAAACCCATTTCAAACCCCTCATTCAAAACCAAAATCATACCAATACGAATCCAAAACAGAATTTCCATCCCTAAAAAAATTATTAAACCACCCCCAAGTGTTATAAACATACATCAAATAATACCACAAAGATACACATGAAAAACACACGTTTTCATAAATCACCTTCAAGAAGTACAACACGGTTTTACACCTTAAACTCATTCAAAAACCTCTTTTCAAGGGCCAGAAGACAATAAGGAATTAACAATACAGAATTGGAAGCCCCTTTAAAGACTAATAAATCACTTTCATATGTTATAAACTAAACCCAAACATTACCCCAAGAGTCACACATGAAAAGTACCCAATTTCAAGCTAAAATACAACTAAAAATTAAATGTTTAACCAAATCCACCAAAAACAGTTTTCACACCACAAAAAACAGATTATAAACATACTAAATTAATAAAACAAGCAAGCTAACTCATCATAAAATGGTTACACATGGAATCGCCTACCCTTTTGAGTCGAAACCCTCAAAACTTGGTGCGAAATCTTAAGTGTGCCACCGCTACACCACAAGGAATAAAAATCCAGACATAAACAACAATAATTGACCCAAAAGACACCAAATCAGACCTTAAAATCGAACCTCATCTTATGGGTATGAGTAACTTCAAGAAATAGGAAATAAAACTAAAAGAGGATGGAAAGAACCAAGAAGCAATTCTATTACCTGAAAAATCTTGAGGAAATCGGCCCCAATCCACAAATATTTGAATCTTTATGTACCCAAAACTAGTATAGAGGATTGAAGGATTTATATTAGGTCATGTGGGAACTGAAGTTGGTGAAAAATACTGAAAATATATGCAGTTATGAAAGAATCATTTTACCTCATCAAATCTACTCGATTTGAGAAAGATTGATAAAGATCTCCCTAATCCTAGGGGTATATGAGCTCCAAAGAGGAAAACTCGATAAGGGGGTGATCCTTATGTGTTTGTATTCATGTGGGAGGACGAATCACCGAATAAAAGTAACAAAATAATGATATATTGAAATTTAAAAAAAATAATTTAAAGCAGGAAATGGGCATACGGGTAGGCCCATTCCCTTAATCAAAAACCCAAATCCATCCTGATTTTGGATTTATATGTAGTCCAAATGGATATGGTGATTTTAATATATCAGTTTATTCCAATTGGGAAGTGGAATGGGTATAAAATAGTAAAAATTGAAGGATTTATATAAGAAACAAAATTTGTTTTTAAATCTGGAATTGGGCTCACGATTTGGCCCAAATTTTCAAAACCCACCATTTTCACCAAAATGAGTGGTAAACCCCCAAAACATATCAGGAATGGGAATTAAATGAATAATGAATTTAAAAAAAGGTCATGGGTGTGACAATACATCCACCTGTATGTTTTTGATGTGGAATTAAGTATCATGTTAATTTCTTCAATGGATTGAGAAAATTGTTTATATTAGGGATAGAAGTAGATCAATCTCATGAATTTTGATGTTACATGATGATTACAACAACATGATAGAGTAATGGAAGGAACTAACCAATGTACCACCCATGGATAAATACATTAACAATAAAGATAAATGGAACTATGTGATAAAATGCACTAAATTTAAAGGTTTCCAAGGTTAATCAATGATAAGAACCCCAAAATATGAGGGATAAATAGAATTCTTATGCCATCACCAAATCATAAGTTAAGTAATAAAAAATGATACAATGAAAATTATCTATTCATTCATAAATAAAAAAATATTTTATTATTATTGAACTAATTCCATAACATAATATATGAACTCATGAACTATTGAATCACATACACTATACATTGATGTGGAGATATTCATAAAAAACATATTGGAATTTTCAAAGTAAACCAACTGATGTGTTCTTCTCTACTTATTTCCTTTGTGATTATTCTTCTGTAAAATTGCATATCTATTCCCTTGAATAAATTTTTCTCTATAATTTGAATATATTTGATATAATAATATAATTCACTTATCAACTACAAGGAAAAGTAAATATATTTGTATCTCATAGTTCATACCATCCTTTCATCCATATGCAAGGATAATCATGAAACTCATTTGTAAAAAACCTCAATAATGTGGTTGTTGATACCCATTGAATATTAATATCATACTCAAATATATGAGTCGAAAGAAATAATTAACCATGATGAAATGACCATTGTGAGTGAATATACTAATTTATTTTTTAATGATATTCTTGTATATCCCCTAAAATAAAGAGATAGTGTTTAAAATTTATTATAACCCTAAAGCCACTCTTATCTCCAAATTATCTTATAGGATGGAACCAATAGAAAATAATGAGTTAATGAAGTAGATGTAAAAGAATTTAGAAAAAGTGTCTATATAGACAGTTTCATCACCTTGTGTTAAAATGGTTATCTTTTATAACACTCGAATATTTTATGATATATTTCCCTATAAATAAATTTTATTTCATTGATAGTTTTTTTTACACACAACAATGAGATTGAATAAAACATGATATAGTATTGAAATATTATTTTTATTGTGAAAATTATTTCTTAATAGTTTGATATGTGGGTATGGACAGGATAATATATATTATGAACAATTTAGGTTTTAAATATTTATAAAATGAAATAATTGGTTAATTTTTTTTAGAAATAAAAAAAAATAACATTTAATAGAAGAAGATATGTTTTATGAAAAAATATGTTAACACATGTGTAACATCCTGGTTCTAGGTTCCGCCCATAGGTTCCCCGTACCGCGTTGGTCACATGGCCTCAAGTTAATTTCCCCAAACACCAGAGGTTTTCGACTTGCTGTGAGGGGCTTGGGTGTGATAGTGGGGAAACTATGCCCTCATTGGCAGAGTAACACAGCGAAAATAAACAGATAATAGCAGTGGAAGTAATAATAATACCATACAACATTAAATAGTGGAAGACTAATTAATTAAAAAACTACAACATATATATATATATCAATAATGATTCATGTCACAAGTATCTAGGAAAGCATCCAAACAAGTCACAATGTTGAAATACTGTACTAAACCAAAGTACAAAAGAGAAATAGATTAAAAAAATCTAGCAGCATCGCAAGCCTCATCTTGGTCCCATGCTCTCCATCTCCACAGCAATCAATTACCTGATGTAGAATGGAGCTTTCCCTTATCTATAAATGTACCAATATAATCTATTAGGTCCCAAAATCATGACTCAAAAAGGGTGTGAGTGGAATCCCTGTAGGCAACCACCCAATGATATATGCATAACAGCCAGTGAATATATATGGAAATCAATAAGAAAAATAAAGCAATAAAAAAGGAAGTAGTCAAAACTAAACAGTCCTATAGTTTCAATTACATTCATTTACATTCATCAATTATTCAACCAATCTAAAACATGCGATACTCTGGGAATTTCTCATAGCCTATCCCCTCTGGTTTAACCAAACAATCTTAAGAAACCCTATGGGTAAGTTCTCAGAGCCTAACCCCTCTGGTTCAAATTATATAAGGATATAATGACCTCTTGGGTAAGATCACACGGTCTTACCCCTTTTGTCTCATGCAAAAAAAGGCTCTATGAGGAATCACACTCCATCAATTCCCCCTATAGTATTTTAATGATAAACTACATACACTCTAAGGAAGAAATCAACATCAATTCCCCCAATGATCACGTAATGGTAATTATATAAACTCTGAGGGATCACTCAATGTCAATCCCCCCTACGGTCTTGCAGCATGATAAGGAAATAATAGATACTCTGGGGAATCCCTCAACGTCAATTCCCCCTATGGTCTCAAGTACACTTGGTTCCCACAGCCCTGTGTAAAGAAATAGTGCACAAACGATGTTCAGTAGCCAAAGTAAACCTCAAGAACTACTTGTCTAAACAGATACAAATCATATCACAGCATCAGATAAATCACTACATCCTAACAACCCTAGGCATAGAAAGATAGTATCATAACATGAAAAACTATAACAAATGGTCAATATCAAATCAAAAATTGGAAAAAACCTCCATAACATGGAAAAAATAACCCTATTTATAAAAAAATAGCCCTAAATCAAGCAAACAAGCATAGCAGACATCAACATGGTTAAAATCCCTAAACACGCAATACTCTAATCTAGGTTATTGGGAACTTTTGCATATAATATTCAAAGAATAAATATTTAAAGTCACAAACCACCTACCTTGGCATTGTATAATCGATATACTCTGGTGGTGGCCCTTAAATTGTCCTAGAACAATGTAGATCTACAAAAACGTCTAAAACATTCAACCAAGGATATCTCAAAAAAGAGGAGAAATCAAGTAATGAAGATCTGGTAGAAGGAAGAACTCACTGTGGAGATTCCAATGAAATCTACGGTGGTTGATTCAAATAATGAATGGTTGATCATGGGCTCAAAGAAGAATTGTGCCCTATGGTCTCTCCTGGATGAGACAATTCAAGAAGAAGGCATTTCTTCCAATTTGATGTGACCCTGGTCTGATTTAACAAATAAAAAGAAAATTACATAGCATGTATTTTAAAATTACGCGGCATGTATATGCCTTTACTAGGCCCCACTTTAGGCGGTCTCTAGGTCACCCCACATGGCCAGTACACGGTCACCTGCAGCAGTGAGGTACACGGAGTATTCTCCTAAGTACATGGCATGTACTCCTTAAATTTCTGTATTCTCCTCTTTTGGTCAAAAATACCAGAAAACAAAATATCATACCTAAAAAGAAGGTCTGGGTTCTTATAAACTACCCATTAAAGAAATTTTTCCTAAAATTTCATTATCAAGGCGGCATAGAAGAATAATCATTTAACAGCTTCAGCCACTACGATCATGCATTAGCCTCCCTCCCCCAAGTCCTTTCTTGTACTCACTCATGTTGTCATAGCACTCATACTAGAGATATAGACCGTCCATTGATAACCTTTGCACTATGATCAACATTGCGGATAGGATGCTCCTCAAATGATGTTTCCACCTCCAGTTCAACCTCCTTGGGTTTAAAAACATGAGATAGGTTTGAGAAGTAATGTCATAGATGAGAAACGTGGAAGACATCGTCCATAGCCTAATTCCTATGAGGTAACTGCAACTGATAGGAAATCGGCCCGACTCTCTTCAAAACCTCAATCGGTCCAACATATCTAGGAGAAAGCTTTCCATGTCTCTTAATCCTCATGTTTCCCAACATCAATGTGACATGTAGAAAAACCTAATCTCTGACCTCGAACTCAAGAGGTCATCTCTGTCGATCAGTATAATACTTATGTCATGACTTTACAGTATTCATCCTCTTCCAAATCAACTCCACCTACTTTGTGGTCTCCTGGACAAGACGAGGTCCCAACATAGCTACCTCCCCTACTTCCAGCCAACATAGAGGTGATCGGCACGGCTTATCATACAAATCCTCATAAGGTTCCATCTGAATAGTTTTTGAAAACTATTATTGTAGGAAAACTCTTCAAGAGGTATGTACTTATCCCAAGAAACTCCAAAATCTAGGACTCATGCTCGAAGCATGTCCTCCAACATCAGAATAGTACTCTCAGACTGGCCATCTGTTTGGGGGTGGTAAGATGTACTCAGACGTACCTGTGTACCCAAAGCCCTCTGTAGTCCCTACTAGACATGATAAGTAAAACAGGAATCCCTTTTTGAAACAATGAAGTGTGTAACTCCATATAAACATACAATCTCCCGGATGTACAACCTTCCCAGCTCATCTACACTGGAGGTCTCCTTGATCGGTAAGAAGTGAGCAGCCTTCGTGATTCTGTCAATGAAAACCCAAACTGCATCATTCCCTTGAGGCGATCTTGGTCAACCTATCATGAAGTCAATCACAACATCATTCCACTTCCACTCAAAAAATGGGTAACTACTGCAAAAGCCATGTTCGTCATTGATGCTCTGCATTCACCTGTTGACTGGTGGAACACCTCTTGACCAACCCAGTAACATCTCTCTTCATACCTGGCCACCAATACTGATGGTGCAGATCTTGATACATCTTGGGGACATAAAGATGAACTACCCAAACTGAGGAATGAAAATCCCGCATTAGCTCCTCACGTATGTATTCTGACACCCATACGCACCCATTAAAACACAAGATATCATCCTCGCCTACTATCTATATAGAAATAGTGTCCTCCCCTGACTCACTCTCCCGTAGGACTAGGCCTTTAGAATCTGATAGCTGTCTCAATCACACTTGATCAAGTAGAGTAGAGGTAACAGCCACAGAAGAAAGAAACGACTTTGTCTGCCTATCGTGCACCTCCAAATGCATCTCAAAGAATATATCCCCAAGCTACCACTCATTTTTGTCCTCTTGAACTAACTGTATCTGAGTCCTTCTTCCCAACGCATCAGTTACTGTGTTGAATTTCCAAGGCGTGTAGTTTATCTAAAAGTAAAAAGACTGAATGTACTCAACCCACCTTCATTGTCTTAGACTCATATCGTGTTGAGTAAAGATATACTTGAGAATTTTGTGGTCAATGAAAACCACAAAATTCTCTCCCAACAGATAATGTCTCCAACAGTGTAAAGAATAAACAACAATATCCATCTCGAGATCATGTGTCTGGTAATTCTTCTCATGTGGCCTCAACTGTCAAGACCCGTACGCAATAACTCCTTCTCCCTCCATAATAACAGTTCTCATCCTGATACCTGATGCATCACAGTATATTATATAACTCTTTCTCGGCTCTGAAAAAACTAGTATCGGTGCTGGAGTCAACCTACCTTTTAGCTCTAGAAAGGCTGACTCACAAGAATATGACCATAGGTACTTTTTTCCCCTCTTAGTTAGGCTCTTTAGGGGCACTACTAAGCATGAAAATTCCTATATGAAATGTTTGTAGTATCCATCCATCCCTAGAAAACTTTATATCTCAAAGACATTCTTCGGCTTCTCCCAGGAAACTACTACTCTAACATTCTCTAGGTCTACTAATACTTTTATCTCTGAGATAACATGACCCAAGAAGTAAATTTGGTCCATCCCAAAGTGTCATTTTGAGAGATTAGCTTATATCTAATTCTCTCTCAGTGTACTCAAAACAATCTCAAGATGTGTGGTATGGTCGTGTCGAGTGTGAGAGTACACCAAGATATCGTCCATGATGACTACCATGAAGGAATCCAAGTATGGATGGAATACATGGTTCATCAGTGCCATGAAAACTGTAGGCGCATTCATGAGACCGAACGGCATAACCATATACTCGTATAGACCATAACTACTCTGAATGGCTGTAAAAGGTATATATGATGGTATAATGCACAACTGATGATAACTAGATTTCAAGTCAATCTTTGAGAACACCTGGGCTCCTCAAAGCTGATCAAAGAGATCATCAATCCTCATTAAGGGATATTGGTTCTTTACCATCAACTGGTTCAGCTTCCAATAATCCACACAAATTCTGAGGGTACCATTTGCCTTCTTCAGAAACAGGATAGGTTAACCCCATTGAGAAGTGTTGGGTCAGATGAAACCCTTCACACGTAACTCTTATAACTACTTATTGAGCTCTTGTAACTCTGGTGTATCTATACTATAAGGATGAATGAACATTAGTGCCACTCCTGGCTTAAGATCAATAGAAAATTCCACCACTCATTCCAGAGTCAAACCTGAAAATTCCTCTGAAATACATCCCTAAAATGATCGACCACTGGAGGAAATTCCAACTGTGAAGTCCCCTGGTCATCTAGATATATACTAGTGATCTAGTTTGTAACTTATCCCAACCCATGATGTCTGGGTCCTACTCTATTCGCCTGAACATCCCATTCACCCTTATGTAAAAAGGATCTTCCCCCTGGTGATGAAAAACTCACCCTACGATGATATCAATCAATAATATCTTGGAGAAGAACTAACCAGTCCATCCCGAGAATGATGTAATAGCTCGTCATATATATGAAATAAAGGTCCCATGATAAGTGAAACCCACCAACCTCAACACGGCACTCCTTGAAGTGACGTACACTAGCAGTTCTTGTCCCCAACAAAGTTTCCAGCACCAATACATCAGTAGAAGTAAAGTTATAGAGCCCAAGGCACTTCACAATAGTAGTATATATAAAACTATGGGAATCCCCTGTATAAAAAAGTGAAAAAATATAATATTGAGGCAACTAAGATCATACCTCGAACTGTATAGGGGCTGGGATCCTACTCCTATTGGGTCTGCTCCACTAAAACATCTGGCATGTACTACTGCCCTGTGACCCTGCCTGACCACCCTGAGCCTATCTACCCTATTGTTGCTAAAATCCTGCTAACTGGCTACCACGACCATGACCTCCAACTAGGCCAGAATGGACAAAAGAACTCTATTTACCAGACTAATGAGAAAGTAGTGGTGCTGATCCAAAATGAGCAGTCATAGAGGAACCCCTTTTACTATCTTCCGGTGAGAAAAACTGACAGAAACGCTGAAGATGTCCCATCATGCCTCAAGATTGGCACTCCACTGGCTATCTCAAGAAAATTGGCCTTGTATACCCATCATTCCCACCCTGGTATCATACCACCTGGATTCCTGAAGGTGTATCTTTCCTACTCAGATCTCCATGTGTAGAATCTATGCGGTGCTTCCTACTATCAGCTGATAAGTACAAACTCTTGATGATGAAATTCCATGTCTTGTATCTCCATAATCCCTATGGTTGCACTCTGTGATCAGTGCCTGGTTGACTATGGAAGATATGGTCCTCAACCTGAAGATGTTCACCTAAGATCAGATGTCATTCCAGATACCATCCATGAACTTACTCGCTAAGAATAAATCATCACCCCCAAGAATGGGTATGAATCACTACAGTTCTGTTGAGTGAGAAGAATACTCCATGACTGAAAGAGTACCCTTCTCTATACTCATAAACTCTTGGACTTGATCGGACCTCAAAGTATCTAGGTAGAATTATTCATAGAAGGTATGCTAAAACTCATCCCAAGACAGAACCTGCTAGCACCCTGCCTGCAAGATCACACCCCACCTTCTCTTGGTGAAATGCTAAAGCATATAAGTATAGATATTCACCCTCCTATATGGAGGAATCTCCAGATGCTCAAATATAGATAGCATGGATTCTAACCATGACTCACTAGCCCGAGGTCCTCCATCACTTGAGATAGTGGGAGGATGCTGATGTTGAAAGTCCCATGTCAACTCTTCCATATATGGGGCAGGATGCAGTTCTCCTTGGAAGGTTTGCATAAACCTCATGAATCCTTCTCAGAACTATGCATGGGCACCTGTATCTGGAATGATGGCTAGTTCCAAGATAAGTACGACAGGAGGGTCTGCTAGTAATATCTGACCAGCCATATTTGGTGTCTGATCATTGCCCTGTATTTGGCGAACAAACGGAGGACATATATGTGGCCTGAATTTGCAAGGTCAAGTGCACACCTTAGATCAAGTTATCAAGGTCTGAAACTTAGAACTACAAGAAACTAATAGGAGAAGGAAATCATTCAAGTTTTTTTTCAAAATAGGGATACACGGCATGTATGACCCCTACACGGAATGTTCCATTAAGCCTTCACATGGGCGTGTACTCCTTTCATCCCTAGTCGTGTAACACCTCATACACACATCGTGTTCTATAAATACATGGTGTGTACGTGAATAGTTTTTCCCTTCCCAAGTTCTTCTACATGACTAACCCACATGGTTCTCCTAGAATGAGACTACATGGTGTGTTTATGCTAGAGACAGCATTTACTAGAAGGATTTTCACCGACACGTGTTGTTAGTCACATGGTCTGGTACATGGGTTACACAACATGGCATGTTCAACCTTGACACAGCGTGTATAACCTAAGTTTAATCCATCTGTGTCATTAGTCACACAGGTGGACACACAGTCCCAACAACACTACATTTACATTCGATACACAGCGTGTTCCTCCAATGATTTACTAACCTTGTGTCTTTTCCCACACAGTCAGTGACACGGTTATAGATAACATAGCGTGTGAATACAGTACGCATTGTGTACTCATGAAAATTAGTTCCTCCCAGAAAAGAAGTATATCTGGCATGTATTCAATAATACACACCATATATTCTAGGTTCTTCCGAATAGTAAGCCTCAGAAACAACTCTAAAACCCAAAAAATCACTAAAAAGAACATTAATGTGCCAAATTCTGATCCGTGAGGGCCCATACTCCCCCCGAATCAAAGTTTTTAATCTTATACATGTCATATACAAGAAAAAAAATGAAATGATCCATCAAATTATGATCCATGAGGGCCCATAACTCCTAAAGAACAAAAGTTTGGACTTCATCCAAATGAAACCTTACACAATCCAATAACCTATTAAATATAAAGTATTTTATCAAGGCATTTATCACGACAACCTGCATACCTAGAATAACCTCTATCAAAATAACATTTAATTGGTAATTCACTCTAAATGGCATGTCAAGAATGCATGACATGTGATCTCTAGAAAGTTCTTATATGATGTATGAGATGGCATACCCTCATCCCATTGGGTTACAATAGAAATAGAACCTCAATATTATCAACGTTAATAACACAAAACAAGTGAATCACCCAACAGTGAAATCAAATCAACTATAAAATTAAAAAACCAGAAAAAATAAAATATTTGATGTAAATTAGATTTTCCCTATACATGAGATAGCTACTCTAGGAATATATTATTACCAACTTACTATTCCTTCCTATCCCTGGCTATATGCTCCAAACAGTAAGTTAAAGAAGAAAATAATTCATCTGATACCTATTTGTAACATCCTGGTTCCCGGTGCCACCCAGAGGTGCCCCGTACCCAATTCTTCACATGGCCTCAAGCGCATTTCCTTGAATGCTAGAGGTTTCCAACTAGTAGTGAGGGACTTAGGTGTGATAGTGGGGAAACAATTCCCTCATTGGCAGAGTAACACGGCAGAAATAAACAGATAATAGTAGTGGAAGTAATAATAATACCATACAATAGTAAACATCAGAAGACTGAGTAAATAAACAACTAAAGCATATATATATATATATATCAATAATTATTCATGTCACAAGTATCTAGGAAAGCATCCAAACATGTCACATTTTTGGAATACTGTACTAAAAAAAAGTACAAAGGAAAAATAGGTAAACAACACTAACAGCATCGCAAGCCTCATCTTAGTCCCATGCTCTCTAGCTCCACATCAATCAAGTACCTAAAGTAGAAGGTAACTTTACCTTATGTATACCTGTAATAATATAATATTTTTGGGCCCCAAAGAATGACCCAAACAGTGTGGGAGATGAATTCCAGTAGGCAACCACCCAAAGATCTGTGACTAACAATCAAATAATATATATGGTAGGAAATAAGAAAAAAGAATTAGCAAACAAGGAAGTACTCAAAAGTATACAGTCCTACAGTGTCAATTACATTCATTTACATTCATAAATTATTCAACCAAGATAAAACATGCAACCCTCTGGGAAGTTATTATAGCTTATCCCTTCTCGGTCAACCAAACAATCTCAAGTAACCCTCTGGGTAAGTTCTCACAGCCTAACCCCTTTGGTTCAACTTGTATAAGGATATAACGACCTCCTGGGTAAGCTCACAAATTCTTACCCCTTTGGTCTCATGAAAACAAAGACTCTCTGAGGAATCACTCCCCATCAATTCCCCTTATAGTCTTTTAACTAAAAACTACAGACACTTTGAGGAAGCACTCAACATCAATTCCCCATGTGGTCTCATAACGGTAACTAAAGATACTCTAAGGGAGCACTCAATTTCAATCCCCCTTATAGTCTCACGGAATGATAAAGAAATTATAGACACTCTTGGAAATCCCTCAATGTCAATTCCCCCTATGATCTCACTACACCTTGTTCCCACAACCCTATGTAATGAAATCATGAAAAAACAAAGCTCAGCAGCCAAAGTAAACCTCTACAACTACTTGGATAAATAACTATATTTCATATCACAACATCAGATAAATCACTCATTCCTAAAAACACTATGCATGGAAAGCAAGAAGCATAACAAGAAAAAATGGACAAAATAATCAATGTCGAATCAAACATGGGAAAACACCTCCTTAGTATGGAAAAAACAACCCTATTTATAAACAAGAGCCCTAACTCAAGCAAATAAACATAGAAGGCATCAACTGGGTTAAAATCCTTAAACACACAATACCTCAATCTAGGTTATTGGGAACTTTTTCACATAATATTCAAAGACTAACTATGGAAAGGCACAAACCACCTACCTCGACATTGTATGATCGATATACTCTGGCTTCATCCCTTGAAGCATCCTAGAATGACATAGATCTATAAAAACATCTAAAACGTTCAACTAAGGATATCTCATGGAATATGATAAATCAAGGAACGAAGCTCTAGAAGAAGGAAGAACTCATAGTGGAGATTCCAACGCAATCGACGATGGTTGATTTAGAGAACAGACGGTTGATCGGGAGCGTGGAGAAGAATCATGCCCTATGGTTTATCCTGGACGAGACGAGTCAAGAATAAGGCATTTATTCCAATTAGACGCGACCCAGGTCCAATTTAACAAATTAAAAGAAAAGTACATGGTGTGTATTTTAAAATTACACTGTGTGTATATGCCTTTATTGGGACCCTATTTAGGCGGTCTCCAGGTCGCCCTACATGGCCAGTACACGGTCAGCTGCAGAAACTAAGTACATGGTGTGTACTCTTAATTACATGGTGTGTACTCCTTAAATTTCCATATTCTACTATTTTTCTCAAAAAAACCAGAAAATAAAATCTCATACCTGAAAAGAAGGTCTCAGTTCTTACAACATGTAATGTTTTTACATCTTAATAAATTAAATTAATCACTACTGGAGAATGATATTAATGTAAATTATATATTGAATATTCAGTAAATTTTTTTAATAATGATTTAATGTTTTTTTTCTATCCCTGAGATAATAATAAATCTAGTTGTATGCATAAAAATTTATTTTTCCAAAAAATGGTTTTCGTCATGTTTTGTGAATTAATTATAAAATGAATTTATTCTCATAATAGAAATTGAATCATAAAAAAAGTTCCATTATTTTTAATTAGGATATTAAAATTTCTTAAAAATGTCAGTTTATGTTTTGATTAGTGTTAATAGTATGCTTGGACTGTATTTTTTACCATAGTAAGGGTAAAATGGGAAAATGGGGTTCAAACGTTGGGACAAGGTGTTAAATTTTCTCTAAAACCTACCTTTATCCTACATTATGATTATATTTCAACCATTTCTATTTTAACCCTAAATATATGACCACATAGAGGAATTTTTCATTAATTATGGTCATTATATAAATTCAATAAAACAATAAACAAAAATATTGACTCTATTGATGTTAATATCAATATATTTTTTACATAAATATAGAAAGAGGATAAGTATGGTTAAAAAAATTATTTTAATGATAAAATATTTTTTTATAAAATCAATCTAATTTTAATTTTTTGATTGAATATTTATATTAAATTATTTTGTTACGATAATCACGTGGTGAAAGGTACAGAAAAAATCCACTCTTAAACTTATACTATATTATGTAAATCTATATCTACCCACTCTTTTAAATTAAATGATAATTCTAAGGTTACCATAATACCAACTTAATTATTTAATTTTGAATTAGAAGTGAAAATACCTAATGGTAAAAAGATATCATCTTAGTTACTTTAATCTTCTCTGGTTGATGTTCAATGGAATGTTCTTTTTAAAAATCATGTTATGATTCCTATAGATTAATTCTATATTATATTAGGAATGAATTGAATTTATATAAATAAATACCACATAAATTAACAAGGAATAGAAGGAAAATTTTATATTTTGAACAAATCTATTATTTTATCTTAGTTCATTAATAAATATGAACTTTCAATGTAAATAACATCTATTATACCGGTCTTCATTATTATTCAAAAAATTTGTTTATCTTATATGGATAAATAATAACACAACATAAATGATATCCCTACTTTGTAGAAGTTAATTGATGTATTTTTAAAATAGTTTCATAGTGTTACACTGAATCATGAAGTGTAGTTTTTAGTAAAAATAATACATAGTGATACATCAGTTTTGAAGACTTTATATAGAGTGTCCCCATTAAGGTAAAGTAATTAATTAATGAACTCTTAGGGAATTTTGAAAAGTGATTAATTTGTTGAATTAGATTAGTATGGGGTGTGCCTATTGTTTTTTAAGAAGAATTATGGGTAAATGAAACTCTATATTGATTATCGAGAACATTGAAGATCACTGTACAGAACAAGATTCCTTTATCACATATTCATGATTTTTATGATCAAATGTATAAATATTAATACTTATCCATGATTGATATTAAATTTTGATATCATCAATTGATGTTCAAATAGGAGTATTACCCAATAAAAAATAAATACATGGTACAAACCCTATAAATTTATAGTGATTTCATTTTGTTTTAAAAATTCATAACGAAAACATTTTTTATTTACTAAATAGATACTTTATAGACTCCAATGAAAATTTTTTAATAGTCATTACAGATGATGTTATTATATTTTAAAAGAAAATGGTAGAGAATAAAGATCATATTATGATTATATTAAAGACCCTGATAATGTATTTTTTTGTATTATATATTTTCATAGAATGAATTTTTGATACAAAAAATCTTTTTTGGGTAATATAATTTAAAATAATGAAATATTAGGGGATCCATCAAAGAAAGAAGTTATTGATCATTTAAAAAACTAACCACAATGACTATGATCAATAGTTTTCATTTATTTTAATGACATTATAGATTCCTTGATATAAATTTCTCACTATTATCTGATCCACAAAAAATGTTAACTTGAAAGGGATCCATGTTTCCTTGGAAAAATAAATTTGATGAAAATTTCATGGAACTGAAGATAATGTTAATCAGTAGAACTATTCCTATATTACCTTATAGTGGAGAAGGTTTTTTGATCTTTTATAATCTATAGAATAAGGGACTAGGATGAATCTTTATGATGAATGATATGTGACAACTTCTGGATCATGCCAACTAAAGGTTTGTGAGAAATATTATCCAACTTCATGCATAGAGTAAGCTAGGGTAATTTTTTTACTAATGATATTGAGAAATTATATCTATGGTGAGTGGTGTGATATAAACTGATCATGATGATTTAGAGTATATATTCACTAAAAATAGATGAAAATGTGAATAATATTATTGTTAGATTTTATTATATTTTATGAATTCTAAATAAATTACCACCCTTGGAAAATGAACAACTTGGATGATATTTTAAATCAAAAATATCATGAAAGAATATATATTATGAGGATAATAAAATAGTAAATATTTAAATATTTTCAAAGGATTGATATTGAAATATTTAATGAAGGGTATAAATCATGTATATATTAAACTATTTTTAAGAAATTAATCCCTGTGAGGATTAAATAGGTGTAGAAGGAAGATGTAACATTGAAGAATAAGGCCATAAATTTTCATATGTTCATACATGATTCTAATAAAATGATAATGTTTAACAACAATGATTTTATACCATAAAAACAATATTTGAAGATGGATTTTTTGGATTATGCTTATATTTCAACATTCATTATTCATCATGGATGTATGTAGATGTGTTATGATCTGAAAGAGTAATTCTAGTGGGGTAATTTGAATGGACATATTATAGAGAACATATAATAGTTCAGGGTATCCAAGTATGTTTAGGGTGATAGGAATAAGTATTATGGGGTGATACAACCATTACCCATACTATAATGGAAAATGGAAAAAGCATATCCATGGATTGTATCGATGCACACCCCAAAATGTATAAAGGCCATAATTCCAAGGGGGTTGTAGTCCATCACCCTAAAAAGTATGAACACTTAATTTATATTATGAAATATTTATCACTTGATCTAATTTCTATAATATAGTTTAATTAGGTGATAGGTTTTCAATATGTGTTATATTATAATTTATTATAATTTGGATCTGTGGTTTAACCTGATAGTCAGGAGTAGTCTTTTGAATTCCCTTAATAAAAATTTGAGATTTAGTACTACTTATCATTCATAAGAAAATATTTAGTGTTTGAGAACTATTCAAACTATATAAGATGCAATGAGTACTAGTTAATTGAATGTCAATATTGGTTAGGATAAACACCTTACCCTAGCATATTATTCTTAAAACAACTGCTTTCACTCAAGCATTATGATGGATCATTATAAAAAAATCCAAATAATGATGTGTAGAATCCCAATATTAATAGAATATGTAACATAATGAAACCTATTAGAACTTTATCTTTCTAAGTAAATGTATGAGGAATTTTAAACCATTTGGCTTCAGATTTTCACATATATTTCCAAATATTGCTGTTATACTCACAATACCAGTGAAATATGGAATTTGAAGATGGTGAGAAGGTATTTAGATTAATTACCCCTAGTAATAAGGTTATCAGATTAATAATGAAATTATATTTTATGTCGATGTATATTTACTCATTCAATATTATTAATAGAGTATGGATGGTAGCTTACTTATTTTAACTATCACTAATCCTCTATCAAGTTCACAATGAGTTCAATGTATCCATCCTAAGAAATTACATACCTGATTATTCACATATACTAAAACCAGATGTCATACCAATATAGGATGATCATTTCTATGAAGATAATCAAATAAAAATATTTACTCCTGGAGATAATGTGTTATGAATCAAAACTACTCACCTAGTAAATGTTCTCATGATGAATCTAGAGTTTTATGAAGTTAACTACGAACCTGAGGATGTCATGATATAAAGATATCTACATATTTTATAATGATGGAGTTCTAAGTGATAAAATATCACTATGTGTAGTAGAATGTGACTCCCCAATATTTTATGATATATTCCTCTATAACTAAATTGCGTTTTATTTATAGAATACTTTACATGAAAAATTGAGTTTAAATGAACTGTGATATACTGTTGAAATATTATTATTTAATATGAATTTTTTCACCTAGAAATTGGATTAGAGGGTATTAATTTTACTGAATAAATTTTGAGTAACTTATTTTTTACAAATACTTAAAATTAATTCATTGGTTATTAATTTAATAGAAATGAAAAAAAACATTTGAATGTAAAAAATGTACATTTTTCTTAAAAACTATTTTTATATGCACTATATATTTATATCATAATAAACTAAATAAATTTCCATTGGTAGATGATTTTATTGAAATATTTATATTATATATTTTAAAAAAATTAACATTCATCTAATATTTTATCTCAAAAATGAATACGGATGAAAAAAAATTTATGCCTAAAATATTATTTTTAAGAAATGTCCTTCTTTACATTTTACATGTTTATTTTAAAATTAGTTTATGAAAAATATATAAACATAATACTATAAATAGAAAAAATATTGGGAATCATTATATTAATGTTTGTTAAATGGGTCCCATTTATTTTTATTTATTATGAGAACTAAGCTTGGTATATTTTTGACACCTTGGTAAGGGTAGAACTTTTAAAATAATTTTAAATTATTAGGATAAAGATTTAAAATTTATCTAAAACATGAATTAATCATATTTTAAAAGTTATTTTTGTCTATTTCTATCAATATTTGTAATATATATCCCCTTTGTTACATTTCTCATTGATTATGATCTTTAAATTAATTTATAAAATGAATAAATACAAAATGGTCATCTCCATACATTAATATTTATTGTGTTTTTTACAAAAATATGAAAAATAATTCTTTTTTTATAAAAGTTTATTAGAAAAATAATTTAATTTTTTACCATAGTATTATATTTTATTTATTATTGATTTCATAATTATGTTAATTTTTTAAAAGATAATAATAATGTATCTATCAAAAGTAATAGAAACTTGAAATAAATGATTTTGGAAATGTTAATGTAATTTAATATGGATGAATTATTGTGTTCCATTAAATTTTTGAATGAATATAATGTATTATGTAGGTATTAATGGTCTATATTAGAATTACTTTACTATATATGTACCTTTAAAGTCCAATTAAATGAATAGTGTCATAAAGAATAATTAATATTATTTTATGAAAACTAATATTTTTTGGATTTATATAAAAATCATAATAAATATTGAAAGAATTCAAGAAGGAATTGATTGGGTTTAAAATTTCATTTATTTTCCATTTATGAAAAACAATTATCATAAAATTAAAATTATAACCCTCTAATCCTTAAAAAAATCATTACCAAGGTTAAGATTAAAATTTGTTAACCAAGTGGTTAAAGAAAATGATATTGTTTAAAATGAAACCAAAACATGTAGAAATTTATTTGGTTGACGATATTTCTACCATATAATTTTTTGAATATATTTCCATTTGGGAGATTTTTTCACGAGAATGAATTAATTATATATTATTTTTTTGTAATTTCATGTCTCTCCTTTCACTGGATTATATATGAAAACCCCTTCACCCATTTATTTATTCCACATTCATCCACATATCTCCACTAAACCCCATCGAATTGTCTACTCAAATTATATATTCAATAATTAGTTGTTTGGTTACTCATGAAAGACTATTGAAAGAGTCGTTATGATGGTATATAATGGAGGCCTAATAAAGAAGAACTAATCCTCCTACCCGACCACTTTCAATTTATTTCTTCTTATAACTCTTATTAATTTACAGTGTTCCAAATAAAATAATAACATTATTAAACAATATATAATGAAATTTTATTATTTATATATAAATATTATTATCATCAATTATTACCATAAAATTTAATGTTAATGTATCATTGTAACACCTTGATATTTTAGAAATCAAAAACTGCATTCGAAAGTGTATTCAACACACAACACTAAGCTTAAAAGACCCACATAATCTATAACCATTATAACGTGGCCATTAAATTTTTAGGTATGAATAATATTAAATAATTTATTATATATATATTAATAAAACTATATTACTAATAGATTTTTAGTAAATAATCAATCTATTTTTAGTACAATAAAGTTATTTGTCAAAAATATTTTTTCTTCAAAAATGATTTTTATTGGGCTTCTTGAGAAACTATTATAAATAATTTTTTAACTATTATGAAATTTACTTCATAAAATTATATTCATTTATAAAATCATAATATCAAAATTTACTTTGAGTCAAATTTTGGTATTTTTTTAATATTGATTTTTCAGTGAATAGTGAAAATCCTATATATTATAACAATGTCATTCCTTTTCAATAAATTATGTAAATTTAGAATATCCATTTTTTTAATATGGTTTGAATTTTAATATTTATTCATTATGTATATTTAATCCACTAAATATTATTTTAATCATCATAAAATTGGATTTGTTTATAAGTAAAGTTTTTTGTGTTTTAAAAAGGGTTTCCCTAAAAACTATTTTAAAGTGCATAATGTTTATCCTTTTTAATAAATTAAAAACCCCCTAAATATGAAATATTTAATTTAAATTTTTTATATTAAATATAAATAAATATTATGATTTATTAGTACAATGATTTTGATTTTAAGTGTAGTTAATATAAAATCAATTTTCTTCTTAAAAAATACACTTCCTAAAAACCTGCTTTTTCGTCATGTTATCAAGTTAAATTTAAGATAAATTTATCCAATTTTGTGCATTAATTTTTTTAAAATGGATTCTATATTTGGTATCATAATAAATAAATGTATTTAATAATTTTTTCTTAATTTTTATCATAATTAACATTGAAATTGGTAAAAATTAGTTATCACGGTTGAGTTGAAAATAGTTTTACCATAGAAATGAGGGGGGTTAAACTAATGGGATAAGGTTTTAAATCACATAATGTTTTTATAAAAACTATTTTACAGCTATATTTTGAATTTATAATGTCTATTTATCTATATTGGGCCCTTTTGGATCCCTGTATCATGTACAGCCTGTGTGTACACCATTTTCATCTCAAAAATTACAAGTGTGCCGCTACCTCACAAATAAAAAGCCACCCTCTCTCCCCTTTTATTCACAAAAAAAATACATTTTTTTTCTCCACAAGGAACTTCCAAGATATCATATTTACTTTAATAACCATATCCTAGATCCCTTTTTTTATCATAAATTCATCCTAAATGGCCTTTTCTATGCTAGCCTAAGTAGTTTGTTCGTTGAAGAAGTATCATGCTTAACCGACGATGTTAATTTTATTTGTTATTATACATAATTAAAATATTATTCAATTATTATTTTATAATAAAACTAGAATATAATATATACTAATATATTATTATGTTAATGGAATAAACTATATCCATCTACTCTTCCTTAAAATGGGATACAAAATCACCATTCGTGTGTATGGTAGACTACCTCTTCATGAAACAATGTCATTTATTTTCCATCATCACCTCTTATGTATTGACATAATGATAGAGTTAATGTATATATATATGATATTTATAAAAAATTATAATTATGGAAATATTATATCATATATTCAATTTTATTTTTCATTTTGTGGGGTACACGATAATGTCACGTATCTGTATGATGGACTACCGCCTCATGATGTGATGTGATTCAATTATTACAAACACTTTAAATGGAAGTAAATAAGGATATATTTAATGAATATATTTGATATAAATGAAATAATTATTATATTCATGTAATATTTTTTATTTTTAAATGATAATAGATTGTTTTCATTCTTACACTGAAAAATGGTAATTCCATTTGTGCGCACATGTGGAATATCGCCTCTACAGAATGATATCAATATTTTTCTTATCACCAAAAAACATGGATGATATATACAAGTGTAATTAATTAAATAATATTGTTTTTATAATATTCTATTGATTCTATAAATATAATATATTACTTACCTTCTTTCCATAGTTATCATTGAAAAAAGTGGTGTTACTCATGCATACATATGATCTACAATCTTCATGATTGTAATGTAGTGTATTTTTTTGAACCATATTTCGTGAATGGTTTTAAAAATAACATTTATTTATAAATATGTTTAATTTAACTTAATTATTATTATGTATATTTTGTAATAATGACCTATTTGGATGTGGTAAACACCTTGAAGCCGTTTTGAAATAGTGATCTTGATGTCTTCAAACCACCTAACAAGGATTTAAATAATTATATATTTTAATATATAGCTAAAAATAAATAAAATAAATGGATTATTTATAATTTTCTAAACCTGAAAAATGTTCTTCCAAAATCAAATAATATATATAATATTATTATACATGAATTAAAGGGCACAAATTGTTTCTCTGGACCTGAGACAATGTTTTTCTCATCTATATTTTACTTCTCTATTACATACTATATATTTAAAATATATTTTAATTTTATATTGTATATATTCCCATGATTTAATTTTATGATTATATTCATGATTATTATTGTGATTTTAAAATTAAATTAATTTATTGTAAAAAATATCTTTCGGCCCATATGATTATGAATCTGGTTTATCTTTTTTATTCTCATTTTATACTTTACTGATTAATAAAAGATCAATAATGTAATTAGAAAGTGATATTGATATAGTATTTTATTTTATACCCAATATATTTCTCTTCGATATCCATTTTTTAAAATATTTAAAAAAATTATTGTAATACCCCAACCCTAGAAGCCCAAATCCGGTGCCTCACTTAATTATATTAGCATGATTACAAGGAATAAAAACCAAAATGACTGATCAATTTAACAGTTTTTGAAATAAATATTACATAAATTAAATCCATTGTACCTTTGGGATGGAATAATAAAACGTAAAAAATAAAATCACAATATAAATTAAAATCATTCCACTAATTCTCATTCATACCCTAGAGAAATGAAAAAGGTAAGGGCAATCACAGATGCTCCATAAGGGGTAAGTAAAAAATGAAATAATGAATCAATGAGAATAATAAACATGGAAAGTTATATAACTAGGGACAAATTCTATTTATATAACTTGATAAAGAAAAAATAAATATATAAAGGCATGTAACTGAAACACATTCCATTTAGTCAATAAACATAGAATGAACTACATCCAACGATAATGTCAAAGGGAAACTATCATGGATAAATAATAACTAAATATTAATGTTCCCAATTCTTAATTATTGTATTCCATGTTTCCAAGGTACAAGGTAACATTACCTTTAAGACCCTTCATTGTACAGTTAATAATAAATCAAGTAATAACTCATCTGATTGGCCAACTGGTTCATATTATGAGAATACTAAAGCATCAAGGTGACATCTATAATTGGGCCCCACTAATTTATTACCTACCCAAGGTATTCCTAATATATAAAAATAATCAATTTAATCCATGATAAATATTCCTTATCGAACATCCGTATTGATTAAAGGAAATAGATTTTCCAATATTTCATCAATTAATAAAATAACATACAAGTACACAACATATAAAAAATTGTTTATGGTTTGGGGAATAATTTTACCCATCACATTACAGCATGTATATCTAAAATAAATTATATTATCAATGTAAAATGGTTATAAGTATGTTATTTGAAAAAGAGAATGTTAAAAATCACAAAATAATGTTAGATTGAAAAGATAACATTAAACACATGGAAATTTTGAAGTCAAACCCCCTTAAATTAGATAATTAAAATTTAAAAATATAATAACATGAAATATTAGTGAATAATGATATTAAATGTAAAATGGGATGTATAAACACCACATTAAAGGTAATTAGTTCTTAATAACAAATAATCCTCAATAGAATGTAAATTGAGGTGAAATCCCTTAATACTTGAGTAGCTTTTGAATCATTAGATCCATGAAAGTATAAAATCAATTGAAAATTTTAATATCATGAAATATCTGAAATTTGAGATATAAAATTTCATTGGGTATTATATACCCCACACAAAAGAAACAATTTGGGAATATGGAATAATTCTCTCACAAATAAAAGTGAGACTATAAATCCCTATACTACTTAAGTAACTTTTGAATCATGAGATCTAGAAAGGGTAAAATGAAAAGATAAATTTAATATCATTAAATAAATTAATTTAATTATATAACATTTCATTGGTAATTATATACACAACACAAAATAAATGAGTGGTGAATATGGAATAAGTCTCGCAGAAATAGAAGTTTGACTAGAAATACCCTTACTGCATGTAATGGCCCGGACCTCTCCGACCCATTCCTTTGTCAAAAAGAAGGTCAAGAAGTGTTCTGGAGGGTAAAATGGACTTTTTCCACACTTTCCATAATTTTGAAACTACACGCCATGTAGTTTGAGTACACGACGTGTACCCCCTTCCCGGGTATACCCCGTGTTGCAGACCATGTCCTTGCTGTGTGGAATAATGGGTGCACGTCGTGTGTCCAGTTCTACACGCCGTGTAGTCCTTCCCCGCGTACGCGTTACCAGTCAACGGTCGTGTACCATGTTGGAGCCATGTCCTTACTGTGTGCAATAAATGAGTACACGTCGTGTGTCTAAACTACATGTCGTGTAGTCCTTCCCCGCGTATGCGTTACCCTCAAACCGTGTGTTGACCAGTCAACGGCCGCGGAGCCGTGTTGGAAGCCGCATGGAGACCGTGTGAAAGAACCGAGTACACGTCGTGTACCATAAAGTACACGCCGTGTAATTTTTCTTTTCACGCCTATAAAAGGAGGGGTCCCCTCCTCCTTTTCAACACACACCTCTCCTCCCCTCTCCTCTGAGCAGAGCTCTCTTAAGAGACTCGAAGGCTCTTCCTTCCATAACTTCTTCATCCAATATCCAATTTGCGATCCATCAGCGTCCACGGGATCATAACGACGAGGCAGAGCTTCTGAGATTGGATCCATTGTCTTTCCACTGGCCTTTTCTTTCCGACTTCCACCCGAGGAGGTTTTTCCAGGACCCGACAGAAGTGACGGACGTCGATGGACATCTTCTAAGGTTGATCCGGGGGAGCGTTGCGATCAGAACCTGTTGAGGTAGGGATATTACCTTCGTCTATCTAATTTGTGTAGCATGCAGGGTGGGTATCCTCTTGTTTTAATGAGGAACAGTTGAACCTTTAAATAAAGATAATAACTGGTTAAAGAATGGGGATGGGAAGTTGTAATTGTTGTTACTTTATATCCTGTGATATTATGTTGTGAATTGAATGAGCTTCTGCCTACGGAAAATCACAGTCATTGGGGTCCTTTTCTTACGCAATTAAATGTTTCCCTCTCCTTCTGGATTTTCTTATGGATGGAACTTTTTGGAATGTAGAAATTGGTTAATCACGTAAAGTTGGCTGTTAAAATATGGAACCCTTGTGTGATCACCCCGGTTAAACAAAATGGAATAATTAACATGTGGGTGTTGGCTTGGTTACGTGGAATGTGATGGGGGTGTATTGTGGGTTTTTGTGGATAGGGTGGGCAGCGGGGCTACGATAAATGGTTTTAAAGAAGTGATGATGTGCGGGTTCGGTGTGGTCGTGGTTATGGTGGTTGGCAGCAGGGCTTCAGGGATGGGTTTGAATGTGAACGGGCTATGGATTCTGATTATTAAATAAAAAGTGGAAGAGTTAATGAATGGTGGGTCATGGTAATGAAATGGAAATAATAATCAATGAGGTTGGTTGGTTGATAAGAGGGACCTTGTTATGCTGCTTATGTTTTTCCTAACTTGTTTTGTGCATGACAGGGATATGTTTTATGAACGATTGGTGTGGTTGGTTGTGGATAGTTGCCCAGTAGTAAAGGAACTAAATAACTATCTCTACTGAAATGTGAAAACCTAAAGGGGTTTGGGTTTGTTTGTTATATGCATGCTTCGTAGTAGCAGTTCCAAGGAACGTGCTCAGTATCTCTTTTTAGAAGCCATAGTTTGGGATGTGTGGTTGGTATATATATATATATCTGTATCTTTTGTGTTTTATCTCACCCCACCCATGTTGATCACTTAGTGTCGAACACTCCCATTTCATGGGAGAGGGTGTTTTTCCCTTAGTTACTAGATCCTTCCACCTCCTTCTCCCCTAGGCTGTGATGTCTTGAGGCGACCTTAAACCTAAGACTCTTCAGGTAGGTTTCGATTGGGGTGGTTTTAGCCCAAGACTCTTCGGGAAGGTTCGACTGTTTCCTAAGAATCTTCGGGATGAGACCCAGGTGTGTGCGGGCGGGATATGTGGTTGTGAGGCCCAGGTGTGTGTAGGCGGGGAGAGTGTGGTAGCGTCAGGATATTCGTCATTAGGAAGAGCAGCTAACTAAAGGGAAATGGTGTGGGGTACCCAATACTCTTGTTTCTTATATACTACTACCTGTTGTGCTTGTGTTTTTGGTGAGTGTGGCTGGTGAGGTTAGGTGGATAGAATTCCTTGCTAGGTTTCTTTTATTGTTCTCACAGGACATTAGGATGTCTCCCCACTTGTGCACGAGAGCTTTAGGTTTTCCTACTGATTATACTTGTATGCTCACCCTACGTTTACTTTCAGGTTTCCAGGAGGACTACTAGGGCCGTAAGGGACCCTACTAGTCGGACAGTTGGAGTTGTTTCTGTTGTTGTACCTTGTTTTCTTTTGGTATTGTACTTTAAGCTTTCGTGTACTTGTACCTTGTTATAAAATTGTTTAAACATGCATGTGGGATTGGTTTGGGTTTATTTCTATACACTTTTTCTTTTTCCTTTTTGGTGGTTGACTTGTCATACTTCTCGATCCTAAATAATAAAAAGGGTAATGCCTCCCATATTTGTGAAAACTCATACCCTTGGTGCTAGTCGCTACCCCGAGGCCTACTGGAGGCGGGACTCGGGGGGTCATTATCTCCCTTTCACCATTGCCAGCTCAGGAGGGGAATCTTTGGTGGGAGGGGTTGTGACAGAATGGTATCAGAGGTGATGGTTGAGAGATAGGATGGATTCTGGAGTTAGGCATAGTAAGGATTGCATGGGATGGTAGGGCAACAGTGTTAGTTAATCTTGGTGCGTGACATAGGCCAGGGAAGACCGGCTAGGACACAGGATTTTAGGGCCCCCCGTGATCCGATGCAAGGACTCTGAGCCTACCAAATGACCAAGTGAGACTACATTGATTGCAGGGTAGAGACCCTAGGAAAGGTATATGCATCATCGTGATTGTGTTTTACTTGATTTGGGTGTTCTGGGAAAGAAATTGAAATAAGATGATAAAATGAAACCCTGAGTTTTTCCTTACTACTTGGGCTTAGGCGATCCTTGTTTATCGTACAGCTATGGCACCTGGACGTCATCCCCGGGTGGCTCAGACAGCCGAGGGCTAGCAGTTTCAGGCGGTCTATCAGTTGAGGATTGACTGAGAGGAGGAATATATCCAGTGGCAGAAGACTCTCCGTTCTTTCCAGTGGCAGACCCTCAAGATGTACGAGGGTAGTACTTCGAATATGGATACGGAGGGGTGGCTGGAGGAGCTAGGGATCACTTTTACCTTGATCCATGCTCCGAGGGAGTACTGGGTTCCCCTAGCAGTCAGTCAGCTGAGAGATGCGGCACGACAGTGGTGGAAGCTCTACCTCGGAGAGAGGATAGAGGCAGAGGTTCCATGGGCTGACTTTGAGAAGGAATTCTGAGAGGAATTCCTTTCTTCCATGATCAAGGTGGAGAAGCAGAAGGATTTACTCTCCCTTCGGTAGGGTAGTATGTCGGTACGAGAGATGGGGATCAAGTTCAAGGATCTCCTACACTTTGCTCCGGATCTGTTTCCGGATGAGGAGTCTCGGGCGAGACGTTTGGAGGAGGCACTTCGTCCTTCGCTCCAGTATGTTGTCACCCCCTTCACCCTTCTGATGTACTTGGCATTACAGAAGAAGGCAGTGGTTGTAGAGAGTTTTCACTCGCTGGGAGGTGCACCCCATGAAGGGAACCATCCAGGCTCGTTGAAGGGGAAGGCAGTCAGTAGCAGGTCTCCTGTGACGGGACCTTCTAGGTTTAGGCCAGTGGGGAGCAGGCCCCAGCAGTTCCAGTTCAGATCTTTGGGTCCTCGTCCCTTTTTCACGAGCCCCGGACCGAGGTGTTTTTCTTGTGGAGGTTTTGGGCACGTTCAGAGTCGGTGCCTGACCCGAGTTCAGTATAGTGGAGGTGGGCAGGTTCAGTGCCCACCTCAATAGCACAAGTTGCCGACGAGGCCCTTCCAGCAGCAGCAGGACCATTATCCTCCGAGGGAAGACTTTGTAGGATGAGTCCGACCTCAGGGTGCTCCTCAGGGACATCGACCAGGGCTTGGTCGGAGAGGTGGATGACATCAGAGAGGCACAGAAGCTGTGCGTGGACAGTTTCATGCAGCAGAGTTGACAGCTCCAGTAGGACCAGAGGTGGTGTGAGGTACGATTTGTTACTTCAGCACTCTTGTTTCTGCTTTTTTCGATTCAGGAGCCTCGCACTCCTTTGTTTCACCTAGTCTAGCCCATGCTTTGGGACTAGAAATAGAGAGACTTTCTATACCACTGGTGCTGATTACACCATTTGGAGGCCAGACCAGCGTATCTTGTGTTTTCCAGGGATGTGGGCTGATGTTGGGACCACATCGATCTAGTGGGGACCTTCTTCTGTTACAGATGCAGCTATAAGATGTCATCCTAGGCATCGACTAGTTTTTTTCTATTAGTGCCGTTATCGATTGCTTCCGGAGAAGAGTCGTGTTCTCCGACGTGGATGGGCAGTGCGTATCTTTTGTTGGCGAGGGGAGCTATCAGGCGGGAAGCCAGCGTGTGGAGCCTCTCCTTTTCTTATTAGGCGGGTTATCAGTGGTTCCGGCTGATAAAGATATGATGGATGTCCCAGAAGTTGTTGGGGAGTTCCTCGATGTTTTTCCTGAGGAGGTTGTGACTCTACCCCCCCCCCCCCCGACGTGACGTTGAGTTTGGGTTAGACTTACAGCCTAGTGCCCATCCGATTTCGATGGCCCCTTATCGGATGGCACCTTCGGAGTTGCGGGAGTTGCGGATTTATATTGACGATCTGATGGAAAAGGGTTTTGTTCGACCCAGCGTGTCGCCATGGGGTGCTCCAGTTTCGTTCGTGAAGAAGGCAGATGGTGGTCTCAGGCTATGCATAGACTACCGAAGGTTGAACTAGGTAACGTTCAAGAACCGCTACCCCCTTCCAAGGATAGATGATCTCTTCGGCCAGCTGAGGGGAGAAGGTTGGTTCTCTAATATTGATTTGCAATCCGGATATCATCAGCTGAGGGTAAAGGACAGTGACATCTCGAAGACGGCTTTCAGGTGCAGGTATGGGCACTTTGAGTTTGTAGTGATGTCGTTTGGAGTTACGAATGCACCATCTGTGTTCATGGGACTTATGAACTTTGTCTTTTGAGAGTTTCTGGACCAGTTCATCGTTGTGTTTATCGATTACATCCTGATCTACTCAAGGTCAGAGGAGGAGCACGTTGAGCATCTCAGGGCAGTCTTGGAAGTCCTTCGACACCCCTAGATTTATGGGAAATTTTTGAAGTGTAAGTTCTTGATGCAAGAAGTACACTTCCTTGGGCACGTGGTGTCTCAGCATAGAGTATAGGTGGACCCTTCGAAGGTGGAGGCAGTTGTTTCTTGGGCAGCACCCAAGAGCGTGGCAGAAGTTCATAGTTTCTTGGGGTTAGCAGGTTACTATCGGAGGTTCATTTCAGACTTCTCTCAAGTTTCTGAAACTTTGACAGCTTTGATGAGGAAGAACCAGGTCTTCCTATGGAGCAAGAAGTTCCAAAAAGCTTTTTACTACCTGAAGGATAAGTTAGTCAGTGCACTCGTACTCAGGTTTCCAGAGGAAGGGTTGTTGTATGAGGTGTTTTGTGATGCTTCTGGCCTTGGTCTAGGGTGCGTGCTGATGCAGAAGAAGGGTGTGATCAGTTATGGGTCTAGGAAGTTGCGCCCTCACGAGCGTAACTATGCCACCCATGATCTAGATCTTGCAGCAGTAGTGTTCGCAATGAAGTTGTGGTGACATTACCTCTTTGGGGAGCGCTTTTTAGTCTTCTCAGATCACAAGATCCTGTGTTATATATTCTCCCAGCGTGACCTGAACTTATGGCAGCGGAGATGGGTCGAGTTTCTCCAAGAATATGACTTTGAGATCTCTTACACTAAAGGTAAGTGAAACGTTGTGGCTGATTCCCTGAGCAGGAAGTCGCATTAGGAAGTAGTTTGAGAATCCACTGATGCTTGGAAGGTGATGGGAGAGTTGGCTGCCTTGAACTTGGATGCCGGGGTAGAAGGTGTTAGAGGCTATTTTTTTCAGATGAAGGTGGAGTCCTCTTTGTTGTAGCAGGTGGAAGAGTCTCAGTGGGGGGACTCCGAGGCAGAAGTGATGTGGGATCGTGTCGATCAGGGGAACGCTCCAAAGGGATGGTCAGAGGACAGCCGACATCGGATGCTTTTCCATGGAAGGTTGTTTTTTTCGGAGGCAATGCGTGATGGAGTTCTCCGTGAGTTCCATATCTCAGCCATGGAGGTACATCCAGGTGTTTCAAAAATGTACCGAGGCCTGAGGGAACAGTTTTGGTGGCCCGGGGTGAAACGGGCAGTGGTGGAGTTTGTGGCTAAATGCCTAGTGTGTCAGCAAGTGAAGGCTAAACACTGTTTTCCCAGTGGTTTGTTACATCCTTTAGATGTCCCCGAGTGGAAGTGGGATGACATATCAATGGAATTCGTCACAGGACTACCCAGATCTCAGGGTGGTTATGATTCTATCTGGGTGGTGGTGGATCGACTGACGAAATCAGCTCACTTCTTATTAATTAAGGAGTCAGGAACAGTGAGTACCTTAGCACAGAGGTACATAGACGAGGTGGTACGTTTGCATGGAGTCCCAAAGAATATCTTCTCAGATCGGGATACTCAATTTACCTCACGAGTCTGAAGGGGGTTACATAATGCTTTTGGCACCTAGCTACGCCTTAGCACTGCTTTCCACCCCCTAGACCGATGGGCATATGGAGTGGACTATCCAGACGTTGGAGGACATGCTGCGAGCATGCGTTCTGGATTTCGTAGGATCATGGGTACGACACTTTCCTTTAGTAGAGTTTTCCTACAACAACAGCTTCCACTCTACTATTGGCATGGCACCGTTTGAGGCTTTGTATGGAAGGCCATGTCATTCACCCATTTTCTAGGCAGAGGTTGGTGAGACAGGTGCTCTTGGGCCAGAGGTAGTGCAGAGCACCATAGAGAAAGTCCAGCTTGTATGTGAGAGGATGAAAGTGGCTCAGGACCGAAATAAGTCTTATGATAATCATCAGAGGAGGCCCTTGGAGTTCAAGGTGGGAGATCATGTGTTCTTGAAAGTTTCCCCTCGACGGGGGCAGCGGAGGTTTGGGAAAGGGATCAAGCTCTCACCTAGGTTCATCGGACCTTTTGAGGTGCTGAGGCGAGTCGGTGAGGTGGCATATCAGCTGGCCCTGCCACCTCAGTTGGAGAAGGTTCATGACGTCTTCCACGTCTCCCAGCTTTCTCAGTACTTACACAACAACTCCCACGTTATTGACTGGGGAGAGTTAGATATGGGAGATGATGCGACCTTCGAGGAACGACCAGTCAGAATCGAAGATCGTAAAGATAAGGTGCTCCCTGGATGAACCATTCCCTTGGTTCGTGTGTTGTGGAGGCATGGCGGCCTCAAGGAGAGCACTTGGGAGCGGGAGACCCAGATGCACGCTCAGTACCCAAAGATGTTTTGACTTGTGTTTTTCCCTTGTTCTTCTGAGCTTTGTGTTGATGTTGTACTTTGTACCTTTGATATATGGAATGCTTGGCTTGTCAGTTGTGAGACCTTTTGTTTCTTTGTTCCCTGGTAATGTGTAACATGTCTGAATGTGTGGGAAAGGGAAAAACCTAACCCTTAATCGAGACGCATTAATGTGGATGTGATTGAACCCGTGCGGGCGAGTTAGTGTCGCCTAAAGCGGATAATATCTCAACATAGGTGAAGGAATTTCCCAAACCCACGTGTTCGGGTAGTGTGTTGGTTGTGTGGTGTTGGGGTTAGTGCGAGTTGAAAAATCCTAATGTATGAAAGTGGGAAGACCCAATTCTTAATCAAGATGCATTAATGAGGATGCGATTAAACCCTTGCAGGCGAGTCAGTGTCGCCTAAAGCAGATAATATCTCGACATAGGAGAAGGATTCATAACACATATGATTCGGGTTGTGGGTTGGGTTCCTGTTATAACGAGAACCCTAAGAGGTATCTTGTTGGGTTCCTCTGGGTTGGTTTTTGAATTCTCGGGGACGAGAATGTTTTAAGAGGTATCTGATGTAATGGACCGGACCTCTCCGGACCATTCCTTTGTCAAAAAGAAGGTCAAGAACTGTTTTGGAGGGTAAAATGGACTTTTTCCACACTTTCCAGAATTTTGAAACTACACGCCGTGTAGTTTGATTACACGTCGTGTACCCCCTTCCCGGGTATACCCCGTGTTGCAGACCGTGTCCTTGCTATGTGGAATAATGGGTGCACATCGTGTGTCCAGTTCTACACGCCGTGTAGTCCTTCCCCACGTACGCGTTACCAGTCAACGGTCGTGTACCATGTTGGAGTCGTGTCCTTGCCATGTGCAATAAAAGAGTACACACCGTGTGTCTAAACTATACTCCGTGTAGTCCTTCCCCGCGTATGTGTTACCCTAAAACTGTGTGTTGACCAGTCAACGGCCGCAGAGCCGTGTTGGAAGCCGCATGGAGACCGTGTGAAAGAACTGAGTACACGCCATGTACCATAAAGTACACGCCATGTACTTTTGATTTTCACGCCTATAAAAGGAGGATTCCTCTCCTCCTTTTCAACACACACCTCTCATTCTCTCTCCTCTGAGCAGATCTCTCTTAAGAGACTCGAAGGCTCTTCCTTCCATAACTTCTTCGTCCGAGCTCCGATTTACGATCCGTCAGTGGCCACGGGATCGTAACGATGATTCGGAGCTTCCGAGCTTGGATCCATTGACTTTCCTTTGTCCTTTTCTTTCCGACTTCCACCCGAGGAGGTTTTTCCGGGACCCGACAGAAGTGACGGACACCGACGGATGTCTTCTAAGGTTGATCCATGGGAGCGTTGTGATCAGAACCTGTTGAGGTAGGGATCTTACCTTCTTCTCTCTAATTTTTGCATCATGCGGGGTGGGTATCCTCTTGTTTTCATGAGGAACAGTTGAACCTTTAAATAAAGATAATAACTGGTTAAAGAACGGGGATGGGAAGTTATGATTTCTGTTACTTTATATCCTGTGATATTATGTTGTGAATTGAATGAGCTTCTGCCTACGGAAAATCATGGTTGTTGGGGGCCATTGATTATGCAATTAAATGTTGCCCTCTCCTTATGGATTTTCTTATGGATGGAACTTTGTGGAATGTGGAAATTAGAATCTGGAACCCTTGTGTGATCACCCCGGTTAAAAAAAATGGAATAATGAACTTGTGGGTGTTGGCTTGGTTACGTGGCATGTGATGGGGGTGTATTGTGGGTTGTTGTGGATAGGGTGGGCAGCGGGGCTGCAATAAATGGTTTTAAAGAGGTGATGATGTGCAGGTTCGGTGTGGTCGTTGTTATGGTGGTTGGCAGCGGGGCTGCAGGGATGGGTTTGAATGTGAATGGGCTATGGGTTTTGATTATTAAATAGAAAGTGGAAGAGTTAATGAATGGTGGGTCATGGTAATGAAACGGAAATAATAATCAATGGGGTTGGTTGGTTGATAAGAGGGACCTTGTTGTGCTGCTTATGTTTTTTCTAACATGTTTTGTGGATGACAGGGATATGTTTTACGAATGATTGGTGTGGTTGGTTGTGGATAGTTTCCCAGTAGTTAAGGAACTAAATAACTATTTCTACTGAAATGTGAAAACCTAAAGGGGGTTGGGTTTGTTTGTTATATGCATGCTTCGTAGTAGCAGTGCTGAGGCACGTGCTCGGTTTCTCTTTTGAGAAGCCATATGTTGGGCTGTGTGGTTGGTATATATATATATATATATATATATATATATATATCTGTATCTTTTGTGTTTTATCGCACCCCACCCATGTTGAGCACTTAGTGAAGAACACTCCCATTTCATGGGAGAGGATGTTTTTTCCTTAGTTACTAGCTCCTTCCTACTCCTTCTCCCCTAGGTTTTGATGGCTTGAGGCGACCTTACACCTAAGACTCTTCGGGTAGGTTTCGATTGGGGTGGTTTTAGACCAAGACTCTTCGGTCAGGTTCTACTGTTTCCCAAGAATCTTTGGGATGAGGCCTAGGTGTGTGCGGGCGGGATACGTGGTTGTGAGGCCCAGGTGTGTGTGGGCGGGATACGTGGTTGTGAGGTCGAGGTGTGTGTGGGCGGGATACGTGGTTGTGAGGCCCAGGTGTGTGAGGGCGGGATACATGGTTGTGAGGCCCAGGTGTGTGCGGGTGGGGAGAGTATGGCAGCGTCAGGATGTTCATCATTAGGAAGAGCAGCTAACTAAGGGGAAATGGTGCGGGGTACCCAATACTCTTGTTTCTTATATACTACTACCTGTTGTGCATATGTTTTTGGTGAGTGTGGCTGGTGAGGTTGGGTGGATATAATTCCTTGCTAGGTTTCTTCTGTTGTTCTCACGGGACATTAGGATGTCTCCCCACTTCTGCATGAGAGCTTTAGGTTTCCCTACTATTTATACTTGTATGCTCACCCTACGTTTACTTTCAGGTTTCCAGGAGAACTAACAGGGACGTGCGGGACCCTACTAGTCAGACAATTGGAGTTGTTGCTATTGTTGTACCTTGTTTTCTTTTGGTATTGTACTTTGAGCTTTCGTGTACTTGTACCTTGTTATAAAATTGTTTAAACATGCATGTGGGCTTGGTTTGGGTTTATTTCTATACACTTGTTCTTTTTTATTTTTGGTGGTTGACTTGTCCTAATTTCCTATCCTAAATAATAAAAAGGGTAATGCCTCCCATATTTGTGAAAACTCATACCCTTGGTGCTAGTCACCACCCCGGGGCCTACTGGAGGTGGGACTTGGGGGTCATTATCTCCCATTCACCATTGTCAGCTCAGGAGGGGAATCTTTGGTGGGAGGGGGTTGTGACACTGCATGAGTGACATTTGAGTTATGAATACATAAAAAAATAAAAGAAATTTAATAATTTAATATCATTACATAAATTACACTTATGATATAAAATTTTATAGGTCAGTATATAAACCACAAAAAAATAGTGGTGAATATGTAATAAGTCTCGTAGAAATAAAAGTGAGACTATAAATCCAATTAGCATACAATAATTTTTGGTTGAACATGATTTATCAGCATGTATAATACTTTTATTATGGTTAATAAAATATAAAAACCCATAATAATATTTTTATTATTATATATTATCTTTTTATAATATCTTATTACCTGTTTTTTAATAATCTTTTATCATTTTCAATGTTTTCTGTGATAATTGTCTAGTTTTTTAGTATGTTTTGACTTCTTATTTTTTGTTCCTATTAATTTTATCATTTTATAATAATATATAAAATTTAAAAATTTATTTAAATATAATATATATGTATTTATATAAACCATAAAATTTGGAGGTAGTAAATGAAATGCACCGTTCATGGAGATCGTAGGGCATACATACGCATGAATGTTACTTCCATTTCCCTATCATATTAAAAAAATAAAATGATATATATATATATATATATATTATCATAAAATTATCACATTTATGTTATATATATACCATTTTTATTAAACCCTTCATTAATACATTATAAGTAAAGTGTCAGCAAATCACATCGCTTTGAGGAGGGAGTAGTCCACATGTCCACAAACGATGTGATCATATTCCCACAAAATGGAAAGCATAAAGGTATGTGTTATATAAAATTAAATAAGAATAAATACATTATATATATTATATATATCATTTATAAACTATAAATCCATCATTATTTCAATCCATGAAAGGATTTAATGGAAGAATGAACGACATTGGTTTGCGAGGTGGTTGGTCACTTTACACTTGAACGATGATTTCGTATCCCATTTGAGGGAAGTGTAGATAATATTAGGTCATAGCAGTAAGATAAGAACATATAACTATATTTATGAACGCATTTTATTATATAATAATTATATATAAATAATTTAATGTGTGTAGAATGAAATGAAACAAAAGTGATTGTTGAATAATGTTGCCACTTATTCAGGAAACTCCTAAAGGTTTACACAAAAAAAACATTCAATTTACATCATCACAATGTGAGGGTTATATGAATCGAGTAGTGATCTGGGGAAAATATTTTGGTAGGTTTTTGATGACCCAAATTGAATGATAGCTGTGAATAAGTGGGATGAGTGGGTGCATTTTTATAGTAGAGGAGGAGTGGGATTCCTGTAAATATAAAAAGGTAAACATTATTAGAAGGAATCTCTTACATATTTTTCCTCAAATAATGAACCAAAGAATATAAAATGGATTATATTTTCCAAAAAGGTTATGATAATTCCTTATTTACAACTCTTTATGTCATTTTGGCCCTTATGTTAAGGTTTAGTCCCCTGATATGCTAGTTTTTCTCCAAATCGATGTATTTAATTTTATTTTACTTCACTAATATTTTTTTGGTAAAAAATGTATACCTTAGTAAATATTATATATTATTTTTATCTCAAATATGGAATCCAATTTTCCATATTCTAGTGACTAAATTGGAAAAAATTACATTAAAATTAATCCTACAGATAGGATGGGAAAGCGGGTTTTTGAAGTGAATATGTACTAATAATCTCTTTGTTTTCATATCTAAATTAAATATTAAAATCACTCAAATGAACTAAATTGTATAAATATATTTAAAATTTAACTAATTTATTACTTATAATAATTTAAAATATAATTTTACACTATAAATTATATAAAGAAAAATGTTGTTTTCAATTAAAATTCAACATTTTTCACTATTCATTAAAAAAATATAACTTCTTAGAAAAATTACAAAAATTAACCCTAATATAAATTGGATATTTATAACCCATAAATGAATTTTTTTTTAAAAAATAAAACTAATAAAATTTCCACAATTTAGTTTTAAAATATGTTTTCCATTAAAAAGGTGGCAAAATTACCTTTATAATAATGTTGTTTTTTATACGTAAAATTGGGATTGTTATTCTATAATCACATTATAATCTATTAGATGAATGTAAAAAATATTTTAATCAATATAATATAATATATATATATATATATCAATTAAATCATTCACTGTAATAATTAATTTCTATTAAGACAAAACACCTCTTCAAGCATAAAAAACAGTTCTTTATAAATACATTCCCTATATTATCAATTTTTTTATTTTCTATTTATTTATTAACCAATGAATAAAAATATATATTTCGATATGTTAGTAGATACTATTCATAAACTCTAATTAAATGGCTAGTTTAGCTTTTTTTAAAAAATAATAACATTTAAATAATTTATTAGTGTTCAATCAAACTCAGTCTTATGTGTAACACAAACTATCAAGAACAATCTTTCTAATGTGTAATTTATGATAAATCAAGGTTTCATGATAAAAAAAGATATAGAAAATATTTTTTTGAAATAATGAATATATTGTAAACTCTAAGGATATTATATTCTTTTCTAAGCATGGTATTGTGTTTCACACATAATGTTAAATAAAATGTTCTTAATTTGGAATTTCAGGGTATTACAATTTTCATTCCAAGAAATTATTTTTATAATTTCGTTAAACTTAATTTAAAAGGATTTGATTATATATTTCACAACATTTTCTAAATTAGCCACCTTTAACTTCTGTTTACAAAATATTTTTAAAATAATCATTATTTCTTAACACTAACAACATGAACTCATTTTCCCAATGTCATGACCATTATTTTATTTTATCCCTCATTTATATGGTTTCCTTGTTTTATTTAAATAATAGTATTTTCAAAAATATTTTATTAATTTTTAAGTTTTAAATAATATATTATCAAGGTGAAATTTTAATTTTCCTCAAATTACCTTTAATAATCCTTTAATGGAATTTTCATTTATTTCGAACACCCCAAGCTTCCATAGTATGCTTCTCTTTGAATAATACAGTAACGTGTGTTGTACGCAACTTCGAGTTTTAACACGCACCACAACCAATCAAACTATCAATTATGAATAGTAATACCCACTTTTTGAAATTTTATAAATTTTATCTTTCAAAATGGACTTCATTTTCGGATTCGTAATATCGAAATTATCTTAGGGTGAATTTTTGGTATTTTTCTAAAAACGTTCAACTTTTGATGAATAGTGAAAAACACTAAGTTATAGTTTAAAACTGAATTTTTATTTAAATAATTATTTATTTTATTTAAATTTATTTTAGGTAAAAATATATACATAATACCTATATAACTTCAATTTAATTCATTGGAGTCAGTTTATAATAATTTTAGATATAAAAATTTTATTGAACTTTTCACCGTCTTTTACCCATCTCCTAGGAAAATTTGCAATTTCACATAAAACATAATTTTACTGCTTCTGTACGTTGAATTTAAAAAATCTAAGAGACATGGTTAATATCAAAGAGTAAAATTTGGTTCAATAAGATAAAAATAATTTTCGTAAATAGTAATTTTTTACTTTTATTTACCACGGTTAAAAGTAAATAGGGTAATTAAGGGTAAAAATGATATTATTATTACCCTAACACATGTCCTAATTATATTGGATAAGTATAATTCGACCAAAATCAACCTTATAAATTAAATATGAACCTCTTTGGTCCACTTGAACTAGATTAGGACATTTATTATTATTTAATTCAAAGAAGAGTTAAAAGAGTTAAAATCAATGTTTAATAACTAAAAAATTATTAATATAGGGCTACACATAAGATAAATTAGATTATATATATTCATTAGAAATATAAAAATATTTCCTACATAATGGTATTTTATTTATAATTTTTAGACATTAAATAATTAAATTTACTTATGACATAATGATGATACAGTAATTAAATAATTAATGAAATATTAAAATAATTGGTTTATAAATACCCAAATAAATATAATTTGAGACTTTTTATGAATTAAATTAATTTTATAGGTTAATATAAAATATTATGGTTGGTTAGATGAATTTTTTTCGAAGTAATAATGGTGTTATGAATTTATAAAAAACAAAATACCAAATAGTTTCAAAATTGACCTAAAAGAGTTTTTAAAACAAATATTATATTATTAAATGATATTTTTTTCCTAAAAATATAAGGTTCAGCCAAAATACTTATATAATGATATTTGTATCATTAATTAACCATTTGGGGTTCTCTTGGAAGTATATAGTAAGTTTATTAACCATATAATATAAAAATACAAAGAGACATGGTAAATGTCAAACTATTTAACTAAGAGTTAAATCTAAAAGATAAAGTTAATGTAGTGATCATAACCCATCTAAAACCTTTTTGTTTAGTGGTTTTCGACTAATACCCACCTTATACTTTAAATAATATATTTTTTAGCCATTAGAAACCGAAAATTAGTTTATTATAAAATAATATTTCCATCTTTTCCTAAGGTGCCCCTCACCCCTCTTATAAAAGGGCACTCGACCTTCTCTCTAATTCACACCTTCAAAGACTTTCGGATTGGAAAAACCCAGACAAAATATCCCTTAAACCTCCCTCATTTCATCCTATAGTCCTTCATTTAGTCATAAAGCCAACTTAAGGAGCCCTTTTGATCAAATCAAAAGGAAGAACCTGAAGAAGAGGTAATAATGTCACCACCCTCTTTCAAGTTATTTTCTTCTTCCACATCTTCTTTCTTTGTTATTTACATTATAAATTAATAAATCCAGTATATTATATATACTGTAGTGTTATTATAAATATGGTACATCCATATTCATTATTATAACCATCCTTTGAATGACATGTCACCATACGTGCGTATGTACGGATTACCATCTCCACGTCGTGGTGTAATTGGTATTCAATACATTATTATTTGGGTGGGTATAATAATGATGTTTAATTCATGTAAATAATAAATATAACAATATAATTATTATTTATATATAATATACCATCCAATTATATATTATTTTAATATCTAAAGAATGATATTGTCGCTCGTGCGTACGTACGGATTACCGTCTCCACGAACGTGATGAGATTCATTCCCCATCATATCCATTCATGACTAATTTTCATTAGATTATTAAAAATAATGCATAAAGACTTGATATAATTTTGGATATGAATAAGATACATCCCATCCATAATAAATATGACTCACATAATAAATAATATAAAGGAAAACGAATCCCTTAACACCCAAAACGATGATAATACTAAGATATTATTAACAAAGCAATGTTAAAAGATAATATATAATATTATATTAATGTATATGATTATTGTGTAATTTAATAACAATTATTTCACCATTATATAGGAGGTTAACCTACCCTCGACAATGGAAAAGTACATGGTAAGTGATTATTTCACAATCTCTTCATTATCTGAGGTTGTTTATACGTAATTATCTACTGGGACCTCTTTATCATCCACATCCATGTTTCTTAAAAATTAATTTCCAAACATTATTACTATTTTATAAAAAATGGGTTATAGTAATTTATACCCTTTTTTGACTTTTTATAAGATTTTTATAAAGTAATCTTTTCGTCATTTTCCAAACAAGGTCCTTTTTAACCTTTTTGCCAGAATTAAGGTAAGAATGTCTTTTTTAACTTATACGGCGGGTGTGGCTATTTTCTGCCATTATAAAATCGTTGAAGCTTCCCTTAAAATATTATAAGAATATTTTCAAATTAAATTTTTTATTTTATAATTATGTTACTTTTAAATGATTTCAAAAAAAGAGATATTTCTCTCAAATAGTTTTGATTTCACCTATGTCAACATCCTTTGGTGGATTTTAAGCTTATTTGTAGTTGATTTATTATGATACAAAACTTCCATATTGTATTGAAGGATTTGTGATATGTTTGACTATGGATGTGTTATTTTTATACCATTCATGGTTTATGGATAAAGTATTGAAATTTCATATGCTAGTTTTAATATGAATGTTTATGTTATGTTTAAACATGTTCATATGAGGAATGCATTGAACTTAGTAAGTGACAAGTGAAGCCTGTTATAGCTCCTCGATGAATCGGTAGGTCTCATGAGACAAATTAGTGTCTTGGCACAAGGCCTTGACAAAATCTTATTTTTAGTTTTGGAACAAGGCCTTGACTATGTAGTTATGATAGTATGTCATTATGCATTCCCTCGTTATGAAAGTGGTTATTGATATTGCATGTGATTATTCGACGAGTAGAATATCCATGTGAATAATTAAATAGAATTATTTCATTTTATTTTTGAAATATTATGCTTATTTTCAAGTTTAAAAGGATTTTGTTTTACTTATACAATTCCTTAAATGTTTGTTCTTATTTATGAAAGTTTCTTCTATATTGTTATCCTTACTGAGAATCTGATCTCACCCCTTTCTATGTTTTATTTTTCCCAGGATATTAAGAAGTATTTTATGACTGACTTACAGGGATGGTCTGAGGGGATATGAGTGTGGACTATGGAGACTATGTTGTTGTAGTTTTTCACTTTATGATGTAATGTAAGACTTATGAATGTATCTAGTGTTTCCAAAGCTACTAAACTAATTGATCTTTTGAGACTTGATCTTTTGTGATCATGAAAATGTTATGAAATAATGCACCGACTCTGGGTAAATAGGGTCAGGGCATTACAGTTGGTATCTGAGGAAGTTTAGTAGAAACCTTGGAAGCTAGATTTAGATAAACTCTGATTAAAGCACATAGGCCTAAGATGGACTTTGAGGATTAGTATAGAAGAACTTCTTAGAATTTTGGTATTGTAGAGATTTTTTGAGTTTTCAGAGAAATACATCCCTATCTAGATACGAGCAGGTAGAGGTGGCTCTAGAATAGATGTACCTAGGGGTAAACCCCAAAAATACCACTTTGATCTAGAGTCAAATGGTAACTGGTGCACGACAACAGGCCTTGTTGCTCTCTTGGTTACGACACTCCATGGGGATATGCTTAGGATAATTCTCATTTTATTTACAAACCATTATGAAGGGTTTATGAGTATATAATTCCCCAAAGAATTTTTTTATGATTATGGATTATATCCATAAACTGTTCAATTTATGTTAAGTGTCTTAGAAGTTTGGAATTATGTATTTTGATTCATAAACTGATCTAGTTTATTCCATTATTTATAAATGTTGACTAGTGGAAGGAATGGAAACTGTATCAATGCACGCAATCCAAGTAGGGATTTCCCTCCTAATCAAGATAATTATAGTGGAGCTGGTGATGAAACTGGTGTTGATCTACTAATCACCATACTGAGACAACTCACTCAGGTTATCAATAATAAACTTACCCGTATGAAGCACCCTGATCCGCAACATGGAAGATCAATGTTAGATCTCTTCATGAGGAAAAAAACACCAACATTCAATGGGGGTAAAAATCCACTAGTAGCTAAGAAATGGATAAATTCCTTAGAGAAAATATTCCACGCCTTGGGGAGTAGCGAAAGGGAAAAGGTTGTCATGATAGTTTACCACCTCACTGGAGATGCAGATCAATGGTGGTTATTGATTCGAAACATGAAATAAGATGATGAAATATAAAATATGTAATGTAGGGAGTTTAAAGATATTTTCTTAGAAAAATACTTTCCTCATGACCATTGAGGAAATATGGAAAGACAATTTCTGATTCTGAGGCAAAAGGAGGATGAGAATGTTGCAAAGTATGAGTCTAACATTACAAGGTTAGAAAGGCATGCTGTAGATTTTATACATAAACCAAGAAGTAAGATTTTTCATTTCTTTGATGGGATAAAACCATTTCTCTGTCATGAATTAGTCTCACAATACTTCTCATCATACGAAGATATTGTCTCATGTGCTATCAAGATAGAAATGGGATTCTCTAAGTCTTACGACTTTAAAGTAAATCAAGACAACAAGAGATCTGTTGATCACTCTGGAAATGGAAATAAGGGGAAGAAGGGAATAGTTTAATATATATCCTAAATTAAATGTGGGAAGAAACACCTCAGTACTTGCTTGAATGTAATGGTAGTCTGTTACAAGTGTGGTGAAAAAGGCCACCAATCTCGTGATTGCAAGGGGAAGAAAGAAGCTACTGATGTTTAATGCTACAATTGCAGGGAGAGGGTACATTATGCGAATCAATGTAATAAGTGTCAGGGGAACTTACCTCAAAAAAGGCCAAGGGATCGAGGCCAAGCTTATGCGATCACTTCTACTGAGGTTGAAGCTCCGAAATACATGGTGGCAGGTAATTTAATGGTTTCTTCAAGTTTAGCCGATGCTTTATTTGATTCTTGATCATCGCATTGTCTCATATCTTCCCATTTTTCTAAGAAAAATAGATATTTCCAATTTTATTTAACAAGGGAGTTTTCAATCAAAACTTCTAATGGAAGTATCATTGCTAAAAAGTTCTATGAATCAGTTCCCATTAGGGCATATAAATGTTCTTTATCTGCTGATCTCATCGTCATACCCATGATTGAATTTGATATAATCCTAGGTATGGATTGGATTTCGGACCATGATGAAAATATTTATTGTAAGAAGAAGGAGGTTACTATTTTTGATGACAATGATAAAAAAAACCTTATATTTAGAGAAGAATCAACACCACCTAATTCTTATCTAGATCCACCCCCAGTAGCTCAACTAAATTCAATTATTGGGGAGGAAGAGAATGAAATGATTGTGGGTGAGGAAAGTAATGTTCAAATAGAGGATGTACCTATTGTGATAGGATATGTTGATGTGTTTCTAGAATATTTACCGGAACATCCTCCAGAATGAGAAATTGAGTTTTCTATTGATTTAATTCCTGGTTCAAGGCCTATATCGGACACCCCTTATAGAATGGACATTGTGGAATTAGTGGAACTAAAGAAACAAATAGAGGAATTGAGTAATAAGGGATTTATTCGCCCTATTGTTTCCCCATGGGGAGCACATGTTCTTTTTGTTAAGAATAAAGATGGATCTATGAGGTTGTGCATTGACTATAGGTAGATCAATGCTATTATAATAAAGAACAAGTATCCCCTACCTCGCATTGATGATTTATTCGAACAACTTCATGGAGCCAAATATTTTTCAATGATTGAACTTTGATCTGGATATCATCAGTTGTGTGTGAAGAAGGAAGACATTCCAAAGAAATCATTTCGAACTAGGTACGGGCATTAAAAGTTTACAGTAATGCCTTTTGGGATGACAAATGAACCCTTTGTTTTCATGGATCTAATGAACAGAGTTTTCAAGGAATATCTTGATGAATTTGTAGCGGTATTTATTGATGATATCTTGGTATACTCCAAAATCTACAAAGATCATGAAAATCACTTGTACATTATCCTAAAGACTCTGAGAAGACATGAATTATATGGGAAGTTTAGAAAGTGTGAATTATGGCTTCAGGAGATTTCTTTTCTTGTCCATATTATCTCTAAGGATGGAATCTCTGTTGATTCTTCTAAGACAAGAGAAATCCAAGAATGGACAGCACCAATGAGTATAACTGAGGTATGCAATTCTATTGGTTTAGCAGGTTATTATAGACGTTTCATCCAAAAAATTTCCCGATTGGCTAACCCATTAACGAAGCTCGCATGTAAAGGGGTAAAATTTGTGTGGACAAAAGAGTGTGAAGAATGTTTCGAAGAACTGAATAGAATATTATTCAATGATATTATATTGACTCTACCATCGGGGAATGATGTGTTTTTTATTTATAGTGATGCTTCAAAGAAAGGGCATGGTTGTTTCCTTATACAGAATGATAGGGTTATTTCTTATGCATCACGACAGCTAAAAATTCATGGGCAAAATTATCCTACCCATGATCTTGAGTTAGCTGCTGTAATATTTGCTTTAAAGATATGTATAAATTATCTCTATAATGAAAAATGTGAGATATATACCGATCATGAGATTTTGAAGTATATTTTATCATATAAATAACTCAAAATGAGGAAAAGTAGATGGCTTGAACTACTCAAGGATTATAATTCCACGATACACTACCACCCGGGGAAGGAAAATAAGGTGGCAGATGCTTTGAGCAGAAAGGATCATGGAGTTTTGAACAAGATGAGAGTTTAAAGGGGTCCTATTCTCATGGATCTAGTAAATATGGATATGGGGATAACCATGGAAGGTGAAACATAAATGATTTTTCAAATGGTTTCCAAACCATCTTTATTAGAAAGGATAAAGAGTTATCAGGCTGATTATGAAGAGTTTCAAAAGAAGATTAAAGCTATGAATAATGGGATATTGAGTGACTTTGTGTATGAACATGGAATTTTGAAATTTAGGAAGAGAATTTGTGTTCCCGATATACCAGATCTAAAAAGGGAATAATTGTATGATGCTCATAGTTTCAATTTCTCTACACACCCTAGGAGCACCAAGATGTATAGATATTTGAAGGAAAATTTTTGGTGGGATAACATGAAGAGGGATATTTCTGATTTTGTGTCAAGATGTATTGTTTGTCAACAAGTGAAAGCTGGAAGGAAACGGCTTAGAGGAGCCATGCAACCTCTTCCCATACTTGAGTGGAAATGGGATAATATTACGATGGACTTTGTCATGGGACTACCAAAGACACCTATAAGGAATGATGCAATATGGGTCATTATTGATCGTAATACTAATTCAGCACATTTTCTTGCTATAAGGGGGGATTTACCACTTGAAATTCTAGCAAGACTATATATTAATGGAGTTGTGAGACTTCATGGAGTACCCTTATCGATTGTTTCTGATCATGATCAATGTTTTACATCAAGATTCTATAAAAAGTATTCAAAAAGCCCTGGATACTGAGCTTCGTTTGAGCACTGATTACCACCCCTAAACTGATGGATAATCAGAACGAACTATTCAAACCTTAGAAGACATGTTGAGTTTATGATCACTTGACTTTCAAGGTATTTGGGATCAATATTTACCTCTGGTAGAATTTTCCTATAACAATAGCTTCCTTTCAAGTATTCGGATGGCACCGTATGGAGCGTTATACGGAAAGAGATGTTGCACACCAACCTATTGGGATTATGTTGGTGAAATAAAACTCGTAGGCCCAGAACTGGTGGAGGAAACAATGGAAAAGGTGAAGGTAATCTAAAACCACATCAAAGCAGCTCAAAGTAGGAAAAAGAGCTATGCCGATAACTGAAGGAAGGATTTAAAATTTCAGGTAGTAGATCATGTTTTATTTAAGGTATCTACATGGAATTGAGTTATATGTTTTGGTAAGAAAGGTAAATTTAGTCACAGGTACATAGGACCTTTCAAAATTCTAGAATGAATTGGGGTTGTAGCTTATCGTTTGGCAATGCCGCCAAATCTCTCCAAATTTCGTGATGTGTTCCACATATCACTGTTGAGAAAATACATGCCTGACCCAACGCATGTACTCACCTATGAGGAATTAGAACTGGAACCCGATCTATCTTATTGTGAAGAGCCTGTCAAGATTCTTAATATAAGAGAACAAGTGTTGAGAAACCGGACGACTCGTCTGGTAAAAGTTCTCTGGAGAAATTATAAGATGGAAGAGGCATCGTGGGAACCTGAGGAACTTATGATGAAGAACCACCCGAGTCTTTTATGAAATAATATTCTAGAAATTTTGAGGACAAAATTATTTTAAAAAGGAGATAATGTAACTCCCCAAGCTTCCACGGTACTCTTCTCTATGAATAATACAGTAGCATGTGTTGTACGCAACTTTGAGTTCTAACACACACCACAACCAATCAAAACTAGCTGTTATGATTAGTAATACCCACTTTTTGAAATTTTATAAATTTTATCTTTCAAAATGGACTTCATTTTTGGATTAGGAATATCAAAATTAGCTTAGGGTACATTTTTGGTATTTTTCTCAAAACGTTCAATTTTTTATGAAGAGTGAAAAAACACTAAGTTATAGTTTAAAACTGAATTTTTATTTAAATAGTTATTTATTTTATTTAAATTTATTTTAGGTAAAAATATATACATAATACCTATATAATTTCAATGTAATTCATTGGATTCATTTTATAATAATTTTAGATATATAAAAATTTTATTGAACTTTTCACTGTCTTTTACCCATCTCCTAGGAGAATTTGAAAATTCACATAAAACATAATTTTATTGCTTCTATGAGTTGAATTTCGAAAATATTAGAGACATTGTTAATATAAAGGAGTAAAATGTGGTTCAATAAGATAAAAATAATTTTTGTTGAATAGTAACTTTTACTTTTATTTACCTTAGTTAAAAGTAAATAGGGTAATTAAGGGTAAAAATGATATTATTATTACCCTAAAACATGTCCTAATTCTATTCTCTAAGTATAATTCGACCAAAAACAACCTTAGGAATAAAATATGAACCTATTTGGTTCAATTGGATTAGATTAGGACATTTATTATTATTTAATTCAAAAAAGAGTTAAAAGACTTAAAATCAATGTTTAATAACTAAAACATTAATAATATAGGGTTACACATAAGATAAATTCAATTATAAATATTAATTATAAATCTAAAAAGAATTCCTACATAATGGTATTTTATTTTTAATTTTTCAACATTAAATAATTTAATTTATTTATGACAGAATGATGATGGAGTAATTAACTAATTAATGAAATATTAAAATAATTGATATTATAAATACCTAAATAAATGTAATTTGAGACTTTTTATGAATTACACTAATTTTATATGTTAATATGACATATTAGGGTTGGTTCTATGAATTATTTTCGAAGTAATAATGATGTTGTGAATTTAGAAAAAACAAAATACCAAATAGTGTCAAAATTGACATAAAAGTGTTTTTAAAACAAATATTATATTATTAATTGATATTCTATTACAAAAAATATAAGGTTCGGCCAAAAGACCAATATAATGATATTTGTATCATTAATGAACTATTTTGTGTTCTCTTGTAAGTATATAGTATGTTTATTAACCATATAATATAAAAATACAAAGAGACATGGTAAATGTCAAACTATTTAACTAAGAGTTAAATCTAAAAGATAAAGTTAATATACCCAAACCTGTATAAAACCTATTTTTTGAGTGGTTTTCGACCCATAAAAAACTTAGCCTTTAAATAATTCATTTTGGATCCATTATATACCGAAAATGATTTTATTATAAAATAATATTTCTATCTTTTCCTAAGGTGCCCCTCACCCCTATTATAAAAGGGCACTCCCCCTTCTCTTTAATTCACACCTTTGAAGCCTTTTGGCACAGCCAACCCCTGACCAAATATCCTCTCAACTTCCATAAATTCATCCTAGAGGCCTTCCTTTAGTAATAAATCCATCTTAAGGAGACATTTTGATCAAATCAAAAGGAAGAACCCGAAGAAGAGGTAATAATTTCACCACCCTCTTTCAAGTTCTTTTCCTCTTCCACTTCTTCTTTCTTTGTTATTTCCATTATAAAATAATAAATCCAGTATATTATATATACATTGATGTTATTATAAATATGGTTCAGCAATATTCATTATTCTATCCATCATTTGAATGACATGTCACCATACATGTGTACGTACGGATTACCGTCTCCAGGTCGTGGTGTAATTGTTATTCAATACATTATTATTTGGATAGGTATAATAATGATGTGTAATTCATGTAAATAATAAATATAACATTATAATTATTCTATATATATAATATATCATCCAATTATATATTATTTTAATATCTAAATAATGATATTGTCGCTCGTGCGTACGTACGGATTACCATCTCCAGGAACGTGATGAGATTCATTCCCCATCGTATATATTCAAGACTAATTTTCATCATATGATTAAGAATAATGTTTAAAGACTTTATATCATTATATATATGAATAATATAAATCCCATCCATAACAAATATGACTCACATAACAAATAATATAAAGGAAAACGAATCTTTTAACACCTGAAACGATGATAATACTAAGATATTATTAACAAAGCAATGTTAAAAGATCATATATAATATCATATTAATGTATATGATTCTTGTATAATATTATAACAATTATTTGACCATTATACACGAGGTTAACCTACCCTCGACCAAGGAAAAGTACAAGTAAAGGGTTTATTTCACAATCTATTCATTATCTGAGGTTGTTTATACGTAATTATCTACTGGGGCCTATTTATCATCCACATCCATGTTTCTTAAAAATGTATTTCAAAACATTCTTACTATTTTATAGACTATGGGTTAAATTCAGTTATACCCTTGTTTGATTTTTTATAAGATTTTTATAAAGTAATCTTTCTATCATTTTCCAAAAAGGTCCTTTTTAACCTTTTCGACAGAATTAAGGTAAGAATGTCTTTTTGAACTTATACGGTGCGTGCGGCTATTTTCCGCCTTTATAAAATTGTTGAAGCTTCCCTTAAAAGATTATAAGAATATTTTAAAATTAAATGTTTTCTTTTATAATTATGTGATTTTTAAATGATTTCAAAAAAAGAGTTATTTCTCTCAAATAGTTTTGATTTCATCTATGTCAACATCCTTTGGTGGATTTTAAGCTTATTTGAAGTTGATTTATTATGATAAAAAATGTAAATATTGTATTGAAGGTTTTGTGATATGTTTGACTATGGATGATTTATATTTATACCATTCATGGTTTATAGAGAAAGTATTGACATTTCGTATGCTAGTTTTAATACCAATGTTTATGTTATGTTTAAACATGTTCATGTGAGGAATGCATTGGACTTAGTAAGTGATGAGTGGAGCCCGTTTTAGCTCCTCGATGCATCGGTATATCTCATGAGACAAACTAGTGTCTTGGCACAAGGCCTTGAAAAAATATTATTTTTAGTCTTGGCACAAAGCCTTGACTATGTGGTTATAATAGTCTGACATTATGCATTCCGTCATTATGAAAATGGTTATTGATATTGCATGCAATTATTCAACTAGTAGAATATCCATGTGAATAAGTAAATGACATTATTTCATTTTATTTTTTCCATATTATGATGAAGTTCAAGTTTAAAAGGCTTTTGTTTTAGTTATACATTTCCTTAAATGTTTATTCTTATTTATGAATGTTTCCGCTATATTGTTATCCTTACTGAGCATCTGACCTCACCCCTTTCTATGTTTTATTTTTCCCAGGATGTGAAAAAGTATTTTATGACTGACCTACAGGGATAGTCTGAGGGGATATGAGTGTGGACTATAGAGGCAATGTTGTTGCAGTTTTTTACATTATGATGTAATGTAAGACTTATAAATGTATCTAGTGTTTCTAAGGCTACTAAACTAATCCGTATTTTGAGACTTGATCTTTTTTAATCATGGAAATGTTATGTAATATTGCACCGACTCTAGGTAACTGCAGTTGGGGAATTACATTATTAATTATAAAAAACCCTTATTAAATAATCTCAAAAGAGGATATTTTGTAACAATGTAATCCTAATTATTTATCTTGATTGATTTAATTTTTTTCAAAGGTTTTTTGTGAAACATGTTTCATTTAAAAAATTTAATCATGTTTCAAAATGATTACTATACACCCTATTCCATTTCAATGTGTTAATTATAATTCAAAAATATTATTATGGAGCATATTTATTTTATATAGGTTAGTAATATTTCAAAGTTATTTTAATATAAATCGTTTAATTTCTTTGAGTTCATCTTATTTCAATGATATTGTTATGGGTCCCATTTATTTTTGATGGTTTAATAATTTTCTAAAAATAATAAAGGTTGTTTATAAGAGATTATGGTGAAATTAATTCTCTATATAATTTATTAATTTATAGAAAGTGTGAATTATTGTTGACCTTGGGTTATACTAGATAGAACCAAGTTAGACCATTATAGTTTACAAGATGAGTTCACCCAGATATTGTTGAGTGATCTTGTTATAGCTTATATGATGGGTGTACCTAAATACTGCTTGTTGAAACCAATATATCTCATATAATCAGTGTTCCCGGATAGTGTTTTAATGCATTAGAAAATGATTATTTTTTGGGATAATTGTTTTATATGTTAACTATATGGTTATTCCAATTTTAAGGTTTCTATAAGGGTTCTATGATAATAGTTTCCTAAGATAAAAACGCATTTTTATGATTTTATGGGTCATAAATATTTCATTTGATAATCAATGATATCACATGGCCTGTGATTATTAATTCTGATGAATATTGATTTTATAAAAGCCTTACTACATATTATCATGTTTGATGATCTAGTTATTGATGGGTATGAGTTCTCTCATGTTATGCTAAAGCACATAGATTAGTTCATCATACACATATGCACATCATTATCTCACTGATGACATTAAATTGATAATGCTTATTTTTACACTTACTGATCTTTTGATCTCACCTTTCTAATGTTTCATTTTCCCTAGGTAGTTATAAATGATATTAAATGTATTATTTCCTGAATTTTTTCATAATGATGATAATGATAACCTAAATTAGAATATGAAAACATGGGTATAGTGGGACATGATTCTCATCTTGATTAACTAATTATTTATGAATCCTTGATGGTAATAGTATGTAAAAATTCTCTAAAACTCTAAACCTAAAATTTCATTGAGAATTAAAGTGATATAGTATTTTTTTATAATATAGTATGTTTTGGATGGAAAAAAATTTCCCACCTTATTAATATTTAAATCCATTAATGTGATGTTTATTTTTTCAACACTGAATCTGGTAGTGTGGGTTCGAGGCTATTATAGTTCGTTTCATAGGATTGTTTATATAAATTTCAAAATTAGGTTATTTTAATATGAGGTTATCTTATGGGTTATTCCATTATAGTTCAATATGATTAATTTGGATCATATTTTATATTTATTAGACACCCCTTTTGATGTTTTAAGTGATAATATTTTAAAGATACAAATGGATATTTATTAGATGTTTTATTGGGTTAATGTTTATGTGAACCATTTATTTAATGTGAAGTATTTCAATTAAATTTTTAGAAATATGTTTTAAGGTGTTGATAACTATCATGTTTTATATGATCTTTGATATTGATGTAATTATTGGTAGACATGTTTTATCATATAGAAAACTGTGGGATATTATAGGGACTTATTGGCTATGTAATTAATGTTATTTCATAATAAGATCACTATTTTACTAGGACTATGAGATGAAAGTTATGATATAAAAATTAAGGATAAAATTATTTTTCAATTTTTATTTCATTGACGTTATTTTGGATATAGGGTTTTTTATATATGGAATGATTTAGTTTTAACTTCTGTGTTACTTTTATACAATAGAGGTTAATGTATTATTTCATCATATGAAGGTTTTTTTTAATTTTAGGAATTGTAATACAATGTGTTAACCATTTTTGTGGTGTTTAATATCTGAAAATAGGTGGAATATATTTATTTATTTTTATGAGTATGATATGCTTAAAAAATTATATTGGTACTTTAGGAATGAAAACAATTCTTTTAGAATACAAAGTGTTTAGAGAAAAGGATAAGATTTTGGTTGACATTAAATATAGGAAAAAATAAACTAATTAATTAGTATATTTCCTTATTATTTGAGTAAATATGGAAAATTATTTCATCAAAAAAATGAAATGGATATTGAATAAACTTTTTCACAATTATCATCATTTCAGATGATATCAATGACCTTTATCATATATCTCTAGTTTATACTCTTGTAGTTGTTAATATTACCTTGATCATTCACATATATATGATTGATGATCTCTATAACTCTATATCATTATTTTGGTATTAAACTTTATTTACAATTCTAAATCATCACCTCCAACCTATTTTCAATTTGGAAATCTACTATATGTTATTCTTCATGACCTTCGTACATTATTTTCTATCTTATCAAGAGGATGTTTTATTAACAATTTTTACAATGATTGTTTGTAGAAACTATATTTTCAAATGTAAAACCTTTTATTACTGATGAAAATTTAAATATGTGAGGATGAAATTTAGTAAAGTGGTGGGGATGTGAAAAATTTTTATTTTGGAGGAAAAAACAATGTTCAATATCATATTTGGCACACAACACTGAGTTTAAATGACCTGCGACATATATAAACATTATGAACTAGCTATTACATTGGATGGTATGAATATATTTAACTAATTTAAGATATATATATTCTAATAAATTAAAATTTATGGTAAGTTTTTAGTAAATAATCAATCAATTTTCAGTATAGTAGTTTTATTCGTTAAAAAATGTTTGGATCAAGATGATTTTTGTTTGTTTTCATGAAAAAATAATAGGATTAAATTTTTTAAATTTTCAAAAATATATTTGTTTAAAGAAATTAATTTTTTAAATTTTAATATAAAAAATTATTTCTAGAGAAATTTTGGGATATTTCCTACCATATTGAATTTTTATTGCATAGTGAAAATTGCCATTTTTTGTAAAAATAGAATTTATTTTCAGTAAATTATGTAAATTTAAAAGATATTTTATGGTTTGAATATGATTTTAAATAAAATATGTATTAATTAATAATTTTTCATCCAATTAATTTCATTTTAATGATATTTATATTTTATTTTAGTGTGAGAAAAGTTTTGTGTTTAAAAATGGGTTTTTTCTGATAACTATTCTAAAGTACATAATGTTTCTCCATTTTAATTAAATAAAATACCTAAAAAGGAATGATTAAAATTGTTTTTATATATTATATATCAATTATTAATAATTTATATTCCTAAAATAATTATTATTAGGAGAAGAGTAAATATAAAATCATCTTTTTATTGAAAAATAAAATTCCTTTAAACCCTATTTTTGTCACATTTGTGAGATTAATTTTAAATTAATTTATTAAAATTATGGGACTTTTTTTGGGTGAGATGTATTAAATATTTTTAAATAAATAAATTTTTTATAATAAGTTGAACGTCATATTTTAACTTAATAATCATTGAAAACGATTAAAATTCATTACGATAAATAAAGTTAAAATAATTTTACTAGGGGTTAAAATAAAAAAAATAATGGTTAAATTAACCTAAAGCTTACATAAAGGCAATTTTATGGCCACATATAGACCTTATCGTGTATATTTATCAATAATGGTCCATTGTGGATCCTTTTTATAGGGTAAAATCAGGAGTATACATTTTTCATTTAAAAAACTAAAACCATGCCATTCACCTCACTTATAAAAGGTCACCCCACTTATCTTTTCTTCACACCATAAAATCAAATTGAATCATAAAATACCTAATAAAATATATTATTTTATTCTTTTAAGTCATTATATAGATCTTATATTGATTATGAATACATTCTATGAATCCTTATGATGCATTCCTAAGGAGATTTTCTGAAGAAGTGGTATCATACTCCACTAAGGGTAATTATTTTATTTATTGTCCCACCTAATTAAAATATTAAAAATTATGTTTATATAATAAAAATTAATATATAATAAAACCATTTGTTTTTATTTTTATGTAATTACTTAAATCCATCTCCTCTTCAATCAAATTGAATATGAAATCATAATTGGTGTGTACAGTGGATTACAGCCTGCTGAATCGATGTCATTTATTTTCCATCATCACCTCTTACGGATTGGAATTATAATAGATTAAACATTTATATATTATACTTGTATCATTTTAATACTTATTGAAATATTATTTCATATATAAAATTTTTACTTTATATTCCATTGGGGATACGATAACGTCACTCATGTGTACAACAGACTACCGCCTTGTAATGCAGTGTGATTAGTTTTTCGCTAAGACATTACATGGATAATAAAGATGATAAATTTAATGAATATATGTGATATAAATAAAACTTTTATAATATAAAAAACATGTATATTATTTTGAAATTATAATATATCCTTTTTTTCTTACACTGAAAAATTATAACGTTGTTTGTGCACATGTGTGGACTACCGCTTCCACGAAGCGATGTGATTATTAATTTTATAACCCTAACCCATGAATGACATATAAAATTATAATTAATGAAATAATATTTTATCTATGATATTATTATCATTAAATAAATATAGAATATTACTTACCTTCTTTCCAAAATGATCATTGAAAAATGGATACATTACTCACGCATACATACAAGACATTATCTCCATGATTGTGACACAGTTCATTTTTTATAAACATATTTCATGAAAGGATTTAAAATTATAATTTATTTATAAATACGATAAAAAATTTATAATTAGTATTTTGGATATGTTTAAATAATAACCTCTTTAACCAAGATCAATATACTAATTTTGTTTTGAAACAATGAACCAAATGTCCTAAAAACACCTGTTGTAGACATAACTAACTAAGTATTTAAAGTTGTAATTAAAAAAAGATCAAATAATTTTTTTATGAATAGGGTATTAAAATTATAAATGGTTCTTAGGAAGTAAAATATTTCTTATAGTATTATTATACAAGATTTAAAGGATACACATGAAAATCGAAGACTTAATGTTATAGTTTTCTACTCTCACCTTTACTACATTGAGATAGATCCTATATTCACCATTTATTTTTATTGGGAGGTGCATAAAATTTACATGAATGTATTTTTTATTAAAGTTATTGAAATTATAGGGATTTACAAACCCTTATGTGGTTTCTACTTTACATGGTGTTTTTATCTATATATTACCAAATCCATAAGGGAAATTGTCTCAATTTCACTTCATTGAAGCATATTGTAATGTTACACACCTACATTATATTTTTAGTTGTATATAATACACATTCTCACATGTTATATTAGTAACAACCTTATTATAATGGTATTTTAATTTTCATTTTATTTTATTCTTTAATGATGTTTACAATATTAAAGATTACTAATGTGGAAAAGGATTTATGTTACAATTACATTTCTTTTCAGGATTATCTATATTGATGGTTCATTTTGAAGAAATCATATTATATTTTTTATTAAAAAAATTATTTTTCTTCTCCACTAGTTATGAATGTATTTAACATTATTTATTTCTATTTTCTCTATTATATAGTAAATAAACATCAAGAGTTTCATTTGTAAATGATATTGATCAGGAATTTTATTTTTGATCAGGTATCCTTCTCAAAAAACCCATGTTTTTAAAATTTGTTAAGAAATTATACATAAAAAATATATTTAGTAAAGCTATTTTAGGTGGTCATTAACCTAATTTAAAAAGTTTTTTTAATGGAAATTTCTTGATGTCTTCTAAATGAATCACATTTATCTCCCATTTGCAAAACATTTCAAAATATATATTTATTTGTTAACATTTAAAACATGAAGGTATTTTACCCACATCATGCACATTATTTTTTTAATATTAATTTCTATATTTCCAAGTCCATTTTCAAAAAAAAATTCAAAATGTTTTTACAATTTTTTATTTTTTAAAAAAGATATTATGAAATTGAAAATGTTATTTTCCTAAAAATGCATTTAATGATTTTTAATGGTATATCCATTCATCTACATCAAAAACTATTGTTGTTAATTATGATCTAATAAATTTATTTTTTAATGATGCCATACAAATTCTTTTTTTTGGATCTATTAAAATATCTTTAATGAGATTTTTTATGGAATCCATTTCTTTTCAATGGTCAAATCATGTTTTGAAGATATTTTTACAGAAACTGTTTTTTATAAGGGTTAATAATGTTTCAAATAAATTTATACAGAACATGTTTCTTTTCAACCAGTTGATCATGATCGAAAAAGAATAATGGTTTTTTTCTATGAGTTTATGATGAAATGAATGCTCTATGTAATTTATTCATTAACAGTACTTCAAAATTATCAATGATAATACGTTTACCTAGATAGAACTAAATGATCTCGTTATTTATATTATTGGTGAACCCAGATAGTTCCCAGTAATCCCATTATAGATTATATGATGGGTTCACCCAGATATATTTACATGATCATATTATAACTTATATGATAGTTGTTCCCTAATACAACATGGTGAGACCACTATATCTTATATTATGGGTGTTCCTAGATAGTTTCTCAATGAATCATGTAAGGATAATGTTCTTTGGTCAATTATATTTGAATTAAAATATATGGTTATTCCAATTTTATTTTTTATACAATCATTTTCTAAAGATAATTTACAAAGATACCAAAATATTTTTGTTATGAAGATATGTGTTATAAATGTTTCCTTTGATCAATATAGATATAAAATGCCTATGAATTATTGATTCTGAAACCTCATTCTATTATTAAATGCATATTCAATGTTTTCATGGTTTACGGTCCATATATTGATGGGTATGAGTTCTTGTATGTTATTCTCATTCAGTTTTATAATTTCATACTGCATATTTTTTATCTTAGTATCACCGGTAATAATCAATTGTTAATAATTATGTTTACCCTCTCTACGTATTTGATATCATCATTCTTAGGTTTCTTTATTCATTAGTAATCAAGAATAATTTTAGGTGAAGTATTTCTATAATTTTTTAATATGGTTTATGATTATTTCCTAATGTGGAATATGAAAATATTGATATAGTGGGAGATAATGGTAAAATTCATGAACCATTTGTTTATAAATCCATGATGTTAAGTGTTTGTAATAATTCTTTAAAATTATAACCCTAAAAGTTCATTTTGAATGAAATTGATTAAATATTTCCTTATAATTTTGTATGATTTGCACATAAAAAATTGGTCCACCTTGTTTGATAACAAATACAAAACATTTATGTTTATTTTTTCATCATTGAATACAGGAGTGTAGGTTTAGGGTTTTTATAATTACTCATGAGTAAATATTGACTACCATCCCTACATTGGGAAACAATTAATTTTCCTTCACAATAAATCATAGATTAATATTATTATTATGGTTTTGAAGGTTATATATGATATTTATTACATTATTTTCAATTTTTGTTATAATAGAACATATATATTCTTACCTTCCAATCCATTGGAAAATGCTAATGTAGATCATGCATATATGTGGGCAACAATCTCTATAAATAAATGTTATACAATTCTTTTAGATTTACTTTGATGGTAATAATGATATATTTAATGAATATAATGACATATATGACATAATAATGATTCTATATAGGTGAATTATTATCAAACATTCATTAATTATATCTATTGAAAATTGAAAATTGAATTTATGTGAATATACAGACTACCATATCCATGAAATATGTAATTAAATTTTATATATCTTCCAATATTTTTTACTCTTAATATATGAATAATAAAAATTTTACATGATTAAAATTATATATATTATGAAACCATGTTCAAAATAAAAGCATTTGAACTACATGAATAAATTTCTCATGAAAAAATAGTAAATCCTATATTAGACCCTCCCTCCCCACTTTTATCTGGAGATTGTCACAAAACTGATTACCCACTGATAAATTCCTATAATCATTTTATGTAACTCTTTTTTCACGACCCATCCCCCGAGGCATATGCCATGACAACCCCAAGACCGCCTTCCATAGGCCAGGGGTTGGCGACTAGAACTGGAAAGGCATATCCCTAAAATGGGAAAGCATTGCCTTTAAACTTCTACACACACAAACTAGGTACACAAAAAAAAGTAAACCAGGTAATAAAACTATTATAGTAAAAGTGAGAACTGAGAGTAAAGGACATAGTATACAAGCCTAAATTAAAGAGATAATACAACAGAAATAAAAATTATCTCATGAGATCGTCCGCCAAGGATCCAACCTGAAGGGTAGGTACAGCTCGTCACCGCGTCTCTCCATGTCAACTGGTCACCTCCGTACACCGTCTAGTCCTATCTCTCTAATCTCAGTCAAAGTTGTCTATTATCTGCACAAGACACAACAAGGTGCGGGTGAATCCCATGCAGCGGTGCATATAATAATACCCAATAGGAACCCTGAGACCTCCGAAGGACTCCCAGAATTTCACAAAGTAAAAAACACAAAGCATGATCTCAATCACAAAGCACAAGAAAAGACTCATCTCAAACCAGGTATACAACTTAAGTGAATATGTACAGATAATTACTCATAATGCTAGATAATCTTATTCTGTCAAGAGTCTCTCTTGCTGACCCACATAGGATTGATAGATGCTAAACCACATAGAAGCTATAGGTGTTGACCCACATAGGATCATTGATGGCTGACCCACACATGATTGATAGGTACTGACCCACACAAGATCGCTAAGTGTAGACCCACTGAGGATCGTTAGGTGATGACCCATGGAGGATCGTTAGGTGATAACCCATGGAGGATTGCCAAGTGTTGACCCATGAAGGATCGTTGAGTGCTGACCCACTGAGTATCACTATAACTTCTTTAGGTCACATCCAGTCACTAGATTTCCTCACTAAGCACGATTTATTCTGGGAGGATCCACTCCTAAATCCATTGGTTATACCTCAACCAACACTAAGTCCCACTAAGAAGTAACATGATGATCCACCATATCATAAGGGTCCCAATACAATAGATAGCTCCAATCGAATTCTTATCCTATAAGTTATAGGCATTTTAGTGATGAGGGCCCAGTTGGATTCAAGTTCGATCCAACTTGGCTATACTGAAACTATCTCCAAAACCTATGTGGAGCATATCAAAAGGACTATCTCATCCTAAGGGTTCCAACATCGTAGAATATTTTTCAAACATACATTTAGTTTATGAGATATATCCCTTTAAGAGAAATTGGGTCATAATTGGGTCCAGGTCCAGTCCAACCTGGTCAGACAGACTCAGCCCGAAGGGGATGGGATTCACCTGGTTCAGATGGGCCTATCCCAAAGGGGCTGTGCCATAGGTTTGGCCCGCTAGTCCATGGGCTAGGCCCACTAGGTCGTGGGCTCATCCCGACCTACAAGGTTGTTATGGGGGTATGTTCACATTCCAAATGAATTTTAGTCCATTTAGTTCTTTAAAAAGACGGTGCCAGGCTAGCACCCCCCCCCCTCTAAATGGTCGGTCTGTTGGACTGGTCTAGGGAGGGACTCGCGGTCCGGGTCCAGGTTCTCCATGGCCAGAGTCGTGACACTTCCTCTGCAAAATACCTTTGGCTATCACTGCTTCCATTGTGGTGCACCATTCATTTTCAATATAGCTAGCATCGGCCGACTGCCCCTTGTCCGTTGTGGCACCTTTGGGCATCACTACCTCTTTGTAGCCAGCGAGAGCTAGCCGCCACCTTCTCCAGTTGTAGGCGTCACCGCACAGTCAGGGCTTCCGTGGGCCTCCAGTGAAGCAACAGAGGTCTGTTTTCTTTTCCAACTATATCTACGGGCCTCTCAGGATGCTTACATCTTTGTGTGGCCCCCGATTTCATCTTTCTTCCATATAGTTTGGTCACCCACGAAGAAATCAATCATTCTGGGGTCGGTGGAGGGTCTGGTCCTTATTCGGTTCGACACGTGCCCTCCACGTTAGAGTTATAATATGGGAAAGGTTATTTAATCATAAAAACTCCCCCAAAGTAACCCCACATTATCATCCCACATTAAATAAAAAAACAAGGATCAACCCATTGGATGGATGGTTTGTGTTCTTCATAATATTCAATAATGAGAAAAAAAAGAAGGAATTAAGCACATAACCCCATACCATTAAACGGGGGAAGACGTTGCGGATGTGTGAGAATAACCCGCATTCGTTGTCAATCATCATCCTCCATCATTGTCTGGTTTGAATCCTCCAAAATTTGTCTAATCTCTGTTCTACATTGGTGGAATACGTCATTGTCACTTCTTCAAAGGTTCCTCTCATGAGTCACCAAAACCCATTCCCAAGCATTGTTTAAATAGAGAGTAATCTCTCATGTTGTGTTTAACATTATGATTAATTATTTAACCATAATTAATGAGTCAATTAAACACATAAATTTTGTCATTACAGAATGATGAAATAAGAGGTTTAAGACATTAAAAGTCTCTCATTAAATGTATAATGTTGCACTACGGTCCCACTTCTGTCGCTCAACGGTTACAAGAAAAGAATAAAATAACTTTGGAGCTATTTTATTATTATTATTTGAAGGACCAAAGATTATCTTTTCTTTCCTACACTTGATGATTGAAGTTAAGATTCCCTTAAGTGAATCTCAGCGTTGCGGATCCAATCGTGCCCTCTAATTTTTAATCTGAGTACTGGTTCAAAAGATATAAATCATCACACACGTGTTTACTGAACGTACCTTAAAAAAAGTTCAAAAATTATTAACATTCACCCTTGACTCACATCAGTCGATTTTTTGCTCTGCTTAAGGAGATCACACCCTCACGAGCTCAACGATACTCTTAAATTTCCAATCTTAGTTAACATTTGTGAGTTAAAGAATTTAACAATAAAATAATTGTTTCTTAATTATTTTATTTATGGCTAAAAACTAACTTCCAATGTTGGCCCACACCGGCCAATGATAGGATCTCCCTAAGGAAAGCATACCCTCATGAGTTCAGTGGTTGTCTCATATTTTTAATTCGAGTCACTGTTCGTGAGTTATAATCATCTGAAAAATAAAATAACATTATTTAATTATTTTACTAACTATTGTGCCATTTTCAGGTTTTTCTCACTAGAGGCATGAACCTACTAAACATAAGTCGTGAATAGGGTAAACTTTCCATCATGAACACAATGGTGCCCTCGTATTTCTGATCTAGGCACCCATTTAAGAGTTATTCCAATTTTTCAAGAAAACTACTCAGGAGAGGTGCTATTTAAAGATTAGAATTTTTTTGATGGATCATTCTGGGCACTCTGGGCCTCAGAATCACATGTCGTCAATTTTCACAGTCTCATAATAATTCCATATAATCAAAAAAAATTATACAAAATTTCTGGGTCTTTAAATTATCCTCACCTTTGGGATTTACATCCCTGAAATCAAAATCAATGGAAAATAAATAAAATTAGGGTACTGAGCATGAATATGAGGCTACCTCTCTCATATTCTCTCTTGGAGGTTCATATGCTGCCACTGAACTTGCACCAGAGGAATCGACCATCCACGAAGGACCCACTCCTTTCAATCCTCAATCTCTACTGAGAATTCTGCAAAAGTTTCCCCATCGTCAATGTCCAGCTCACCCCAGTCGATAATGTGAGATGGGTCATGCACATATCTCCTCATCTACGACATGTGGAAAACATTATACACCTAGTGCATCTATTGTAAAAGAGCTAGGAAGTACACCACCTCGCAAAATCTACTTAGAAATTGAAAAGGTCTGACGAACCTCAGATATAGCTTGTCGCTCTGGCCAAATCTCTTCAATCCTCATTGGGGTGAGACTCAAAAAAAACATGATTTCCCTCCACAATTTCCAAGGGTCTTTGTCTCTTATCGTCATAAGACATCTGCCTTCCCTGTTAAGGCCTCATCCGCTCCTAGATGATCTGTACCTTCTCTGTGGTAGCCTGTACCAACTCTGGAACCATGACTGATGACTCCCTTGGGTCTGTCCAACATAGGGGTGATCTACAAAGTCTCTCATACAAGTCCTAAAATGGTGTCATTCCAACGGTAGCTTAATAGCTATTATTGTAAGAAAACTCCACCAATGTTAGGTGTTCCTTCCAATTTTAACCAAAAAAAATACAAGGCACAATCACAAAGCATTTATTCTAAGTTATATATGGTCTTCTTTGTTTGAGCATCTATCTAGGGGTAAAATTTGTGCTCAATCATACTAGAAACTGATGCTCATATTTCACTTGATGACAAGTGAGGCATCATGAAATGAACTCTTACACTGCTTTCTTCATCCCTAACAACCAGTATTTATGTCGTACGTCTTGGTACATATTTTCCACACCAGGATGTACCACCAAATGGGATGTATAGAATTACCTCAACACCTCCTCCCATAACATCACTAGTACTATGGTGTGTCCTCTGAAAAGAGTGATGTTCTCCCCACCTTCATAAAATATTTTAGGAGAATGTCCTGAGGATATCTGAGCACATCGAGTCTCACAGTCAACATCCCCAAGTTGTTCCTCCCTAACTCGCTGAAGGAGTGGGGGAGTGACTATGATAGAGTGGAGGTAAGATTCTCCATCACTATCCTTGAAGGATAACTACAATGCAGCTAGCTGCTCTATCGCCTCACTCAACAACCATAAACCATACCTCTTACTAAGTGAATCTGCCACTACATTCCCATTTCCATGAGTATAGACTATCTCAAAGTCATATTCCTAGAGGAACTCCAACCATCTCCATTTTCTCAACTATTAAAAAGAATACGGGAATCTTTCCATCCATTCAAAAGGATACCCCTTTTAGATGATTGATGTGCACATAGATCCTTTGGTAGTTGGTACTCTCTCTTCATTCCCACATGGATAAGGTGTTAGTAGTCCACCCATAACCATGAACACTAGGTATTAATAATACCTTCCTCTACAAGTCATCCACCTATGACCTTGCTTTCAATTCTCTACGAAATCCCTCTGATATAATGATGTTGATATCGGTGCCATATCGGGGTGTAGAATGATACAGGAGTCCCTCCCCCCTGCGGGGATATAATTCTAGAAACATATTTTGAATGGATGTTCCTGCACTCTTCCACTACTATTGGGAACTAAAAACTCAAAACATCCACTACCATGAGGGTAAGGCTGGCTGACTCAAGAGTGATCGGTTGTACCCTCCTATGAATGAGTTTATCATGTGCTTCCTGGGATTCCTTTTTTTCGACCAAGGAAAACCCCATTCCAACGCTACGGATATACCGCATCCTTTTTTCCTAAAACAGTCGATATGATCATGAACTGTGGATGACCATTACATACCCATACCAACATCGTAAGGACTCGATGCTTCCACCAATAGGTTCCATTCGAAACTCTTACCACAAGGTTCAGATCACATCATCGGTATAAGTGTGATTATTGAGTCTCCTCCCAAAGGTATATCCAGATGTAAGGGTCAAGTCAACGGTTTAACTGGAAATTCTAGGTCTTGAACAAGATTCATGATAATATGGAATGATTTTTACCTATTTATATTAATACATAAGATATTAGTATACAAAAAAATGTAACTAGAGTCATTCCTAGAGCCCTTGAGTCACACTCCTTGACCGCATGCAGCTACTCCCTTCCCCTGTTCTCTAGCTCCTTGAGCCTGGTGGGGACCACATTGGGGTGCTGGTTGTAACATGTCGAAATGTATACCACCTCCTCCTACTCTCCTAGCTCCTCTTCCACATCTGTAACCCTGCAGATTCATCTTTCCCTGTCACTTTATCTTCCCAAAACATTTACACATCCAAGTCTCTGAGAATGACTTCAGTTTCCTACTTTCTCACTGTTGACATTCAATGGTTGTATATGCTCAGCCAAATAATTTTCAACCACAAAGGTCCTCTCTAGAACCCTAACATATGTAGGAATGCATAGAGGAATGGTTCTAGCTCGGATGTCCCTAATCACATCTTGCTCAGAGGTCCGAGCATTGAAGAATTAGTCATATCATATTCATCAAGTACCTATAATGGTCAGTACAACTCGATGAATACTCAGCTATCAATATTTCATCCCGTCAAAACTATAGAAGCTCTTGGGAACACATACCCCTTAGATTTTTATGGCAAGATACCCCCTTCTCTAAGGAAGGATCTCAAGCTCTATCTACGGAAAAAGTCACCTCATCGTAAGATAGGGGTAATCTAAACCCTATCATTTCCCTACTGATCCACATATAATTCTCACTATAAGGACCACCATCTGATCTAATAGTGCCCTAGTTAGAAGGAAACTCAATCACCACCTCAAGCTAGGCCTTAGCCACTTGTGATTCTAGCTCTCCTCGGAACCTGATGGGTATCTATCACTGAAACTTGTGTAAGGAACTCATCCTACATGTGTCCTCTACCGGTAGTGCTGGTAGTAACTTTTGACCATCCGGTAGTGGTATCACTGGGACACTACACAAAGGAACCACCTTGAGCAACAGTCCTTGAACTCAAGCCTAGTCACACTCTGGACTATCCCCATGGTCAGACATTGGATTCCTAGTTGTCTGTCTACATAGAGGCATCTTGAAATAGAATCAAGATAAACAACAGTCAATAAGTTATACCTGGTGAGCTAACTCAAAAGATATCAATAGAAAAAAACATTTTCAAAACACATGCAACTAGTTTTTTCATGTACCGAGTCGAAAAACAGAATTCAGGGTCCTAGGCTATGGATATGTCGGCCGGCACACCAACACTAGACTCCCAGGACTGAAATCCAAACGCAAGACCCTTAACACTATTTCACCATTGAAAACATATAATATCAGTTCTTCTGATAGAACTGGATCCTCTGATACCTCTTTGTTAGAACCCATCCCCCTGGGCCCGTGTTGTGACTACCCCAAGCCTGCCTTCCATAAGACAGGGGTTTGTGACCAGTACTGGAAAGGTGTATCCCTAAAATGGGAAACAATTTCCTTCAAAACTGTACACACACAGACAAGTTACACAGAAAAAGTAAACCACATAGAAAAATAGCTAAAATAAAAGTGATAATTGAAACTAAAGGGGTCAGTATACAAGCCCAAATAAAAGAGATAATACAACAGAAATAGAAAACAACTCCTGAGATCATTCTACAAGGATCCTACCTGAAGGGTAGGTATAGCTCATCACCACGTATCTCCACATCAACCGGTCACCTCCATGCACTGTCTAGTCCTGGATCTCTAATCTCAGTCAAAGTTGTCTATCATCTACACAAGACACATCAAGGTGCGGTAAAATCCCGTGTAGGGGTGCGTATAACAATACCCATTAGGGACCTCGAGACCCCCGAAGGTCTCCTAGAATTCCACAGAAGAAAAACTACAAAGCATGATCTCAATCACAAAGTACAAGAAAAGACTCAGCTCAAACTTGGTATACAACTTAAGTATATAAGTATAGATGATTATTCATAATGTTAGATCATCTTATTCTATTGACAGGATCCACTATTGACCCACACATGATCAATAGATTCTAACCCACAAAGGATCACTAGGCACTGACCCACAAAGGATCAATGAACACTGACCCACACCGGATCGATAGGCACTGACCAACACAAGATTGTTGAGCACTGACCCACATATGATCGATAGGGACTAACCCACAGAGGATCACTAAGTGTTGACCCACTAAGGATCGCTAGATGATGACCAACAGAGGATCACTAGGTGTTGGCCCATAGAGGATCAATGAGTGCTTACCCACAGAGGATCACCGAGATCTGACCCACTGAGGATCTCTATACCTTCATCACGTCACATCCAGCCACTGGATTTCCGCACTAAGAACGCTTGATTATATGAGGATTCACTCCTCAATCCATTTCTCATACCTCAACCACCACGAAGTCCCATGAAGAATTAAGTTGATGAATGGACATATCATAAGGGTTCCAACGCAATAGACGGCACGTCAATCAGATGCACAGTCTGTAAGTTAGGCATTTTAGTGTTGTGGGCCTAGTTGGATTGGAGTCTGATCCAACCAATATGTACTCCAAATATCTCCAAAACCTAAGTGGAGTATAACAAAAAAACTGCCTCATCCTAAGGGTTCCATCACTATAGACGTTTCATCAAACAGTTGTTTGGTTTATGAGATATATCCCTTTAAGTGAAACTAGGCCGTAAGTGTGTCTGGGTCCGGTCTAAACCGGTTGGACCGACCCATCCCAAAGGGGTGGGGTCGTGGGCTTGGCTAGTTGGGTCATGGGATCATCTCTCTAGGCCACGGACTCGGTCATCTGGGTCGTGGGCTAGGAACACTGGGCCACGGGCTCAGCCCAGCTCGCCAGGCCACTGGACCAGCTCGGCCCACTGGCTGGGCACGGCCCTCCAACTGGGCGTGGGGTTCTACACCCATTCTGAAAAAACCATAGTCCATTCAGTTCTTCAAACAGGCAGTGCCAGTCTGGCACCACCCCCCTCCAGCTGACCGGTCTGTTGGACCGGTCTAGGGTCGGACCCGCGGTCAGGGACCGGGTCCGCTGTGGTTGGGGTCTCGGCACTTCCTCCGCGGCAGCCCTTTGGTTTTCGCCTCTTCCACTGTGGCACGCCATTCACTATCAACTCGAATGGATTCGGTTGTCTGCCCCCTATCCCTCGCGGTGCCTTCGGGTGCCGCCATCTCTTCGTGGTTGGGGAGATCCAGCCACCACCTCCTCCGGTAGTCGGCGCTGCCGCACCGGCGGGGCTTCCGTGGGTCTCTGGTGAAGCTCTAGAGGTCCATTTTCTTTTCTAACTACGCCTGCGGGCCTCCCAAGATGCCTTCATCACCACGTGGTCCCAGTTTTGTCTTTCTTCCATATTGGTTAGTCACCATTGATGAAAAAAATCCTTCCAATATCGGCGGAGGGTCTTGGACTTGTTCGGTTTGGCTCGTACCCTCCGTGTTGGTGTTATAAGATGGGAAGAGTTATTTAATCATAAAAACTCCAATAAAGTAACCCCGCATTATTCTCATGTATTAAAGAACTAAACAAAAATCAGTCCATTGGATGGTTTATCTATGTTCTTCATAATATTGATGAACGGGAAAAAGGGATGAATTATGCACATAACCCCTACCTGGAAACGATTGAAGACACTGCAGATGTAGGAGAAGAACCCCCGTTTGTTGGCGCTCGTCATCACCTATTGTTTTCTAGTTCGAATCCTCCAATGGTCATCGAATCTCCGTTCTACATTGGTGGTAGATGTCGCCAGTACTTCATTAGAGTTTCCTCTCATGAGTCACCAAAACCCATGCCCAAGATTTGTTTAAATAGATATTAATCTCTCACATTGTGCTTAACATTATGATTCATTAATTAACCGTAATTAATGAGTCAATTAATCACATAAGTGTTGTCCTTACAAAATCAAAGAAAAGAGAGGTATAAGACATTAAAAGTCTAACATTGCACTATGGTCCCACCAACGTCACTCAATGGTTACAAGGAAAGAATAAAATACTTTGGAGTTATTTTATTTTTTTGTAAGGTCCAAAAATAAAATTTTTCATCCGACCCTTTCTGGTCAAAGTTAAGCTTCCCTTAAGCGAATCCTAGTGCTTCAGATCCAACAGTGCCCTCATATTTTTAATCTGTGCACCGGTTCGAAAGATAGAAATTGTCGCTCACACGTTTACTAAACATACCTTAATAAAGTTCAAAAATTATTAACAGTCACCCTCGACCCGTGCTAGTTGAGGTTAGGCTCTTATTAAGGATAACACACCATCATGAGCTCAACAGTGCTCTCAGATTTCCAATCTGAGTTACCATATAGAGTTAAATAATTTAACAATAAAATAATTTTTACTTATTTATTTTATTTATAGACAAAAACTTACTTCCAATATTGGATCACGTCGGCCAATTTTAGGATCTTCCTAAGGATAGAATACCCTCACGAGTACAGTGGTGGCCTCAGATTTTTAATCTGAGTCACCGTTAGTTAATTCTAATAATCTGAAAAATAAAAAAAAATATTTAAATATTTTAATTACGGTTAAACAATTTTCAGGTTTTTTCTCACTAGAGGCATGCACTTACTAAACTTAAGTCATGACTAGGGTAAACTCGTCATACTAAACTCAATATTTCCCTCGTATTTCTGATCTGGGAACCCATTTAAGAGTTACCATACTTTTTCAGAAAACTACTCATGCGTGATATTTAAAGCTTAATATTTTTCGACGAATCATTCAGGGAACTCCGAGCCTCGAAATCACATTCCATAATTTTTCATAGTCTTCTAATAATTCCATATAATTAAAAAATATAGATAGAATTTCCAGATCTTTACACTTTTTTCAGCATTAATATATGTAACCAATATAGGGAGGTTATAGAGAACCTTTTTCTCTGCTTTTTTTCAATTTTGTTGCTTTGGAATGCAATATTTGAACACTTTTAATTTTAGATACTGATGAAATCTTCCATTAGAATATTAATTAAAAATTAAAAAAGATATTTTCTCTATCCTCATATTAATAATATATTTTAATTGTTAGTGACCAAACTACCACATATAATCTAGTTTGTATGAGACTCTATAATTCACAATGGCACCAAATGCTTTGTTTAATCTACCTTGGTGATAATTTTGGTTGTAATTAATGAGTAAAATTATTTTAAATTGGTTATTATGATAAATGTGGGAATGATTTAACTATTCTCATATGATTGGAAATTTGTGAAAGGTAAAAAACATTTTTTGGAACAATAGAAGTTCTTTGTAATCCTCGCTTTCATAATTAGAAAAAATCAATTTAGATGGTGATTTTAAATGGATCCCAACTCCTTCGAGGTGTAGTATGTTCTCTCTTTATGATAATGAAATTATTAATTAGTAATTAGATGGATCATTTAGATTAACACCATCACATGAAGCAAAGATTTATGGATTAATTTATGATGATACCATTTCATGATAAAATGGTTTGAATAATATATGGTTGGAATGTGATTTCAAATTATTTGTGTAACAAATTAATAATGTTATGGTGTAATATTTGTGGAGACTCGCTACTCGATGGATGGAATGTATATACTTCCTTATCATTCTCAATTTCATTGTCAAATGTGTATATTGGGAATTTATTCCTATGGCGTGTAGTCTCGACAAGAAAGGGGTAGGTATGGATCTCACATTCTTAAAGGATCTCTTATAATAGTTTGTTTAAGATCATGAAAAATATTTTAATAAAATCCATCTCTTCATACATTTGTAAAATTTATTTTTTTCAGTATATTCCATGGATATTTTTATTGAGGAACATAAAAAACACCCAAAAATGAAAATCTGAATAAGGGATTATTAAAAATTAGAGATGAAATGTTATAATTAGATCATATATGATATTATAATCTTGAACATGAAACTACTTTAGAATTATAATAAATTAAAATTTATTATAAATGAGGTTTCACATCACCTTGAATGAATGTAAAAATTTAGTTAAGTTATTTATGTTACAATCTTGTTATTTTCATGTATTATTTATGATTACATTTTTATGATGAAATTTCATGATATATCACTTAATATTATAATTAGTTTTAATGTAATATGGTCATTTTATGAGAATAAATGTTTCTCTTTCATTTTCTCCATATTAATTACTTATGATGTTGAAATATCATTTTCAATGAAAACTAACTTTTATCTCTCTTCGAAAGATATTCATTTTTCATCCCACTCCATGTTTTATATTTTTCTTTGAAATAATGATATTAATATTATTAAATTTATTAATATTGTAATTATTTCCCTCGTTTTAGTTTAAAAAAATGGATTAAAATGAATCTTCTCCACCTTTTTCAAATGATATACATTTGATTTTTTACTAATAATTTGAATGTAATTTTAATTTCAAAATAAAAATCATGAAAATAATTTACCACTGACATGTATTGTCAATTATTTTAAGCTTCCAAAAAAATATTCCATATTTCTTGTTAATGAAATGGGCGTCCTTAATATTTATGATATTTTTATATTTTAATATGTGATTGAAATATAATAGATAGTTTTCCCAAGAAATATTCTAGTGAAATTTTAAATTAATTTTTCCTTTATGAAAACATCCTTTGATATTATATAATCCTTTTAGAGGATATGATCCAATGATACAATAATTATTCCTTCTATGGAAGACTTATGGTTTTGATGATGAAATATAAATGAATATTATTTTATTTTCTACGGGATAAGTTATTATGAATGTCTTTATAATACTATATAATACATATGAATGAATTTATGATTATGTGATAGGTGGGACCATAATTATATATCCCTCAAATGAATTGTGTAATTTATAATAGTTTATGTGTAAAATAGGTACACATGAGGTTATAGGATGCCTGAAATAGGGCACATGGGAGGTTATCCCAAGCCCGAAGTAGGTACATGGATAATTAAACCAAGGAAACATGTTATTAATGTCTTGGTGGGTAGTCTTGATTGTTGATTAATTAGATTATAATTATTCCAAATTTTATTCCACTCTTTTATTAAATTATTGTGTCCCAATATGTTAGGTCCTCATGGATCATGTTATTTTATCCCATTACGATTCATGACTTATGAAATTCCATGATATATTCCATAACTCAAGATAATGAATTTTGATATGCAATATATGGTTTTCAAATAACAACAAAAAAGTTATCATACCCTTATTATTATGTTATGCTTATCTGATCATTGATATATCCCTTGTTTACCCTTACTGAGCATTTGATATCATTATTTCAAATATTTAATTTTCTTAGGTTATAAAGAAAGTTTTAATGTATGATGCATATTATAAGGGTGTTGGTAGTGAAACACTATATGGGAGATGATGTAGATATATTATATATATGTTTTCTATGTATCCAAGATTCAAAGTCACAAAAACTATATGATTAAGGATTGGATTATAAAATTATATATTTAATATTCAACTATTATGTTGTATTATTTAATTATGGAATGTATATGTCACTATATATTTTAAACAAAGAATGAAATGTCAATATAATTGTGAATCCATTACTGAGTGCCCAGTAATATCATCATAATGAACAATTGTCCCTTTGAAAGGATTGATTAACTATTCAACAAACTCACAGTATCCCAGTAATACTCAAAGTTTAATCTCTGGTCTAGTTTTAGTTGTTTAAAGTAGATGATAGAATATATCTATATGACAACCATATTTATAATATATGGACACTATTAATTAATAATGATGTTATTTATACATACTAATAACCCTTAAATCTGAATGGACATTTCAAATAGAGTAATCATGAACTAATAAAAAAAATATGGTATCCTTTATTGATGAAATTATCATCTACTAAAAATGTATGGAAGAACATAAACAGTATATTAGATTTTATTGGAAACATTAAGAAAGTAAAAGAAATTGTCTATTTTTTTGTTAGTCTGACATTCAGATGTAATAAGTCACATTCATAGGTCATGTCATCACAAGTGTGGAAATTTATGTTTACCCCTAAATGAAAAAAGTAATTTAAAAAATTTACATTCCTTCAAGTATCATGTAAATACATAGTTTTCATGGATTAACATGGTACTACTAATGGTCTATAGGAAAAATGAAATGGTTTTCTTGCCAAAATATTATGTTAAAATTGAAAGGGGTAAGGTTTTTATGGATGTAGAATTGTGAGGAATGATTTATGGAGCTCAAGAATAGGCTAATAATCATTTACTTACACAGGTACCATGTAGTGGATATTGGTTTTTGATTTAAAGTGTAACATAAAATAATGTTTTAGGATTTTTACTCATAAAGAATGATAAAGTGACAACATATTCATGAAGATAGATGATGATACAATAGTATAACTACTTGAGTAAATATCTGTAGTTTCCATTTGAGGTTTTAATTTTAGAATGTAGTGATTAACCCTATATGGTGAGAATTGTAACACATATATAAATTAAATGAGTAATGTATACATCCATACATAAAGTCACCATCATGTTTCTATAAATATGGTCACATATGATCATGGACTATGAGTGATCAATTAACAACCATCCTAGAATGGAGAGTAAGTAATTTTATGCTCTTAGTGGAAAATAACATGATTGTCTACCCATGATGTAGATTGATAATAGCCCTATCATTATGGATATTACATGGATATATAATGAAATAATAAAAATAGAGAGGTTATCTTATCATTGAAATATTATTACCCAATCATCTATCCTATAGATGACCAATTATTCATAAAGGGATAATTTGTAGATTTAAAAGAAGGTGGTAACAACAATGGGAGTGAAGATTCATTAATTTGAAACTGATAATGATGGTGTCATTTTCTTTGGAATTATTCTTTATATTCCATCATAATATAAGATAATGAAAAATATAATCTTTAATTATGAAATATCATAATTATACATCCATCCAAGATGTATCAAAATGTAATGGTATCTTAAAAAAATGGTGGGAGAACATGATGAAATAGATTTATCAGTACACCTAAAAGTGCTTTGTATGTTAGTAAATTGAAGTGTGGTGATCTATGTCAGAGGGAAGGATTAAAGAATCACTTATACCCATATGGAAATATGTGAACATCACCATTATTTTTCTTCTGAATAAGTGAAAAGGAATAATGTGATATGGGTTTTGGTGGTTTGACTCACCATGACTGCTGAATTCATAGTCATTTTGGAATTTAATTTTTCACTTCACCAAATTACAAAGTTATACGTAAAAATGTTGTCAGGATACATGGTGAACCACTTTTGATCCTTTTGGATCATGATACAAGGTTTAAATATAAATTATAGAGTATTCCCCATCATGCATTGAATAATGAACTGAAATTCGGTGTGACCTATCTCCCTCAAAATGATTTCCAATCAAAAAGGACTATTCAAACACTCCGGGCAATGCTAAGAGCTTTCTCAATAAAATTTAATAGTGGATACTGTTTTCTATATCCTTAAGAAGTATAATTTTATAGTAATTAAAATTATTTATTTATTTTCTTTCATTAAAATGGATTAATACTTTTAATATTATATTGATTATATTATATTAAACATTGATAAAATAATAGTATTTCATTTCGTAAAATATCAATATGTTTCTTGTTATGATCTATTATAATGTTTTATTCAAGTGACATGATGTATTCATAGGTTTTATAAGTCATTTGGTAACTTAATGTATAATTTATAAGTCATTTTAGTGTTCCCATGTAGCCCAGTTACTAAACGCTATGTAGCCTTTTGGAATCCATGAATCTCTTTTATAAATAACATATTAGGTTTTCCAGAATTAGTTAACTTAATTATTAAGATCGTATCATGATCTACGTGAATCTAAATTGGTTGGTTGTTTTTTTGTAAAGATAAAAAATATATGATATTTAATTATATGATATTTAGTTCTTAATCAATCTATATGTTTTCAGAAATTAGCTATGAACTAAATATATATTTTCAAATTTATTTCTGTCAAGTTACAAAAATATATTCATACTATTGTTTAATTATAACAGGAGATATATAGGAATAATTAATTTGATTATTGATTATTTTTAAATCTAATGACAATTTTAAAATTTAAGTCAACAAGACTGAAAGCCAATTCTACCATTAATAAGGTCTATTTTTTGTCTGAAATTAGGGAGGTCAATCTGCCTTTAGTCATTAGGAATTTGAATACATAAATGACCAATGTGATGAATTTGGATATGTGATTCACCTACATGATTAATTCACTTACGTGAATCGTCTATGTGATTAATTTTATTATTTTCAGTTCTTTCATTTTGAGGTTGAGGTATGTAGAGAAAAAACTCGTACTTGGAAAACTATTATATGGATTTGTCTATACAGTTCATTGAAATTTTAATTGTTATTAAAAAATATTTATATTTTATTTGTTTTACATATTATTTCATGTTTTTATTTTTTATATATTTATTTTATATATTAAAATTTTCCTAATTACATTATAATTTCATATTAATTATGTTGAACCTATGGAAAGTTTTTTCATTGTTTTCAATATATTTTTGCAAAGGTAAATGGATGTTTTATTTTCATTCATTAAACATATATCCTTATGCTCAAATTTCTTTTTATTTTTATGGTGTTCTATTTGATTATATTCTTTCTAAATTAATATTATTTGATATTAAAGTCGTTAAAACATTATTTAAAACAATAAATATATTTTTGTTTTGTTTTGATTTTATTCACAAGCTTATTACATATTTTAGATGGATTTTTTTTGAATTTTGTCACGACCCATCCTCAGGGCCCGTGCCGTGACTACCCCAAGCCCGCCTTCCATAGGACAGGGGCTGGCGACTAGCACCAAGGCGAAAATCCCGGTAAAAAGGGAAGGCATTGCCTTTGTAAAGTAAACAAGCACCACAGAGTAAGCAAGCGGAAAAGTAAACACTAAGTAAAAACAGAGTGCGGAAAAGTAAATGAGCCAGTATACAAACCCAAATGAAAGTAAAGTACAACTCGAAAGGGAAAACAACAACTGTAAAGTAAAAGCCGCAACACCGAGCTGTCCACTGGAAATCCCACCTGAAGGGTGGGTACAGATAGCTCCACTGCTCCTCGGGTCCCACCGTCCGCTCCGAGCACGTCTCGCCCAGTGGTCCACCTCCAGGTACTGACTCGTCGTGTAGTCCACCTCCGGGTACCGTCTAGTCCTCGAACACTCGGCCTCCATCAGCACTGTCTGTCGTCTGCAACCAACACAACGAGGTGCGGGCATAGCCCGTGCAGGGGTGAGTATAACGATACTCAGTAGGGACCCCAAGACCCTCAAGGTCTCTCTAAAACCAACAAGGATAACCACAAAGAAGATCTCAACAGATAACCTCTACTTAGATATATGCCCATACATATACCTAAGTTATCAAGTAACCCATCTCAATCATGAGGCAAACACAAGGTCAAAAGTCTCAGCTCAAACCAGGATTTTCATCATCGAAACCGTAACTGCTGAAGAGCTCCGTATCTGGAGTGTACAGTGGTCCTGTCACAACTCTGAGGTACTGCTCACTAACTTAAGACTGCTGTAGTACTCCACCTATCGATTATTGCGGGCCAGCCGCTACCACCAAATGCTCCCATGTGCCACTACAACCAAGCGCACCACTTTCGTGGGTCTGCCGCTACAACCAAGCGCTCCCATGTGCCGCTACAACCAAGCACACCTCTGTCGTGGGTCTGTCGCTACAACCAAGCGCTCTCATGTGCCGCTACAACCAAGCGCACCTCTGTCGTGGGTCTGCCGCTACAACCAAGCGCTCCCATGTGCCGCTACAACCAAGCGCACCTCTGTCGTGGGTCTACCGCTACAACCAAGCGCTCCTATGTGCCACTACAACCAAGCGCACCTCTGTCGTGGGTCTGCCGCTACAACCAAGCGCTCCCATGTGCCGCTACAACCAAGCGCACCTCTGTCGTGGGTCTGCCTCTACAACCAAGTGCTCCCATGTGCCGCTACAACCAAGCGCACCTCTGTCACACACCGAGTCATTCGATCAGCAGTCGTCGGGTCTCAGTCAGCTACACGGTCTCCGTGCTCCGCCCGCTCGTCTCCGGGAGGGTCCGCTCCACGAGCTACTGGTCGATACTCCAAGTTTCACAAAGTCCCGCAAGGAAGTATCTCAAAGGACCACCTCGACATAGGGGTCTCAACGCAACAGACGGCGCGTCAATCGGACGCCCGGTCTGTGAGTTATTAGCCTTTTCGTCCCAGGGGCCCGGTTGGTTTCGTGAGCGAACCAATCCGTCCGTAACTCAACTATATCTCGAACACTCACAAGTTATACTCATAGGGACCGTTTTTCAATGTGATCACCAATGCTGCTGACGGTTCGTCAAACGGACGTCTGGTCTGAAAGATATCAGCTTTTCCGTTCCAAGGGCCCGGTTGGATTTCAGTGCGATCCAACCCGGCCACTATCCACTGTAACCCAAAACTCGGGCGAAGGATTCCAAAAGTTTGGTATCATCAATAGGAACTCAACGCAATAGACGGCGCGTCAATCGGACGCCCGGTCTGAGAGTTATTGGCTTTTTCGTCCCAAGGGCCCGGTTGGTTTTCGTGAGCGAACCAGCCCGACCGCACTCCGACGGCATCCAAACCTCGAGCGGAGTAAGCCAAAATATCCGTCTCACTTAGAGGAAACTAACAAAGCTGACGGCACGTCAATCGAACGTCCGTAGCTCAAGATATGAGCGTTTCCGCTCCGAGGGCCCGGTTGGTTTCGTGTACGAACCAACCCGGCCGATCTCAAAGTATTCCGAAACCTTGAGTGTGATACCGAAACGACCGTCTCGATCCAAGGATCGCGTTGCCGCTGACGGCGGGTCGTTTGGAGGCCCGTAGCTCAAGATACGGCCATTTGAACGAAGTCCGTCCGAAGACGGGGGGTCCGGGCCCGGGCCGACCCGGCCCGACCCCCCCCCCCCTGGTTGGCCCGAACCGGGTCGGGTCCGACTCGGTTGGCCCGGCCCGGCCCGGCCAGTGCCAGTCCGGCTCGGCTCGGCCGAGCGGCCGAGGGGCCGAGCGGCCGACGCGGGGGAAAGCTGCCGCCCCGCGTGACACACCCGCGGCACCCGCAGGGTGTCGGCCGGACACCCGCGGGGTGCCGCCGCCTCCGGCCGCCGGCGCTGCCGCGCCGGCGACCCGCGCCACCACCGGCTTCCGCGGGCCGCCGGAGTCGCTCCGGTGGCCCGTTTTCCTTCTCGTCCGCGCCGTTGTTCCTCCCGGGTTCCGTTCTTTACTGCGGGATCATCAAACACCCGTTGCGGCACGTTCCGTCGTCGCCCGCCAAATCCGCAAAACACGAAGAACGGCGGAGGGTTGTCGGGCCGTGTTCGTTTGACCCGCACCCTCCGCGTTAGATAAAAACAACAGGAGAAATTGTTCAACACATGAACTGACAATTTTAATAAAATAAAATTCTTCATTTGAAACCGGCTTTTAAGTTTTTAAAGAACGTTCACGGGAATATAAAGAGGGGTATTCCAAAATTATAAAATCCCAACCTCGTTGATCGTCGCGCGTGGGCGTTCTTCGCGGAAAGGCTCGTCGCGGAAGAGGGGGATCTTCGCGTCGTCGCGGAAAGGCGTCGCGTCGTCGCGGAAGAGGATTCGTAGACGAAGACGGAGGTTGTCCGAGGTGTTACGGCGTCTCCCTTCCTTTGATGTGGAAAGAAGAACGAGAGATGGCGCGTCGTCGTTCTTCGGAAGAAGGACGTGACGACGTTCTTCGTCGGAGACCGATTCATTCTTCACGTTCTTCGTCGTTGAAGAATATGTTCTTCAAGCCTCCCAAATCCTCCCAACGTGACAAGACTCAAAAAAAAAAAAAAAGCCCAAGTCTTATTTTATTAACACAAGATAAGAAATTGAATTTCAAAAGAAAAGAAATGATCAATTAATCTCAAAGAATTAATTGTAACAAATTAACAGCCCAATTAAATGGGGCGTTTCTTAACCAGAAAAACGCACGGTTGACTTCTTTTAATAGGGGGGTGCGGGTGCGTTACTTAAGAAGAAAAGAAACGGTGGGGCTCGTGCGGGCCCCACCTCACAAATATCCTACCAAGGGGGTAGGATATTCCTGGATAGCACCCTATCCAGTTCAACTCAATTCAAGCCGCCTTTAAGTGGCTTCAAGTGGCTTCCAAGCGGCTTAAGTGAAATAAAATAAAGTTGTCGCAAAATTGTTTTATTTCTTAACTTTAAGCCCGAAAATTAAAAACCACACCCGAGCAAACGCAACTCCGGAAGAGGCGTTTCTAAGCGAATACCAGCGCTGCGATTTCATTGGTGCCCTCAGAATTTGATTCCGGGCACCGGTTCAAAAGATAGAAAAACTCGCTCATCCGTTCACTTAACGTACCCGAGCCAAACTTCAGAAAATGATTCCGGGCACACCAGGCCTCGGAATCAGGTGCCTTCAGAAACTGCGTTCTTGTAAAATTCCAAAGAAAATTAAGAAAAAAATTTCCTTGAAATTTACGGGTCTTTACATTACTCCGACCACAGGGCTTTACGTCCCCGTAAAGCTTCAACACAAACTAGGGATACAAAGGCGGTACTGAGCACGCATCTGAGCCTTCCGCTTCCATGTGCTCACCTGGACCTTCTCTATCGTGGCCCGGACCTCCTTTGGTCCCACTAGAGCTGCTATGATTTCTTCCTTGCTGATAAGAGAAATCTGGTCTCATCCCCTGGATGAACCACGTTCTTCGCCTAAAACAGTCAATCCCGGCATGGATGGTACTAACCCATACCAAGGATGACGTTGTAAGGCCTCGACGCTACTACCAAGAGATCCAACCGTTACTCTCGCCTCCAAGGGTTGAGTCACACTATCGGCTTCAGTGTGTGATAACTGGGTCTCCTCCAGTAGATGTCTCACGGGTGAGGGTCAAGTCAACAATCTAAACCGGAACCTCTTAGTAACAACACAAGAGAGGACAGGAAAGTAAATGCCACAAGAAAAGGTGTCTTTTATTACTGCAGCTCAAGTACAAAGACACAAAGCATCTATAAACACACATCAACAAAACTAGAAGCAACGTGAACAAAAGTCTCCAGGTCTGGAGTTAGTCCCGCTCCTGTCCATCTGCTCCCGGAGCTCCATGATCGTAGGCCTCAGCTGCCTGAAGCTGAGATCTCCCATGTCCTCCTGTCCCCTGCGGTCGGGGTGGACCTCCTGGTGGTGGTGGTGGCAACATCCCGAAGCGTCGTCCACCTCCAGCTGCACGACCAACTCCCCTGCCATGGCCGCCTGCTCCTTGCGGTCCGCCTTGATCGAACCTCTGCCTCTACCTGGGGGGCCCTTCGTTCATCTGCTAGTCATTCGTATGGCGGGTCGGACAGTCACGAGCCATGTGACCAACCCCACCGCAGGAGTAACACTTCCCTCTCATGGCAAGTCGTTTCCCACCCCGAGTGCCTCGCGAAAACGATCCAGAGTCATGCTGTCGACCACCTGTAGGTCCAGTCCTCTTGGACCCCTGCGTCATCCGTCTACTACCCACTGCAGAAGACTCTGCCGCATGCCGGTAAGTGGTGGGTCCTGCTGCTGGAGACTGCTCAGCAAGGAAACTCTCCACTAAGAGGGATCGCTCCAACACCCCTGCCTGAGTCGGAATGTTGAGGGAGATCATCGAAGCCCTGATCTCATGCCTCAGTCCCTGCTCGAAGGTCCGGGCCCGGAAGAACGGGCCCCGTACCATATCTGTGGAGTAGCGCGAGAGATCAGTAAATCTCACCGAGTACTGGGCCACTGACATGCTGCCCTGCCGCAGCTGTAGTATCTCCTGGATGCGCACCGCTCAGAGGGTGGCTAGGACGAACTCGGAGCGGAAGATGCTCTCAAAGTCCGTCCAGAGGAGATATGCCTCGTCGTGCACCTGGAGCATCAAGCTCCACCATCTGCCTGTTGCCGCGTGCAGGAGACTCGCTGCGAGGATCACCATGAGGTCTGCTGGTGTCCTCACTAATCTGAAAACCCGAACAACTGCCTCCAGCCAGTCCTCGGCGGCCTGAGGGTCCGTCTCCCCGCGGAACCTAGGCGGTCGCTGGCGCTGGAACTCATGCAGTGCACTAAGTCGACGTGCATCGTCAGCGGCTGAGGCTGGTAGCATCGGTGCCTCGGTGGGTATAGGTACCGCCGGTGCCTCAGTTGTCAAAGGGCCTTGTACCGAGTCCTCGACGCTCGGTGGGCTGTCATCACGCTCCACTCTCGGAATCCTAGCTGGCTGTCGTTGTGGGGCCATCCTGAAAGAAACAGGTGTGCCACGGTCAGGACAGTATACCTGGTGAGCTGACACAAGTAATCACAAGGAAAACTTGAAACACACATGCAATCAATGTTTTCGTGCATTAAGTCGGAAATCAGAAGTCAGGGTCCTGGTGTACGGATACGTCGGCCGCCGCACCAACACTGGACTCCCTAGACTGATAACCACACCCAATACGCTAAACACTATTGCTTCACATAGAAGAAAGATTAGAGTCCCCGGTAGAACCGACCACCTCTGATACCAATTTGTCACGACCCGTCCTCAGGGCCCGTGTCGTGACTACCCCAAGCCCGCCTTCCATAGGCCAAGGGCTGGCGACTAGCACCAAGGCGAAAATTCCGGTAAAATGGGAAGGCATTGCCTTTGTAAAGTAAACAAGCACCACAGAGTAAGCAAGCGGAAAAGTAAACACTAAGTAAAAACAGAGTGCGGAAAAGTAAATGAGCCAGTATACAAACCCAAATGAAAGTAAAGTACAACTCGAAAGGGAAAACAACAACTGTAAAGTAAAAGCCGCAACACCGAGCTGTCCACTGGAAATCCCACCTGAAGGGTGGGTACAGATAGCTCCACTGCTCCTCGGGTCCCGCCGTCCGCTCCGAGCACGTCTCGCCCAGTGGTCCACCTCCAGGTACAGACTCGTCGTGTAGTCCACCTCCGGGTACCATACAGTCCTCGAACACTCGGCCTCCATCAGCACTGTCTGTCGTCTGCAACCAACACAACGAGGTGCGGGCATAGCCCGTGCAGGGGTGAGTATAACGATACTCAGTAGGGACCCCGAGACCCTCAAGGTCTCTCTAAAACCAACAAGGATAACCACAAAGAAGATCTCAACAGATAACCTCTACTTAGATATATTCCCATACATATACCTAAGTTATCAAGTAACCCATCTCAATCATGAGGCAAACACAAGGTCAAAAGTCTCAGCTCAAACCAGGATTTTCATCATCGAAACCGTAACTGCTGAAGAGCTCCGTCTCTGGAGTGTACAGTGGTCCTGTCACAACTCTGAGGTACTGCTCACTAACTTAAGACTGCTGTAGTACTCCACCTATCGAGTATTGCGGTCCAGCCGCTACCACCAAGCACTCCCATGTGCCGCTACAACCAAGCGCACCACTGTCGTGGGTCTGCCGCTACAACCAAGCGCTCCCATGTGCCGCTACAACCAAGCGCACCTCTGTCGTGGGTCTGCCGCTACAACCAAGTGCTCCCATGTGCCGCTACAACCAAGCGCACCTCTGTCGTGGGTCTGCCGCTACAACCAAGCACTCCCATGTGCTGCTACAACCAAGCGCACCTCTGTCGTGGGTCTGCCGCTACAACCAAGCACTCCCATGTGCCGCTACAACCAAGCGCACCTCTGTCGTGGGTCTGCCGCTACAACCAAGCGCTCCCATGTGCCGCTACAACCAAGCGCACCTCTGTCGTTGGTCTGCCGCTACAACCAAGCGCTCGCATGTGCCGCTACAACCAAGCGCACCTCTGTCGTGGTTCTGCCGCTACAACCAAGCGCTCCCATGTGCCGCTACAACCAAGCGCACCTCTGTCACACACCGAGTCGTTCGATCAGCAGTCGTCGGGTCTCAGTCAGCTACACGGTCTCTGTGCTCCGCCCGCTCGTCTCCGGGAGGGTCCGCTCCACGAGCTACTGGTCGATACTCCAAGTATCACAAAGTCCCGCAAGGAAGTATCTCAAAGGACCACCTCGACATAGGGGTCTCAACGCAACAGACGGCGCGTCAATCGGACGCCCGGTCTGTGAGTTATTAGCCTTTTCGTCCCGGGGGCCCGGTTGGTTTCATGAGCGAACCAATCCGTCCGTAACTCAAATATACCCCGAACACTCACAGGGTATACTCATAGGGACCGTTTTTCAACGTGATCACCAATGCTGCTGACGGTTCGTCAAATGGACGTCTGGTCTGAAAGATATCAGCTTTTCCGTTCCAGGGGCCCGGTTGGATTTCAGTGCGATCCAAACCGGCCACTATACACTCTAACCCAAAACTCGGGAGAAGGATGCCAAAAGTTCCGTATCATCAACAGGAACTCAACGCAATAGACGGCGCGTCAATCGGACGCCCAGTCTGAGAGTTATTGGCTTTTTCGTCCCAAGGGCCCGGTTGGTTTTCGTGAGCGAACCAGCCCGAACGCACTCCGACGGCATCCAAACCTCGAGCGGAGTAAGCCAAAATATCCGTCTCACTTAGAGGAAACTAACAAAGCCGACGGCACATCAATCGGACGTCCGTAGCTCAAGATATGAGTGTTTCCGCTCCGAGGGCCCGGTTGGTTTCGTGTACGAACCAACCCGGCTGATCTCAAAGTATTCCGAAACCTTGAGTGCCATACCGAAACGACCGTCTCGATCCAAGGATCGCGTTGCCGCTGACGGCGGGTCGTTTGGAGGCCCATAGCTCAAGATACAGCCATTTGAACGAATTCCGTCCGAAGACGGGGGGTCCGGGCCCGGGCCGACCCGGCCCGACCCCCCCTGGTTGGCCCGAACCGGGTCGGGTCCGACTCGGTTGGCCCGGCCCGGCCCGGCCAGGGCCGGTCCGGCTCGGCTCGGCCGAGCGGCCAACGCGGGGGAAAGCCGCCGCCCCGCGTGACACCCCCGCGGCACCAGCGGGGTGTCGGCCAGACACCCGCGGGGTGCCGCGTGACAACCCCGCGGCACCCACGGGGTGTCGCCCTGGACACCCGCGGGGTGCCGCGTGACAACCCCGCGGGGTGTCGCGCTGGACACCCGCGGGGTGCCGCGGGACAACCCCGCGCCACCCGCGGTGTGTCGCGCTGGACACCCGCGGGGTGCCGCCGCCTCCGGCCGCCGGCGCCGCCGCGCCGGCGACCCGCGCCACCACCGGCTTCCGCGGGCCGCCGGAGTCGCTCCGGTGGCCCGTTTTCCTTCTCGTCTGCGCCGTTGTTCCTCCCGGGTTCCGTTCTTTACTACGGGATCATCAAACACCCGTTGCGGCACGTTCCGTCGTCGCCCGCCAAATCCGCAAAACACGAAGAACGGCGGAGGGTTGTCGGGCCGTGTTCGTTTGACCCGCACCCTCCGCGTTAGATAAAAACAACGGGAGAAATTGTTCAACACATGAACCGACAATTTTAATAAAATAAAATTGTTCATTTGAAACCAGCTTTTAAGTTTTTAAAGAACGTTCACGGGAATATAAAGAGGGGTATTCCAAAATTATAAAATCCCTACCTCGTTGATCGTCGCGCGCGGGCGTTCTTCACGGAAAGGCTCGTCGCGGAAGAGGGGGATCGTCGCGTCGTCGCGGAAAGGCGTCACGTCGTCGCGGAAGAGGATTCGTAGACGAAGACGGAGGTTGTCCAAGGTGGAACGGCGTCTCCCTTCCTTTGATGTGGAAAGAAGAATGAGGGATGGCGCGTCGTCATTCTTCGGAAGAAGGACGTGACGACGTTCTTCGTCGGAGACCGATTCGTTCTTCACGTTCTTCGTCGTTGAAGAAGATGTTCTTCAAGCCTCCCAAATCCTCCCAACGTGACAAGACTCAAAAAAAAAAATAAGCCCAAGTCTTATTTTATTAACACAAGATAAGAAATTGAATTTCAAAAGAAAAGAAACGATCAATTAATCTCAATGAATTAATTGTAACAAATTAACAGCCCAATTATATGGGGCGTTTCTTAACCAGAAAAACGCACAGTTGAATTCTTTTAATAGGGGGGGAGGGTGCGGGTGCGTTACTTAAGAAGAAAAGAAACAGTGGGGCTCGTGTGGGCCCCACCTCACAAATATCCTACCAAGGGGGTAGGATATTCCTGGATAGCACCCTATCCAGTTCAACTCAGTTCAAGCCGCCTTTAAGTGGCTTCAAGTGGCTTCCAAGCGGCTTAAGTGAAATAAAATAAAGTTGTCGCAAAATTATTTTATTTCTTAACTTTAAGCCCGAAAATTAAAAACCACACCCTAGCAAACGCAACTCCGGAAGAGGCGTTTCTAAGCGAATACCGGCGCTGCGATTTCATCGGTGCCCTCATAATTCGATTCCGGGCACCGGTTCAAAAGTTAGAAAAACTCGCTCGTCCGTTCACTGAACGTACCCGAGCCAAACTTCGGAAAATGATTCCGGGCACACCAGGCCTCAGAATCAGGTGCCGTCAGAATCTGTGTTCTTGTAAAATTCCAAAGAAAATTAAGAAAAAAAATTCCTTGAAATTTACGGGTCTTTACAAATTTGATATAACAAATACAAACATAATATTTTCATGGGATCATTAAATAACTTGTTATTATATTTCTTTAAACTATTACTTTCAATGATTTCAACGTTATCTAAATTAGTCTTCATTATTTAAATTTTTTATCATCAGTTGAGAAATATTTTAGGAATGATAAATTCTCTATTTTTTCTCTCTCTATGATAATTCAGTTTATCATTTTTTTAAATTTTAAATTAACTAACATCACTTAGATATGTGGGGTTTATTTTATTTTATAATCATATTTAGGTCTTATATCTATGTGCTAGAAAAGATATATGCTACTCATGAGATACTTATTCAACAATTGGATTCATAGTTTCAAGTGATATAAAAAAAAGATTGTAGTGTTGTTAATACTATGAGGTGATATAAAATATTTCCATAATGAACATTTCTCACTAATTCTATATGACCCTCAAAGTCTAAACAAATACTTTGACGACTTCATTTATTTCCTTCATAACAAAAACAATCTGATCAGACCCTCAAGTCTAGTACATGTGTTCTATTCTTATTCTATATATTTTATTATTGTTTCTTGAGTCTGTAAAATATCTTCCCATATTTTAAATTGTTTGATATTATATTTATGAATTTTCATATAAAACAATTATCTATATTCATGGTTTGACTCTTATATTCAAACTTGAGGACCGTTCAGGTTGGTACATTACCTAGATAACCTATTTTCATTTTTCATAATTTGTCCAAGACCAATAAACATTATTTCCTAAATAATATTGAAGAAAAAAATAACATCACAATTCATTATTCTCAACTACTATAACTAAATTGTATCAACAATTTCACATTTGATAAGGTTGAAATACCAACTATTATCATAATTATATCATTTTAAATTCAATTTAACATTTATAATCCCAATGTTGTTTATATTACAATTAAAAAAATAGTTCAATTGTATCTATATCAAGAAATCACAAAGATTTAGTAAGTTGTATCAAGTTCTTGTATCATTCCATGAATCATTTAATATCTCAAGAAGGGCCAAAGGCTGGAAAAGCTAATAGGTGTCCACACATCTCAGTCTCAACACCAGATGACCATAAAAAATCTAATGGGGGTGTATGCATGTGTAAATCATTGAAAATAGGATAAACAAATTATTTAGGATGTGTAATCAATATTTCATCATGATAGAATATATTTCACATGCTAGATTAAATGACACAGAAAAGAGGTATATGTTCAAGACCACTAACCTCAAAATTAGAGTTGATGCTGACAAATAGAAGTATTTAATGTAATGATAAAACTCCTTCTTCCATCCAATCAATAATTACTAATGATACTTCCAACCCACACAAAATCTAAGGATTTCTTTGTGTAATCAAATAGAGATGATAAGAGATATGGAAGACTAATTCTTACTTTTAATCTCACAATCAATAGCATGAATATCTTATGATAATGAGCCTCTAGATCGATATGAATTCCCATTTTTCAACATTGGAGATATATTCAATGAGAGGAGATCTAAATTATCAATACATTATCATTATATTGGTTTTTATGGCTCAGTAGGACCCTATAATGTTGCAAATGTGTGGTTTATGTAGTAACACCCATGTTTTCCATATCTACTTAAAACACCATTTCCTCATCTTGAAAACCAAATAAAACTGGTTTTATATTGAAATTTTTTATTTTACAGCACAATGATTCAATTATATCCTAGATCAACAGTTTTAAAATATATTATATTTTATGGTATCAGCTTACAAAATTTACATCACAAATTTTGAATTTATGGGATTAATTCACCTGTATTCATATTTCACAACTTACTCCTCCTATATAAGATGAAAACCTCACATCAAACTAAACTACGACTCTATAATTAAGGATTAAAGTATAAACAACTAGCCAAAAGGGGATTAATGTGAAACTCAAAGAGAGGAATTACTAGAAAAATATGGGATCGTATACCATCTACACCATATAAGAGCTCATATGTGTGTTACTCGAAGTATCGCTATGGGATATTAAATAAAATCATAGAAAATTGTTTCCCATATTAGACTCTCTCTCCCATGTCTCCTATTGAAAATTCATATGCTTCCACTACACTATCACTAGAGACAACTTCTTCCCCAAAAGTTATTCAAATAATAGTCCTTAATATAAATTATATTTTTATCAAAGGTTTCATAAAAATATTTCTTGAAATTATCAACATATATCACATTAGAAGTGTTAGGATGATATATTATAGATGTTACATGTGAAATAAATTATTCATGGAGTTCTATCTTAGTTGAATGGAAAATTGGTATGTCGGTAATTAAACCATTTCTACAATCTCGTATGCGCATAAAATTATAGGTCCTAGCTTTCCCTATTTTATAATAAGTATTTTATCTTGACTAGGAAGATTTAATAAAAAACCTAAAACTCTAGTGGTTTCCTTAGGTTGTCATCATAATATTTTCATCATCTATATATGGTCACCAACAACTTTCTGATCAACTAATCCAACTCAAATGTATATTTTACAATATTATGTCCAACATGTGTTGAATACCTATTTTAACTAGAAAAGTGTTGGAAGACATGGTCTTCTATAAAAATACTCCCAAATATCAATTTTTATTCATTATTGGAAGTTATTCTAATATGAAAACTCCATGAGTGCTATAGGTTTCTCCCGAGATCTAGAAAAATACCAAACACGGCCTCACAAAATATATTGAAAAATATGGATCATCTGATCATATTGGTTTCAAAAATAGAATGAAATGAAATACATAGAACAATCTATAATCCTAGATCATTTTGGAGTCCCTCAAAAATCAGGATGTGAATTGAGGATCTTGGTCAGAAATGATACTCTTTAGAAAAACATGCGGTCACGCCATATCCTACACATAGAGATTACCCATATAATCAATGGTGATGATATCCTTGATATGAAATAAATGAGATACCTACACACCAGTAAATCCTTGATTACCCATACTATATCATTATTTTAGGGTGTCCTAGTAAATCTTATCACAAAATCTACAATGAAATTATCCAATTACCATTTTGAAATGGGTTGTTGTTTTAACAACCTACCAAGCCTCTACTGTTCATCTTTCACACACTAACTGGTGAAAATTATTCCATAAATCAAGATTCCACCATATTTATTCTTACCCACCAATTAGATATGTGGATATAACAATACATATTTCTTAGGCACATATTTACTACCCATTTAGATGTATAAAACTCTCTCATCATCTACTCATGGAAACCTGTAAGAACCCATAATTTCTATCATAAAAGATGAACATCACCACTTCTAAGAGACCATACTGATGGTGGATCCCCACCATATATGATGTCTTTATAAGATTAACCCTTCAAATTAGATATATACTTTTTCTTTATCTAGTTATGATGCATAAGTAATACAATTTTTGAAGATGGAGATACCCATCCCTACAAATCATGAACATCGAGATGCATTTATAAAAATAGTCTCATTATCTGCCACTCATTTCATGGAATCCATAGAGAATCTTTCTATATAGTTCAATTGAAGGAATATTTAATGATGTTTATATTTATTACTATGAATACCAATGATAAATTGAAAGACTATAGAACTAAATCCACCACCTCTACTGAAGTTTTAGGTATCCCTTGTAAATGATGTACATGAGGATCTTATGGTCTATATGAACCACAATCCCCTCACCCAATAGATAGTGTCTCCAACACTATAGTGTTTATACCACCACATCAATATCCATATTATGAGATGGAAAATTCCACTCATGTTTTCATACCTTTTTGGAACTATAAGAAACTAATCAATCCTCCTATATCAAAACTACATCAAGTCTAGCTCTAGTATCAGTACAATACAGGGTATAATTATTACCTATAATAAGTAAATTAGGGATCATTTATAAGGTCAAACTACTCTTTAGCTCCTGAAAATCACTCTCACAAGCATACGACCAAATAAAATTCTCCTCTTTCTTGGCCAGTCCATAAATAGGTTCTTCCAAATTAGAGATTTCCGAGATGAAAAACTGATAATATCTAGCTAGACTTTGAAAACAACAAATATGGAATTCATTAATGGGTGCCTCGTAGGATAAGATAGCTACAATATTATTTGGTTCAACTGCCACTCAAGCCTCTAAGATTAACTAGCCCATGAAGTGGACTTGATCAATATAGGTATTGAATTTTGATAGACTTTCATAAATATGATGCTCTTTGAATGTAATCAATACAATGTAAAGAAGTTGGTTATGATCCTTTTATAACTAGGAGTACACCAAGGGATCACTAAAATAAATTTAATAAACTGATCTAGGAATGGATGAATGATCCATTTCATCAAATAAATGATTACTATTGTTTCACTTATCAAACCCAAAACATCACCATAAAAGCATAAAATCTATATATGCAGATAAATGTAGTATGAGTTATATCAGATGGTCTCAATATAAAATTTTATTACCATGACCTCATTTAAATATTTTAGAATATCTTAGAACCTTTTAGATAATGAATAGGATCAATGATATAGTGAAGAGGATACCATTTATGGACCATCATCTACCTCATTATATAATAATACACACATAAACACAATATCCTAATATTCTTTTTTCAAAAATAATGGGAGATCCCCAAGGGGAAGTACTTGAACATATAAATTATTTTTCTTTTAGGTATTCCAATTTAACATAGAACTAAAAAACTTCTTTTGGTGAAATTATTTCTGGTGGAACATAAACTCGTTCAGCTCATGAAACCAAATTCATCACGAACATGATCCCCCACACTGGTGGTAATCCAATAAATTAATTAGGAAAAACATCTATAAAATGGTCTACCACTAGAGAATATATATTCTACTATGTTTCACCATAATCTAAAAAAATGGTAGTTATATGAATTATGAGACAATATAGTCTACTCTGAATTGGTCATTTATAACAAGACTACACATCATTTTGAACATCATATACCAATCTATTGAGATCCAGGTGAGTCCCTCCCCAACTTTAGTGTATTTCCTGATCCTAGGAAGCTTTTCTTCCTCTGTGGGGTCCTAGAAAACTATTGAATATGATCTATACATTAAAAATCATGGTACTGCACAATAGGATGAGGAAAATGATGGCTCTTGTGGAAATTATTTCCATAATGAATGTACTAAAACAAGCCATAGTTCTGAGAAGACATCTTACTACCCTAGATACAATCCACACTACATTTTTTCATTAATAGAAGAAGAATTTTTTCCTAATATAAAATGAATAGATCTATGATTTTCATACTAAAATAGTCTAACCACCTCTCATGTCCTATCATAGATTCCCTTCCATGTTGATAGCATAATTTGACACATCCACAAATAAGATAAAATGAAATATATTCATCTATGACCTTATTTTATAGAAAATATCATCCTAAAACACCTCTACTTGGATAACTCATCATTTAATAAGTATCCGGAAAAGCGTTAATGAAATATGAAGCATCTTCCATTTTCTATCACTAAAATACCATCATATTTCTAGTGTATGAATGAAACATCGCTTACAACCGAAAAATTATTTAAATACAAATGGATAAAAAATTTAATCTTGATATCCATCCAATAAAACTCATCCATATTACCATATTAATCAAATATGTCTTAAAAATTATTGGATATTCCATGAGGTATATAAGAAACAAGAATCATTGTCCTATCTATGGGTGTCTTGAGGCATTTGACGATCATATTAACTGGCCCAATATAGAATTCAACATCCTATGGGACTAAAACCCTAGAGAACATAAGAATATTCCATAAAAATAATTATCTCCACATCTCTGACATCATAGATTCAGTGAGAACCATATCCCACTCCATAGATCATGTGACTCAGGAGAAGTTATCTTGAATTCGATCATCCATAATTTTATCTGAAACAACACAATGTTTCATGACAACTGCAATATGATTTATATTATTACCACACTCATGAAACTCAACTCAATGATAATGTGTATTTGGTCTAGAAATACAAACACACTACATAGAAAACAACAAAACAACAAAAATAACATGATTATGTGATAAAAATAGATAACCTCTCACACAAGTTTCATCTTTACTTTTCCTAACATGTTAATTTTCATAAAATTGCAATTTTTATCATTTTATTTATCATATATAACACAGGATTTCATTTCAAAGTTCATATGGGAAGGTATTTCAGAAGTAGTAAATATATCCCTATCATGAATAATAATTTTTAACATTATTAATATGTTCCTATCAAGATGCATGCATAATAATCTCACTAAATATTGGACCATGAGTAGAATATCACTAATCATTAACATCACACCACAATTGAATCACACAAGCTGAAATAACATAAAAATGTAACAAGTGAAAAACTAGAAAAATAATTTCATTGCATAGAACTCAGGTTTTCCCCCATACCTGTGTTAACAACACCCATGAAATAGCTCATTACCATGTCCAAACACAATGTAGTATCCTTTATACCTTTCTAAATTCTTAATAATTTGAAAATGAAAAATAGGGGTTCTGAAACAACTTCTTGAAATCCCTAATCCAATTCCCCATCATGAGTCTGATCCAGGAAAACAATGTGTCCCCAGGAAAACCACCTCAAATACCATAGGAAACCACCTAGTTGTGAGGGTGTAAGAGGCTTAGTGGGGAAACTATGCTCTCATAAAAGTGTAGAAAAATAGAGTAAAGTAAGATAGTTTATCAGAAATGGTTGAAATACACTAATGAATGAAATGCATCCATAATTGAATAAAGAAAAACTCTAGTAACTCAATAATAATATAATCATTGAATGAAATGATGAATGATAATAAATTACATACCAAAATTCAAAAAATGAATTCTTTATAAGTACCAAATATTAACTCAGTGTCCCTATAAATGATCCTTATGTTAGCCCTATCACCAACCTCCAACCCATACATAATGAAGTAATGAAAAAAATGTCCATTTACCTTAAATAAAACTACATCCATGCATGTTGTCCAAGTACCACATAGTGTAATGTCCATTGTTTGAGTACAACTCTGTAGGTTGAAACTAATGTGTATAAAAAAAGCATTTATAATATATATAGATCACATAATAAATTAAAAAACTGGGAATTAATTTATATAATTAATACTACACAAGAAATAAAAACACTGACCCAGAAGATCTTAATTAAAACCCAGGTTCATCCAAAAAGGCTTCCACACCATACTAGGAATCTATATGCATGTCTCATAACCATTCAAAATATAACCACAACCCACTACATGCATAAATATAAATTAGAATTGGAGAAATGATTAGAACCCTATAATAATTACATCATAATTAGAACAATCTCTATATGCAATACAATATAATTGGGCCAAGATCTATAATCTTTATAGAATAATCGGGCCTTTCCCTATATGTACTTATTCATAACAAAGACAATACCTATTATAATTTCAGCATAACTATTCTGAGCCCTATAAGAATTCCATCATAACCAAGTCAAGACCTATAAAAATTACCATATAACACAGAAAAAATAAAAAAATCCATTGTTTTCATCTCATCAAACTAAAATATAGTTATCCTTATATATTCCATCAGGTTTAAATCCCAACCATGATCACAGTTACATCCACTCCCATTTCATTTACCATTTAAACTCTGAAGGTAATCAGTATTCCAATGAAAAAAAATTATTTAATTTGATTATATCTTAGGTAATCACATGAATTTCATCTGTCATGCTACGTCATAATATTAATCTATAAATAATTCAATATCTCTAGCAAGGTCAATGCTAGAACACATAAATAGAGGCCGCATATCTTGTCCTTATTGGCAAAATGACCCATTTGAATCCATTTAGAGATCTATACTGATTATCCTCATTAAAAATAAGATAAAAAAATTATTTTCATTTCATGGAATACATGTAGTTATGATAATATATTTTTGAAAGACCATAATAAATGAAACATACATATTGGAATATGTTATAGACAACACTCATCAAAAGCATAGGCTACATAGACAACTCATAATGTCCAAGGTATAGATTAAACTGTTTCTTCCTTCACATCATAAATGGGAGAATATACTCTTAAAACATGCATCATCAAAGGATTTTCATGTGGGAAAAAATGTGATGACAATGGAGAATGAATAAAAAGTCTTACATTTAATATCACGATCCATTACATAATGGTCCAATGATAATGAGTGTCAATATTGATTCAAGTTATAGTAGGCCACTATTGGAGTGGTATCAAATGATTGGAGAACCATGTTATTAAAAAGCATTCTCATACATGTTTTTCATATTAGACATGACAATTTTACTCCATAAATGTGTGTTTTACATTGTAATCACAACATTTCCCATATAAAATAAAAACCCATCTACTCTACTATAAAAATAAATAAAACTTATGTTATTACATAAATTTTTTTTAAAATTTTAATCTTGGAATTATGTTTTGGATAATAAATTACTGTATATTTATCTTTATAGTTTTGGAGTGAAAAATTAACATCATAAATTATGGATTTATGGTGTAAATTCACTTGCATTAAAATTTCACAACTTCTTCCCCCTGTAGCAACTCTTAAACTCACTTACACATAGATTAAGGCTTGATTTATATGGAAAAAACTTTTCATAAGAGTTATAACCAAAATCTCAAAGAGATGCATAGTTTTTAAATGGCATGATCTTATAACATATTTTTTAAGTTATTCACCTTCGCTCAGACACTCTGATTAGAAACAACCTAAAAATTGTTCTAGTGGAATACCATGATTTCAAGATAGGTGAAGAGGAAATTATCAGTCAACTATTCCACTGATTCACCAGAATTTTTAATGGAATTAATTAAGATATTGAAACATTTTATAACCCCATATAAGTATAAATATTCATAATATCTATACCCAAGATGTAATGTCATGAAATTTTAAAAATGTATTCCATATTTTTGACTAAATAAATGAATTATAAAGTAATGATTTTATAGAAAACACTTGTATTTCATTAGTTATTTTTTAATTTTATATCCTATCATATTTTAAATATTTTTCAGTGTCATTAGTGTGGAAAATACATCCATCGAATAGTGATCACAAGAGAATTATATTAAAAGGGATATGGTAATGTCCAATTGACATAAAATGGATATGGGATGGCCTTGACTAGTAAGATCATACCCATTAACGACCATTTATCAGATTATATGATGGAGATGACATCATTAGGCTTTACCCATGGCAATTCCCATGATGAGATTCGATAACTAAATCATTAATGAAACTTTTCATTTGAGAAATTATTGTTTAACCAGATATTGACTTAAATTATATATGTCAAACCACCCTATGAAACTCTCAAAAGTTCACACCTTACCCTTAAGAAATTCAATAGTGAAATAATTTTCTATATATATATACACTAATAGCTTGAATTTATATATTTTTCTTTTAACTAACAATCGATTATATTTATCATTTTTTCTTATTATTTTTTAAATTATATTGATAATTATATTGATAAAAATTTAATTTTGATATAATGAAACACAAATTATATTTTTGAGAAATGTTTAGTTTCCATCAATTCCCACAAATTCAATGACTTATGCCTTTTATGTGCTCACACGGTTCATACTCTCTATTGTATTATGGTTCATGTAGAAATAAATTATTACCACATTGAAAATATTGAATCATACTCTTCATGAAAGAATAAAATTAAAATAAGCATAAAATATCATGAAGATAAGGATATTCATGAAAAAAAATTCAATGGGTAGTATGTACACCTAATATAATAATATATGTGAATAACATATCTTGTATCTCAAATAAAGAAAATTGAGACAAAATTACTATACCAATTATGTAACTTTTTAACCATTTTCCTCATGAAATGAATGTCATAAATTTGATATGTAAATACCCATAAATTTAATTATATTAATCCTATAATATGTCTGTGGTATGTATATACACCACTAAAAAAAATGAGTGGTGGATAAAGCATAAGACTCAAAGAAATAAAAGGTATACAAGAAAATCTTACTACATGAGTAACATGAAAATCATAATCCCCATGAAAGAAAAAATAAATTAAAACATTGAATATAATTAAATTTATGATATAAAAATCATATAGAATTATATACTAAACAAAAAAGAATATAGTGGTGAAAATGGTATGCATTTTACAGAAATAAAATGTGAGATGAAATTTCTATACCTTAAGCCATGACATTTATTTTATATATTAAAAGTACATGTATAATAAATATAAGTTTATTATAAATATACCATAGAAATATTTTATTATATCTCATGAAATATATTATTTTTTCATGACTTTATATTACTAATTTATAAACAAATCTATGTTAATGTTATGTTTCGGGTAATATCTTCTCTATTTTTCATATATGTCTTGTCCTTTTATTCATGATCCTCTTACATAGATAATAATTTAATTATTTATAGGATGAAGATAATGAAAAAATATAATATATATTCAATATAAATTTATTTATAGTTTTCTATAATATATATAAATATTAAATGGAATGCACTGTTCATGGAGATGATATCTTGTATGTACGAATGAATGTTGTTTCCTTTTTATTGTCGTATTGAAAGATAGTAAATGTCATATATGTATATATACATATATAATTAAAATAGAATTATTATGTAATATATATCATATAAGTTCACTAAACCCATCCTTAATACATTTTATGTTTAGTGTGAATAAACCACATCGCTTTGGGTAAGCGATAGTCTGTACATCACAAATGATTTTATCATATTGACACAAAATGGAAAGAATGAAGGTATGTGTTTATATAATATTTTCAGAAGCATAAATTCATCATTAATTCATATATATCATGTAAAATAATTTTTTCAATCATAATTCCAAACCATGATAGGTGGTAATGGAAAAACGAACAACATCATATAGTGAGGCAGTAGTTTATTGTACATAAGAACAGTTTATTCGTTACCCATTAGATAGAAGTGTGTGTAAGTGTATATCTAAACCATATAACAAAAAAACAATATTTTTAGGATATTTAGTATTTCTATAATCATATTATAATATTATTTGAGGGTGGTTAATGAAAAGAAAACAATGGATATTGAGGAAGGATGTTACCTCTTCATTGGGTAACTCATATTGGTTTTCACCAAAGGGCTTCCATAGTTGGATTTATGGAAAAAGGAGGATTATAGGATGAAAGTATGGATGTTTTGAGATTATTTTATTATATTTTTTACAAGAAAAAGGGCATAATATTTGTGAATAAATCAGATAAGTGAGTTCCTTTTATAGTATAGGAAGAGTGTCATACTTGTAAAATTATGAAAATGGAATTCCACCTACATTTTTCCTATGAAAAGTGGATCCAATAATGGAACAAAAATTCTATAAAAAAATTATAGGGCTTAAATATTTCTAGATTAGGGATTTTGGACAAGTTTTTGGGTTATTTTATCCCTTATGTTTAAGGATTAGTCCTTTGTTAAACAAATTTCTCTCTTAATTGTTGTAATTAATTTTAATACCATTCACTAAATTTTTGTTAAAAAACTAAGGTGAACTTATTTTTAATTTTAAATTGTTCTGATTCCAAATAATGAATCCATTTTAAAAAAATATAATCACATAAGTGGTAGAAATAAATTTAAATTTAATCCCACATATTAGACGAAAATATGGGTTTTTAATGTCAAAATGTTCAAAAATTTGAAATGTTTTTATATCCAATTGCAATTTGAAATTGATTATAATAACATAAATTAGCATAAATGTTATAATATATATCTAATTAAACTTTAAAACTAGACTAAAATATAATTTATCAATATAAATAAATTAGATGAAAATCATTTTTGAATTAGAATTTAGTGTATTTCATTGTTCATCAAAAAAATTAATCATCTCAAAAAAAAAAGAAATTCATGAAATTTAAATTTTGATATTCCACATATATAAATAATTTTATTTAGTCAAATAAAAATTTTAAAATTTTAAAAAATTATATTTAAAATGGGTTCCCCACTAAGACGTGGTAAAATTACCATTTTGAAAAATACATATTTTTATTCATAAAATTGGATTAAATCTTATCTTATACCTATAAAATCTATTGTATGAGTATAAAAAATATTTATTGAATATATAATATATAAATTTTAATTAAAAAATTCTTAAAATGTTTTTTAAAATTTATTGAGATAAAATTGTGTTTGTAGATAGAAAATTATTTTTCTTAGAAAAGAAATTTCTCCATTCTCAAGTAGTTCTTACATTCATTTATAATAAATTAAAAACCAAAGAATTAATTTTCAATATATTTTTAGATAATATTTTTAAAATTTAGTTATTATTATTTGTAACTTCCATTCTGACCATTAGGTGGTACTATAATAATATTTTAATAATGCTATTAATAATATATTATAGTTTGGTAAAAATTGACCTTGTGTGTAATAAAAGGTATCAAACGTAATCAGAATTGTTTGTAATACAAGACAAAAATATTATTGTGTGTACCAAAATATAATCTATGTGTTGATTTTAGTGAACGATTAACTTGGTGTTGCATATAACACAATCGAAACATATTGATTTAACATAAAAATATATATTCAGTGTTTCATGAAATAAAAAGTGTCAAATGATTTAATTAATTCAATAAAATATATCACAAAATATTGGGGTGTTATATTATACCCTCCTTAAAATTAATTTTTCCCTCAAAATTTATCTAGGTTATAAAAGGTTTAATATTTTAAAGTTACTTTTATAGAAACTCACATCATAAAACTGAATACTAAAATATAATTTTAAATTGGAAAGTTGGAAACATGAATCTTACCCAAAGTAATAAATAACTTGGTTTCCACATTGGAGAACATAGTGTGGAAGTGATAAAATAGACATGGAAGAGAAATATATATAAGGACTCAGCCTTAAACATAACATAATCTTGAATTAAATGAATAATTCACATTGAGGATCTTTTCAGGTTTAGATTTTTATAGAATTAGGCCATAACTATTAAATTACATCTCAAAAATTACAAGGTAGACACTTCTACTCAGTTTCCATTTTTTTCACAAAATAAAAACTCTTGAAAAATATATTCATGTCTAGTCCCATGTTTTAGACAGCATGAGTTTTCCTTGATCCAATCCTTGACCCTATTCATCTTTAGGTCCTATGAAAAACATTTCACAACATGGGATGAGCATAAAAAGATCAGTTAGGGTTATAAAACAAAGAAAGAAAACATTAGTTCATCATTTCATACATAACATAAGCTCTTTAACATACCTCATGAAATCATAAGATTTATGAATAACACATAGAAAACATAAATTATAAAGGAAACTTGTGGCATTCATATCATACTTACATTGTAGCTATCACAGCTACGTAGGGAGTTACATTTGGAATACCCATCACAGTATATTCCCTAAATATATTAGTAGAAACATTCATGTTTACATCCTTCATGTTACCAATTTCATTGGAGAGCTATCTAGGGATCACCTGCCCTAGGTTTATCATGGAACCACTCGTATACATAAATAATGCTCAAGAACCATAACATATTTATAACACATAAAAAAACATAAAGGAAAGATAACATTTCCACATTTCAATAAAAATATATCATTTAAATATATTGACATAAAAATCCATTATCAAAACCATTTTCAATACCAAAATACATAAAAAGAGTGTATGGTATTTATTTTCCTTGTAAAAACATTACGGGTTGTTAAGGAAGCCAAATGATCAAATAATACTCACGGCGGTGGAAAGGTCATTGTCACTGTGTGTGCTAAAAAGAAACATTATTTCTTTTTCGTTTAGTAAAATTCTTCATAGAGAAAAGATTCATTTAAAATAAAAGTAAAAGTAAAAGGTTTTTATATAGCGTATAAAAGAAAATCATGTATTGCCTCAATTAAAGGAGATTGAGACGAAGTCCCTTACCTCGTGTCTGACTTGACCCGTTCATTATTTAATATCCTGAATAATAAACTAAAGTTAATTTCTACTTGCTTAATAAAAATTTTCAAGTTTATTATTCCTTTTATATTACTTATTAAAATTTTAAAAACATTATGTAATCATTTATGTTAATAATGGTCATTTTGTCGACATTTGGTACTTGAGTCAAAAATGGACTTCTTATAATTACAAGTTGATCAAGTGGTCAAAATTTCATTATATCCAGAATTATATTCATGATTTAGATATCATATATATAATATATATCCAGTATATACATTTATTTATAATATTACATAACATTTGGAGTTAAGAAATGAAATGCACCGTTCATGGAGATGGTTAGCCGTAAGTACGCATAAACGCTAATTTCATTTATATTTATTGTTTTAATGGAATTAAAACATAATGATACATAGGTATATTATAATTCCAGTATAATATAATATATAATATCATTAACTTCATCCTTTATACTTCCCACATATGGCATTAACGAGTCATATCACTTTGAGGGGGCGGTAGTCCGCACTTCCTCAAATGAAATTATATCATTTACCCATAATGGAAACCATAAAAGTATGATATAAAAGAAAAATACAGAAGCATAAAGAAAACATAAACATAATATATATCTTATATAAATATAGTGTCATCTTAATGGCCACCATGAGAGGTGGTAGGTGATAATCGAACAATCATCATTTCGTGAGGCGTTAGTTTTCCATTCACTGAAATAGTATGTTCTTCACCTATTAGATGGAGGTGTGTGTAAGTGCAGTTATAATCATTCTCATAAAAACATACTAGAATATTTATTATATTGTTTTTTTAATAAAATAAATGAATAAAAATTGTTTAGGGGTTGTATAAGTAAAATAAAAGAAAAGAAGTTAAGAGAAACTGTTACCTTTAATTCGGGTAACTCCCTTTGGTTTGAACCAAAAGGACTTCTTGAAGTGACTTATGCCTAAGGTAAGGATTGTAGGAGGCGGAGAGGGATATTAAGAGATTATTTGGTAAGGTTTTGGACGAGCCAAGGGGATTTAGAGGTATTATTAATGGGTTAGAAGTGAGGTATTTTTATAAGGGGAGGGTCTCTTTAGGAAAGTGTGAAAATATTATTTTATTATATAATGATATTCAGTTTCTAAAAATCCAATAATAATTAAATTAGAAGATAAGATAACTAATTTTCGAAATAAATTCAGCCAATAAGAATTTTATAGGTTTTGTATTTTATTTTAATATTTATAATCTTATTTATTTAAATCATTTATTAATGAGGTAAATACTACATCCTTATTGTGTCATAAATAATTTAATTTATTTGATGTCTAAAAATTATAAAAAAAATACCATGATGTGGAAAATATTTTTATCTTTCCAATTAATATTTATAGTCAAAAATATAACTTATATAACCACTGGTAAAAATTAATTTACTAAAATATATTTGTTTATGTCATTTTTGTCTTTACTTTAAGTTAATTAAAATAAAGTGTCATTATCACTCCCACGTGGCTCCATGGGGTTCAAAAATCAACCCAAATATGACCATGGTCTTAAATGACTCAACCAATAAGGTTTGGACAAGTTTTAAGGTAATTTTGTATTATTATAGTATTCTTTTTACCTTGAATTACCCTATTTACCTTTAACCGTGGTAAATAAAAGTCAAAAGTCACTATTCACCAAAAATTATTTTCATCTTATTGAACCAAATTTTACATAATAATAACAACCATGTATTATGGATTTTATAAATTCAATCCACATAATAGGTAAAATATCTTTTAAATGGAAATGTCAGTTTTTAACTACTACTTAGTGGTTTCACTATTCATCAAAAATTGAAGTTTTTCAGAAAACTACCAAAAATTAAGCTAAGATATATTTGATATTCTGAATTCAAAAATGATGTATATTTTACCAAATTCAAAACATAAAAGTTTCATTAATTAATTTTAAATTAATTCCCATTATCAAAATATATAGTGTGTTTTTAAGAAACAATAACTATCAAAATATTGATACTTATTTATGTCCAATTTAAATGTGAAATTAATTACAATGACCAAAATTAGATTAAATGGTAAAAACATAATATAATTACACTTTAAAAACAATTAAAAATGTAATATAACCATATAAATAAATTAGATTAAAAGGAACTTTTGAATTAAAATACAGTATTTTTCACTATTCATAAAAAAATGAATTTTATCAGAAAAATACTAAAAATTTACCCAAAGTAAATTTTGATGTCCCTATTCTAAATAAGAATTCTATATGGTCAAATATAACATATAAAAGTGACCAAAACTATATTTAAATAGGTTTCTCCATCAAAAGTCGGTAAATCAACCTTTTAAAGAATATTAGAGTATTTATGCTTAAAATTAGATTAATTCACATTTTAAGCCTCTAACTTTTATTGGATAAATGTAAAAAAATTAACAAAAATGTATAATCATATTGTAGTAAGTTATATTCATTCCCACCAATACAATGGTTAGGCGTTAACTATAATTTAAATTAATATTATTATATTATTAGTGTGCAATGAATGATTTCGACGAAACCTATTGTTTCTTATCGGGTATGCCATCGAAAATAGCAACCCCTTTAAAGTAAAACTAATATTTAATTCACAAATATGAATAATTATAGGAAATGTATTATTCTTTATTTACCTGGGATGTTACATCCTTCCCCCCTTTTGGGAATTGCATCCTCCCAATTTTAGTCACATACCAAATAAGTGGGGGTATTTATCCCTCATAGCATTTTCAGATTCCCATGTTTCCTCTTCAACCATATGGTGTTTCCAAAAAACATTTACCTGGTGAATTACCATATTCTGCAACACTTTCTCTCTACGGTCAAGAATCTGGACTTATTGTTTCCTCATAAGAGAGATTCTCTTCCAACTGAACTACCTCTGGACTTAAAACATGAGATGGATCTGGAATATACTTTCTTAACATTGAAGCATGAAAAACATTGTGTACTTGGGACAAAATTGGAGGTAAAGACACTTTGTACTCAACTGATCGAACTTTCTCTAGGATTTCATAAGGTTTAATGAACCTCGGACACAACTTTTCCTTCTTACCAAAACGCATCATACTTTTCCATGGAGAAACTTTGAGAAAGACATGATCACCTTCCTCAAAAGAAAGATCCTTCCTTCGATTATTCACATAACTTTTCTGCCTACTCTGATTTGTTCTCATGTTCTTCTAAATCAACTGAACTTTTTCTTCCATCTCTTCTACCAATTCTGGTCCCATCATCCTCCTTTGACCTACTTCTTCCAAAGAACCTAGATTTCAACACCGCTTTCCATATAATGCCTCAAATGGAGCCATCTGTATACTGGAATGAAAACTGTTATTATAAGAAAATTCAACCAAAGAAATATATTGGTCCCAACTTCCCTGGTAATCCAGTGAACAAGCACGTAGCATATCCTCCAAGGTATGAATTGTTCATTCTAACTACCCATCTGATTGCAAATGAAAAGTCATACTAAAATTTAAATCAATACCCAACGACTTCTGAAGGCCTTTCCAAAAGTTAGAAGTAAACTTGGGATCATGATCAGATACAATTGATAGGGGAACACCATGTAACCTAACTATCTCTTTAACATAAAATCAAAAAAGTTGATCTAGAGACAAAGTATCTCGAATAGGAAGAAAATGAGAAGATTTAGTCAACCGGTCAACAATAACTCAGATTGCATTATTACCTCGATATTTCTTTGGTAATCCAACAATGAAGTCCATGGATATATTTTCCCATTTTCACTCTGGCACCGGTAAAGACTGAAGAATCCCTTTTGGTAACGGTCACTCTGCTTTAACCTGCGGACAAGTCAAACACTTCACAATAAAATCATCAATATCTCTTTTCATTCCATCCCACCAGTAATACTCATGAAGATCTATGTACATCTTAGTACTACCAGGATGAATTGAAAATGGAGAACTATGAGCTTCACATAACAACTCATTCTTCAACTATGAATCACAAGGCACACATAATCTCTTCCCAAACCTCAAAACACAATCATTATCAACGTCAAATTCAAGAAACTTACCATTCTAAACCAACTCTACCTTTTTCTGTAACTCACTGTCTTTGTTCTACGCTTTGTTTATTATGTCTGATAGAGATGATTTCACTGACACTTGAAACAAAACAGATGAATTTTCTACACTAACAACTTCTATGCCAAATTTTATCAAATCAAAAACCAAAGGATCTCATTCCAAAAATAGCATGGTTAATGAAGCATTTCTTTTTCGACTAAAAGAATCAACCACTTTATTTTATTTTCATGGATGGTAAAGGATCGTGCAATCATAATCCTTGATTAATTCCAACCATCTCCTCTATCTCATGTTCAATTATTTTTGAGTGAATATATACTTAAAACTTTATTTGTTAGTATATATTTAACATTTTACTTCATACAAATGAGGCCTCTAAATTTTTAAAGAAAAAACAATAGCAGCTAATTCCAAATAATGTGTAGGTTAATTTAACTAATGAGGTTTCAACTAACGTGAAGCATAAGAAATTACCTGATCATTCTGCATAAGGACACAACCATGTCCTTTAAATGAAGCATCATTGTAAATAACAAACTCACCACTTATAGAAGGTACTTCCAAAACTAGAGAATTCACCAATCTTCTTTTCAATTCTTGAAAACAATCATCACATTCTTTTTTCCAAACGAACCTAACACCTTTTCAAGTTAACTTAGTCAGTGGACTAGATAACCGTGAAAATATTTCAACAAACCTCCAGTAATAACCAGCAAAACCAAGAAAAATACAGATCTCGGTTATATTTTTGGTTCTTGGCCATTCTTCAACAACTTTAGTTTTAGTAGGATCAACAGTTATGCCATTTTTTGAAACAATGTGACTAAGGAAAGAAATTTGTTATAACAAAAATTCACACTTGCGGAACTTCCCAAATAGTTTCTTTTCTTTTAAGGTTTTCAAGACAACCTGTAAATTAATTTCATGCTCCTCTTTACTTTTAGAATAATCCAAAATATCATCAATGAACACAACCATAAAATTATCCAAGAACTCATAGAAAATTATATTCATAAGATCCATGAATACAGTAGGTGCATTGGTTAAACTAAAAGGCATAACTAAAAATTCATAATGACCATATCTAATACAAAATACGGTCTTCGGAATATCTGCTTCCTTTACTTTCAACTGATGGTACCCCGACCTCAAATCAATCTTTGAAAAATACTGATCTCACTGGAGCTGATCAAACAAATCATCGATATGAGGCAAAGGATACTTGTTCTTAACAGTGATGTTATTCAATGCTCTATAATAAATGAAAAGTCTCATTGAACCGTATTTCTTTTTAAAAAATAAGATTGAATCACCCCATGGTGAAGTGCTAGGTTGAATGAAACCTTTATCTAATAATTCTTACAATTTCTTCTTTAACTCTAAAAGTTCAATTTGATCCATTCGATAAGGGGGTTTCGAAATTGGCTTAGCTTCAGGAACTAAGTCAACAGTAAATTCAACTTCTTGGTCCAGTATAATACTGGGAAATTCATTAGGAAAAACATCAAGGTACTCATTTACCAGTGGCACATCATTAATCTGAACAGTTACTTTATTTTAAACAATATGTGCAAGGTAACATTCATTTCCATCTTTTACTAGTTTCTCAGCTTCCTGATATGTTATCAAAAGAAAGGGTTCATTGTTGTACAAAAACTGATAATCTTTCTGAAAAGAAACCTCTTTAGCTCTACAGTCAATCTTAGCATGATAAATATAAATCCAGTCCATACCCAAAATAATATCAAACTCTACTAGAGCCAAAAAAAATAAGGTTTGCAGGTTGATTCTTTCTGCGCACAAGGACAGGAAGGTTCTTATAATTTCTTTTTGTCATAAAATTTCCTCCAGGTGTTTTTACCAAAAGTTTTGTATTCATATCTTGAGATGAAAATCCCAATTTACTAGAAAACTTCTCAGAAATTAATGAGTGTGTAGACCCTAAATCAAACAACACATTTGCATAATCTGAACAAACAAACAGTGTGCGTAATACTACTTTATTTGACAGCCTAACATCTTCTAATGTAGTTTCAAAGGACTTCACCACCTATTTATTCTTATAGTCTATCTTCTTTCCCTCAGTTGAGTTCTTCATTGGACACTCATTTGCATAATGACCCATTTTGTTACACTTAAAACATTTTACTGACTGTAAATCATGTTTTTTCATACCATTAACTTGATCTTTTTCAGTGAAATTACGAGTCTTATGTCCCATTTTACCACGTTGGTAGCACTTACCAAAATTCAAAAGACATTCCCCAACATGATTTTTACCATAATTTTCACAAACTGTGAACTTAAGTTTCTTACCATCAGAATTGTTTGAAGAGTTCTTCCCTTTGGTCTACCACCTCGACCACTTATTCTGTTATTTGTCAAAGAAAACCTAATCATCAGCAAACTCCTTTTCCACCTTCTCCGCACAATGAAAAAAAATTTCATAACTTTTGAACTCATGAGAAGCTAATGCACTTAGATATATTGGCTTTAATACTGAGTAAAAATGGTTTATTTTACTATCAAGATCTCGTATGAAATTTGGAGAATACCTTGCCAGTCGAGTGAATTTTTCTTCACAAGCAGCCACTGATTCATCCTCCTGCCTCAATTCTATGAATTTTTTTCCATCTTAAGACGAACCACCTTAGGAAAATATTTATCAAGAAACATACCTTTGAATTCGTCCCAATCTAGTGTATCAATATCTTCACTATCCTAGATATTTTTCACCATCAACCACCACTGATCAGCTTTACCTTCAAAATGGTAAACAGCAAGACTAACCTTTTGATGTTCTAAACACCCCATGACATCAGAAAATTTCTATAGTGCTTTAATCCACCCTTCTGCTAGCACAGTGTCAGATGATCCTCTAAGTGATGGGGGATGTTGCCTCATGAAATTCTCCACTACTGACATGTTCCTCTGTGGTTTCTCTGGCTAATCTCATGCATGGATATCATCACCATTTATATCTTGAGTCAATTGTTCCATCACTGCAACAAATTGTTTTGTTATGATTCTGACCATCTCAGGTTGCTGATTTGGAATGTTGTCTTCCTCCTAATGTCGTCCCAACATAGCTGCCCTATTTCCTCTATGAAAAACAATTCTAAACACAGAAATATCTCAGGTGAAGCAATATAGTAATCTATAAATGCTATATCATTTCAATATTAACATAAATTAATTTTTGGATATTAATTTAACAATACTCCAACTCCTAAATCTATCTAAACTGACCTTTGATACCAACCATAAGAACCCTGCCTTAAACATAACATAATCTTGAATTAAATGAATAATTCACATTGAGGATCTTTTCAGGTTTATAATTTGAGATAATTAGGCCATAACTATTACATTACATCTCAAAAATTACAAGTTAGACACTTCTACTCAGTTTCTTATTTTTTCATAAAATAAAAACTCTTGAAAAAAGAGTCATGTCTACTCCCATGTTTTAGACAGCATGACTTTTCCTTGATCTCATCCTTGACCCTATTCAACTTTAGGACCTGTGAAAAACATTTCAAAACTTGGGATGAGCATAAAAATCTCAGTAAGGGTTATAAAACAAAGAAAGAAAATATTATTTCATCATTTTATACATAACATAAGCTCTTTAACATACCTCATGAAATCAAAAGATTTATGAATAACACATAGAAAGCATAAACCATAAAGGAAACTTGTTTAATTCATATCATACTTACATTATAGCTATCACAGCTACGTAGGGAGTTACATTTGAAATACTCATCATAGTATATTACCTAAATCTCTTAGTAGAAACATTCACGTTTACCTTCGTCACATTAACCAATGCATTAGAGAGCTATCTCGGGCTCACCTGCCCTAGGTTTATCATGGAACCACCAGTAATGTAAACAATTCCCAAGAACCATAACATATTCATAACACATAAAACAAACATAAAGGAAAGATAACATTTCCACATTTCAATCACAATATATCATTTAAATATATTAACTAACAAATCAATTATCATAACCATTTTCAATACCAAAATACATAAAAAGAGTATATGGTATTTATTTTCCTTTGAAAAACATTACGTCTTGTTAAGGAATCCAAAAGATCAAATAATACTCGCGGCGGTGAAAAGGTTGTTGTCACATCGTACGCTAAAAAGAAACATTCTTTTTTTTCGTTTAGTAAAATTCTTCGTAGAGAAAATATTTCTTTTGAATAAAATTAAAATTCAAAGGTGTTTATATAGAGTATAAAATAAAATTGTGTATTAAAACAAAATATGCCTCAAGGAAAGGAGATTGAGATGAAGTCCCTTACCTCACGTTAGACTTAACTCATTCGTTCTTTAATATCCTGAATAATAAACTAAAGTTAATTTCTACTTGCTGAAAACGTTTTTCAAGTTTATTATTTCTTTTATATAACTTATTACCATGTTATAAACATTATGTAATCATTTATATTAATAATGGTCCTTTTGTCGATATTTGGTACTTGAGTCAAAAATAGACTTCTTATAATTAGAAGTTGTTCACGTGACCAAAGGTTAATTATATACAAAATTATATTCATGATTTAGATATCATATATATCATATATATCTATTATATACAAGTATTTATAATATTACATAAAATTTTGAGGTAAGAAATGAAATGCACCATTCATGGAGATGGTAAGCCGTACGTACACATGAACGCAACTTTTATTTCTATTTATTATTCTAATGGATTTAAAACATAATTATACATAGGTATATTATAATTGTAGTATAATATCATATATAATATCACTAACTCCATCCTTTATACATCCCACATATGGAATTAACGAGTCATATCACTTTGGGGGGTGGTAGTCCGCACTTCCTCAAATGAAATTATCGTGTTTACCCATAATGGAAATCATAAAGGTATGCTATAAAAGAAAAATACAGAATCATAAAGAAAACAAAAACATAATATATATCATATATAAATATAGTGTCATCTTAATGGTCACCATGAGTGGCGGTAGGAGATAATCGAACAATTATCATTTCGTGAGGCGTTAGTTTTCCATTCACAGAAACAGTATGTTCTTCACCCATTAGATAGAGGTGTGTGTAAGTGCAGTTCGAATCCTTATAATAAAAACATCATAGTATATTGAGTATACTATTGTTGTTATAAAATAAAGGAATAAAATAGTTTATGGGTTGTAGAAGTAAAATAAAATAAAAGATGTTAAGAGAAATTGTTACCTTTAATTTGGGTAACTCCCTTTGGTTTGAACCAAAAGGACTTCTTGAAGTGAATTATGACTAAGGTAATGCTTCTAGGAGGACGAGATGGATCTTGAGAGATTATTTGGTCAGGTTTTGGATGACCCAAGGGACTTGAGAGGTGTGAGTAATGGGTTATAAGTGAGGGAGTCTTATAAGGGGGAGGAGGGGCTCTTTAGGAAAGTGTGAAAATATTATTTTATTATATAATGATATTCGGTTTCTAAAGATCCAAAACTAATTAAAGTTGAATATAAGATGAATCATGGTAGAAATTAATTCATCCAACAATAATTGTATAGGTTTTTTATGTTATTTTAATATTTATAATCTTATTTATTTAAATCATTTATTAATGAGGTAAATACTGCATCCTTATTGTATCATAAATAATTTAATTTATTTGATGTCTAAAATTTATAAAACAAATACCATGATGTATGAAATATTTTTAACTTTAAAATTAATATTTATAGTCAAAAAGATAACTTATTTAACCCAATTTAAAAATTAATTTACTAAAAGATATTTGTTTGTGTTATTTTTGTCTTTACTTTAAGTTAATTAAAATAATGTGTCATTATCACTCCCAAGTGGCTCCATGGGGTCCCAAAATCGACCCAAATATGCACATGTTCGTAAATGACTCAAAAAATATGGTTAGGACAATTGTTAATGTAATTTTGTATTATTATAATATTCTTTTTACCTTGAATTACCCTATTTACCTTTAACCGTGTAAATAAAAGTCAAAAGTTACTATTCACCAAAAATTATTTTCATCTTAATGAACCATATTTTAATTACTAATAACAACCATGTATGTAATATTTCCAAAATTCAACCCACAGAAGTGGTAAAATATCATTTAAATGAAAATTTCAGTTTTTAACTACTTAGTGGTTTCACTATTCATCAAAAATTGAAGTTTTTCAAAAAACTACCAAAAATTCAGCCTAAGCTATATTTGATATTACAAATTCGAAAATGATGTCTATTTTACCAAATTCAAAACATAGAAGTTACATTAATTAATTTAAAATTAATTCCCGTTATCAAAACAAATAGCGTGTTTTTAAGAAACAATAACTATCAAAATATTGATACTTGTTTATGTCCAATTTCAAAGTAAAATTACTTCCAATGACCAACATTGGATAAATGGTAAAAACATAATATAATTACACTTTAAACCCAATTAAAAATATAATCTAACCATATAAATAAATTATATTAAAAGGTAATTTTGAATTAAAATACAGTATTTTTCACTATTTATAAAAAATGAATTTTATCAGAAAAATACCAAAAATTTAACCAAAGTAAATTTTGATGTCCTGATTCTAAAGAATAATTTTATTTGGTCAAATAGAATATATAAAATTGGTAAAAACTTGATTTAAATAGGATTCTCCACCAAAAGGTGGTAAATCGATCTTTTAAATAATATTAGAGTATTTATGCTCAAAATTAGATTAATTCACATTTTAAGCCTCTAACTTTTATTGGATAAATGTAAAAACATTTATAATCATATTGTAGTTATTTATATTCATTCCCAATTATACAACGGCAAGACCTTAACTATAATTTAAAATAATATTTTTATATTATTAGTGTGCAGCAAAAGATTTCCAAGAAACTCGTTGTTGCGTATCGGGTACGCCATCAAACATAGAAACCCCTTTAAAGTATAATTAATATTTAATTCCCAAATATGAATAATTATGGAAAATGTCTTATTCTTTATTTACATGGGATGTTAAAAAATATTAAGTTCTGATAGATAGTGATAGAGAACATTGTTAGGAGAAAGTTAACAATCCCAAATCCATAAAAAAGAGTCTTGAAAAATGTCATCGATATCATAAAAAATTATAATAACTTGACAAAATTTTATATCAAGACCCTTTTTCTTAATTTTTAGAAAATTTCATGAAAATATATACTTATAGGATTTCTTGAAAACCTCACTGTTTGTTTTCCCTTGAGCAACTTCCACTTCATCACTTATTCAAAGAAATGAAGGTGGATTTTTCATTCCTTATGAATTAATATATCATGAGATACAAAAATAAAATGATAGGTCATTTTATCTGTCTATATAATAATAAAAAGGTTTTCACAAGTTATAAATTTTGAAAAAATACCTAATAATACTTTAATCTCTAAAACTTCATCTGATTTTTAACATAAACCATCCATAAATGGATAACCTTATAACCCTTAAAAAAGATATAAGTCCATGAATTTTGGAATAATCTCAATAAATTTTTCAAAAATATCTTAGCATCGATCCCCCGTATATCATAATGTTTATTTTTTCACGCGTGTTGATCATTTGAATGCCTTCAACATGTATTTTCTTCAAACATCGTAATAACCTGAATTACCACAAATCCTTATTGAAAACATTCATTATTCCTTATTCTAATGTTAATTGGAAAAATTCAAAAAATACAAAAATGATAAAAACTCCATCCACGATAGCACAAAATACATGACCAACAAATCAATTACCATTTTTGTGGTAATTAGTAATGTTCAATTTACTTATTCATAAAAAAATGTATTTATAAAAATATCATTTTTATGAACATATTAAGGGTTATCTCCCCTTATTCAAAGTTTCACTGTTCCATGAAATCAAATTTCTAGTCTATTAGAACCATTCAATATATTATTGTAAATCCCTAGAGAAAAAAATAAACTGAAAAATCCTTATATATTTCATAATTAAAGAATCCATATACATAAAAACGTCAATTATTATTCTTAATAATTGAGCCATAACAAGGCTACATCATCTTATCTATTAATACCTTTTACATTTCACATTTCAACTATAGTATAATCATTATTATAAATATTACCATTACTAGTAACATTATTTTGATATTCTTCAAGATATTTCTAATAATGACATTGATTTTCATTCTAGACATTCATTTTAAACTTAAATAATTTATCCATCAATGATATCTTCTGGAGGAAAATATTCCCATCAATTGTTTTAATAAAACTATTCTTTTTTCATTTACAGTTACTTTATTTGTGTCCTTTTTTCCCCAATCAAAACATCTACTTATTCCTCTAAGAAATTCACTGGGGTGATTCTGTCCACATTAATGACACCAAGGAATCTAAATCTTCTTTCCTCCATGAACTCTATTACCTGAACACTTAGTTTACTTATTAATTCTATTTTTTGGAGAGTCTGACGGTTGGTTAAGGTACACATTGTTAATCAAGTTCTTTGAAAATGGATTAGGCATGATCAAAAAATTCTTTACTATAATGATCATCCCTTATGACTGCTCATCTGCAAGTATTCCATCACATTCATTGTTAACCAAATTTTTTATAGTTCCCTCCATTGACTAAAAACATAAATCATAGTTTTATCATCACTTATCATAGTATAAAACCATATAATCATGAAAAATCACTACTAGGATTTCAAAATTATGACACATTTCAATAAATCCCTTAGGAATATCCATAGAGACAAGTATAAAAATATACTTATAAATATACCTATGGATATCATAAATTTTTTCTCATCCTAGTTTCTAGAGGATGAATAGACCTTTTCTATAATACCAAATATAGAGACTTAGTTATAATTAACATGGATATTAAATGGTTTTAGAATAATATTCTTCACATTAAAAAAATACATGCTCAAGGATGATAATAGTTTAGTGTCTTAGAAATCATGGAAACATAATTTTCTAACTTGGTGAATAATATTCAACATCTCCAAAAATGATGTTCCCTTTTATTACACCTACTTAAAACCATTCTTCATAACAATGGAAAATAAAAAATAATAAATGGGAGATCTCAAATTCTCAATAAGGGTAAACAAGGATGATTTATAATCATAAATTGAGAATAATGGTATGAGAACATGATTTTATCATTATAAGATCAAACCCAACATAAAAAGATCATTATCATGATAAATGTCATATATATTTGTAGTTCATAGGAAATGAATCATATGATAATAAAAAAAATGAACCATGTGATCATATCAAAGGCACATGAAATGTAATTTTTGGAAAACACATACTCATGTAACATCATTCCCCATAATTCGAGGATCGTTTCCAAAATTATATCCGGGAACTTCATGGAAACTAAACCTACTGGAATTGACACCCCACCATCCCCAGTAACAATCCTTTCCATGTAAGGGATCAGGTTTTCCTATCTTCCCATGGTGGATCAGGTTTCACCATATTCCTATAGGGGGTCAAGTTTTCTCATCTTATATATTGGATCAAGCCCATAAAATTGATTCCCATAGTTTTCTCATGAGAAATAAATCATTAAAAAATTAATCGGAGGTATATATAGGTCCCAAACATCCCATGATAAAATCATAAATACATCTGGAAAAAAAAACATCCATCATATCAAGACCCATAAAAATAAGGGTTTCATAAACATTATACCATAAACCATGTAAATATATGGGTATCCAAAACATTATAATATCATTACCTATGGAAAATAGATAGGTTTCATAATTATTTAATCAATGCATAACTATGATAACAAATAGGTTTCAAAATCATATAACTTGTGGAAGAGGAACAAGTTTCAAAAACATCAATCCATCTAAACATAAACCATTTATAAAGTAATATGAATGGCATTCTTGGATTATATCCCCAGTAGAGAATAAACTATGAAAAATTAATTTATCTTAGATGGAGAATTATTTTTAAAGTTGAGAAGAAATATTTCATAATGAAAATATAATTTATTTAAAAATCATTTCTATATAACCATTTAAAAATCTTCTTCTTCTAAATAAAGATTTAAAATTTCATTTGAATCATTTCTTGCGGAAATTTTGTTTCATCCATTTAAAAAAATTTAAAAACATAAAACCTTTTGAAAACCATTTTCCTCTAAAATAAAAATTATAACTTATAAAGGAATATATAAAAAATTTAAAATAATTTTTAAATTTAAATAATATTTAAAACATATTTTATTTGAAAAAAACTTTGAAAACATTTAAATTATTTTTTGAAAATCACTTAAAACACTACATGAATCATAAAACATTTTTGAAAACCATTTTCAGTGAAAACCAATTTAAAAAAAATAAATTTCCATAATATTTTGAAAATAATTTTTCATAAAAAAATCTAGTAATAGTGCAATGGAAGCATCAAAGGAAGGATGTTCATGACGGCAGATGAATTTGTACTTGTCTAATATTCCTTTGGCATCGTAAATGTTTAGAGAATTTCCTTGATCGGAAAATGAAAAGATGATTAATTTTTAAAAAAGTTTTTTAAAAATGTAAAACATGTGTCTAATTTTATATTAAAAATTTTAGAGTAAAATTAAAACATTTTTTGGAATTATGGTTTTGAAAGAACACAGATTTTCGATAAAAAGGTGAAATAATGTTAGATTTTAATAAAAAAATATTAATAATAATAAGTACCAGAGTTGAAAATTGATACTGTTACATTTATATTACATGAAAAACTAGAGTAGAGGAAATTTCATGGTTGTTCTTGAAATATGGGTCATATGATTTCATCAATAAAGGCATAATCATAAACAATCCTGATAAATGATAAGATTGTAGTAATAAACTATTATCACTTTAGTAACATTGAATCATACTCCCAATTATCGAATAAAATTACATGAGAATTAATATATCATTAAAATAATTTGATTAAAAATATAACATATAAATGGGAAGTATATACACCACATAAAATAATATAGGTTCATAACATTGCATGTATATCAAACAATGAAAATTGAGACAGACTAACATAACTGATTTTGTAACATTTCAACCATAAACCCCATGAACGAAAGATCCTAAAATGGGTATTAAAATACCCATAAATATATTTAAATGTATTATATAATACATTCATGGGTTGTATATACACTACACAAATGATATGTGTGGTGAATAAGGTAAAAGTCTCATAAAAATAATAGTGAGATGAGAAAACCCATAACTCATGAGTAACATTAGAATCGTGATACCCATGAAAGAAAAAAATTAAATTAAATATTTTATTATCATTAAATTAATTAAATAACACTTCATACGAAAATATATACCCCACACAAAATAAGTGAGTGGTGAATATGGCATGTATCTCACAGAAATAAAATGTGAGACGATATTATCTTACCTTATGTCATGACGTTATTCATACAAGTTAAAACCTATTGAATAATAAATATAATTATATTTTACATATTACACAAAATTATATTATTATATCTATTACCATATATGATTTTTTAGTACATTATAATACCTATTTATTAACAAGTCCATGTTAATGTTATGTCTTGTGTAAAATCTTCTTTATTTTTCATATATGTTTTGGCTTGTTATTCTTAATCCTCTTACATAAGTCCGGATTTAATAATTTAATAATGTAAATAATTATATAAATAACATATATGATCATTGTATATGTATTAATAATAATATATAAAATAAATAAATATGAAATATAATACACCATTCATGGAAACGGTAGGTCATACGTACGCAGGATTGGTTTTTCCGTTTTATTTTTGTATTTAAATAAATAATGTAAATGGAATATATGTATATAATATCATTACAGTTGAATTAGTTTTTTATATATACCATATATTTTTACAAAAATAATTCTTAATACATTCCATGTAGAGGGTGAACGAATCACATATCTTTGAGAATGCAAAAGTCCACACATCCACAAATGATGTAATCGTATTTATACAAAATTGAAATCATGAAGTTATGTGTTTATATAATATTTTAAAAAAAATAAATAAATAATATATATCATATAAAAGATTATTTTCTATCAAAATTCTTAACCATTATATATGTTAATGGAAAAAACAAACAATATTGTTTTGTGATGTGGTAGTTCACTATACACAAGAACAGTAAGTTTGTTACCCATTAGATTGAAGTGTGTGTATGTGTATGTATAAACCTTATAATAAAAACATATAATTATATTGAGGATAATTTTTTATTATGTAATCATATAATAAAATTATTTCAGGGGGTGGATAATGAAAAAAAATAACATATCTTGAGTCAGGATGTTGCCTCTAGTTTGGGTAACTCCTCTTGGCTTTCTCAAAAGAGATTCTTTGGATAGATTTATACTATAATAGAGGAATATGAGATTATGGGAGGGATTTTTGTATATTATTTGATTTGATTCTTGGTGGTAAAAAGGGATTTAGAGGTTTAAATGAATAGGAGGGTTGAGTTCTTTTATATAGTGGAGGAGGAGTGACATTTTTATAAAAAACTGTATAAGGGAATTACACCCCACGTTTTCCCTATTTAATGTGGCTCAAATAATGAAATATTTACAAAAAAGGAAATATATAGTCTAAATACTTCCAAAAATGTATTTGGGATAAGTTCCAATGTCCTTTTCCCCTAATATTAATGTTTAGTCCCTTGTTAAAATAATTTTTCTCTTAATAATTGAAATTAATTTTAATCACATTTATTAATAATTTTGGTAAAAAGCTATGTTAACATTATCATAAAATATAAATTATTCTGATTCCAAATATTTAATTACTTTTTCCAAATTCTGTTTACATAAGTGGGAGAAATTAATTTGAATTTAATCTCGCAGACGGGACAATAAAGTGGGGTTTTAAAGTGAAAATGTTCAAAATATTGAGATGTTTTTATATCCAATTTCAATGTCAAATTTATTACAATAAGATTAATTGGATTAATTCATGTAAAATTTATATAGTTAATATTTAAAAAAATTACAAATTTAACATGAATATATAAATAAAATTGATGAAGAAGCATTATTTAATTAGAATCCAGGGTTCGTCACTATTTATCAAAAAAAATGAACCTTATCAGAAAAATCCAATAAATTTACAGAATGTAAATTTTGATATTTGGATTAAAAAATTTAATTTATCTTTTAAAAAAAATTAAAAATGTTCCAAAAATCTTATTTAAAATTGGTCTCCAATAAAATGTGGTAAAATGATCTTTTAGAAAAATGAGTATCTTTAATCATAAAATTGAATTCATTCTTATCTTATAACTATCATATCAATAGGATGAGTATAACAAGTATTGATTTAATATATAATATAAAGTTTTTACAGAAAACACTAATAAAAAGTGGTTTTTTTAATTTATTGAGACAAAATTTTGATTTCACATAGAAAAATAGTTTTCTTAGAAAATGAATTTTTTAATTCTCAAATAGTTCTTACTTTAATTTATAACTAATTGAAAACAAAAGGATTAATTTTATATATATGTCTTCATAATATTCTCACAACTTAGTTAATATTATTTGTAACTTCTATTTCAAATTCTATCTAGAAACTATTATAATATTTTAATAATATTATTAATAGTATATTGTAGTTCGATAAAACTCGGTCTTGCTTGTAACACAAGTTATCGAAGAGACACAATATTGTGTGTAATAAAAGACGCAAGTAGTGTTGTGTGTACCAAAATATAATATATTTGTTTCATTTAGTTCATGATTAACTTGGTGTTACATATAACACAATCCAAACATAGTTCTTTAGTATAAAAACACTATATTTGGTGTTGCATGAGATGAAAAATATCAAAATATTAAATTATTTCAAAAAAAAATATGTCACAAAATCTTGGGGTGTTATATTATACACATCCAATTATATATTTTCCTTTTTATATAATGTTATTTTGAGGTTATTCGATTAATTTTATAAAATATTATTGAATCTTCCAAAACATATATTATGATTTATGGTTTTAAAATCAATTTTTTATAAACATGACTCATTTACAAATCCCCAAGTATATTATTTTAATAAAATTATTTTTATAAAATTTTAATATAATTAAAACCACCTCACATTGTCTAAAATCCTGTGAAAATAGTGTGATGATCTTTGGTTGTGAAAACATTACCATACAGAGTTCAAAACATATGTTTGAATATTAATGATGAAATATACTCCATTTTTTCAATTTAAACTCACCCATCCTCCAATATATCAGCACTAAAAACCCTTGAATAACAAAATTAAACTTCCCAGCCCTTTCTATATCCCTTAAAAGGTGTTCCTAATCTCATAATATTCTCCTCATAAGCTTTTGGATACACCCTTTCAAGTAATGTGATCCCCGCTTACTTCTATTTATTCAACCACCTCCCTTACATTATTACCTTTGTTTTACCAATTTTTATGTTAGGGTATGAGTTATCATATCCCTACTACTGAAAATATTATTTAAAAATGATCAGATACCTATTTAACTCACATTAATCCCTCCCATTAACCATTATGTACTCGTGTTAAGTTACAAAAATTGTCCTTTTTCTTTTTCAAAGCCTAAAATTTTTGTTGTGAATACCCATCCTTATTTACACTCAAGAGTGTTAACATTGATTAATAAATCCTTAATTTATTGTGGGAATTAATATATATATATTTATATATATATTTATATTTATTTATTTATTTATTTATTTATTTATTTATTTATAACACAAAACCCATAACTTTGGGATTGAAATTAATGAAAGTAATATTTATGATTTATGATTCATGTGGAGCACTTATGAAATTATATGATGCAGAAATGTTGGGTGTGCCCAAATAGTACACCCATGAATTGGGTAATGTTTTAGTCCCATGAGGAATCATTTATGGAATTATGAAGTAAACCTATTCAATTATGGTAATTTTTACACCGTGTTAGGATGTCTTGGTGTTTATAAGTAACCTATGTTTATGATTTCATGTTTAATGTTGACACCACATTCCCATGTTTCTGTTATGATATCATGTTATATCATGAGTTATTGTTCAATATTTTGATTCTCATCCCTATTATGTTTCTTTGATATGACTCTTGGATGACATATACTACATTGCATTATCCTCAAAATTTTTTATTCACTTATTATGATTTATAGCTCATCCATTTGTTAGATAAGTTTATTGGTTATCTGATGTAGTTTTAAAAGAGAAATTTAATTTTAGGTCAAGTTAAGGTTTTTTTCAAAAATTTTGTTTTTCCATGTGTTATGATGATGTGATATGTACCAAATCTCAAAATTATGCTAGTTGTCATTTTATTTTGAGATATTATCATGTGTTACTTTATGTAATAAACCATGAATTAATGTGTAATAAAATAGGGGTTTTCATAGTTTTTATCAGAGAAATGAATATTTATTTTAGGGATTAGGAATAGAAAAATATTTAAAAATACATTGAGAAAAGAATAAAGATTGAAAAACAACCCTAACATTCTGTAATGAATATATTATGTAGTTTCCAAGAATATCATGAATGTATTGATACTAAAAATGGATTTGGATATGATTTTTATATCTATAGAGGTAATAACCTCAAAAATGTACACTAAGATAGAATTGATCATTACCTGGTGTATGATAATGGGCCTTACTATACGACATCATTACTACATGAAGGAGATATTATTTGATAAATTCACAATCTCCATAAAATCCATTATTAAGGGAACAAAAATGGTTATAAATTTTTATTTTATTAAAAAAATAATGGAAAACATAAATTAAATCCTATAAGTTCATAGGTTATAAAATATACATAATTTATGAGTTACCAATTTAATTTTCATTTTTTACTGTTTGTCTTTATTTTTTTAAAAATTATCATCCCAATTTTCACTTTCTAAATTCAAGTGGCAAGAAATGTTATAAATTGAGTCATTAAAAAATGTGATGAGAAATGTAGTGTTTTCAAAAATAATATGTATAGAATAATGGGAGAAAATGTAATGCATATTTTTATTATAAATAACTATCTAACATAAATCATGATTAAAAAATGGACAAACATGAATATAAAAACACGATAATGAATATAAGGATAGAGCCTCTAGGAATTTCATCTCATAATGGTAATAAATGAATGATAATTCAATTTCATATGTGTCAATAATGTGGAAGTAGGAGCCATATGAAATGTCACAAATAGAAATTAAGAGGTATTATATGTGGAAATAATATTCCATATATTAGATAATTTCCATGCAAAAATGGAGAGTTAATTTAATTTAATTTATAGAAATAATGTTCAATATAAGGTGCCATAAATAGTTCTACGTTATAAATGTGTATAATTTGGGAATTACCTAAGATAATTTTATATTCCAAGGGATAACAAGAATGATTAGAACCAAATATCTTCATGACCAAGGAAAAAAGTAATGTCATGTTCTATGAGGGATCATGATGAATGATATACAACTAACCACAACTCTAGGGTTGGTTTTTTCATGATGTGTTTAAATTCATGTAATAATATTGTATCTTATAATTTTTCTAATAATACAAGTCACCATCCCAAATGATTTTATATTATCACGGAAAATGATATGATTATTGTATCACAAGTTAATGTTTGTTGGATTGTTTGGGAATTCATATCATTCTTATGGTAGTGTAATTATATGTTATTATGGGCATTGATTTGATTTCCTTATATATATTCAACACAAATTTCTGAAAGAAATAAATGAATCTCTATATCATGAATCACACACATATCCTATACAAGTGAAAGGAGGATAATAAATCTCTATTGGAACCAACATCTCTATAATATCCTAAAACCTACACTCCAATATTTAGTGCTAAAATAATAAACATTAAATTTCCATCTTTGATGCTGATAATTAGAGCCCAAATTTTTTTCCCCCCAAACACTACAATATCAAAATGAATAATTGTATCACTTACATCCTTGATGATTTTTTTGGTTTAGAGTTTAATATAATTATAAAAATTTCTTACATAAACAATTCATTGACTATAAATGACCATTTATCTCACTTAATCCAACTTTTCTTATCTCACATTATGAAAAAATCATCATCTATATAAAATTCATTATAGACAGTACTCATTTATAATCATTATTTATAACATGGTAAAAGAAATATAATAAGAATGACCCCAATTGTTCATTAAGTTAAAACATAATAAAAAACAAATGAGTTTCTTAATTGATCATAATAAGAGCATAAGGATGTGGTGATATAATCCAAGTGCATGATTATAATGTAAGAATATTAATACCCATCAATACCTGGATCATAAAACATGAAAAAATTTCATAAGGATTTAAAAAAGGATATGTTCATAATAATAAATAATCATGAGCCATTTGACATTATTATTTATAAAATTAAACATCATAAACCCATATCAATAATATATAATACATATTTGTATCAAGGAACAAAATTTTCATAGAACCCTTACAGAACCCTTATAAATTGGAATAAGAATATGGTCATATTCCAATATGAATATAAATTTAAAATAACCATTACCCAATGAAATAGATATCTATCTGGGATTACCCATCTTATAAGATTTCACGATGTCATCCAACGCTATCTGGTCGTGCCCATCATAAATAATGTCCAAGAACTACAACATGAATAATGTATACAATTATTTCAACAAAAAACTAAAATATAATATAATTATTTTTATATAAGTAATAAATCTATATAAAATATATTTATTTCATGTAAATACCACTGAAACAAGATTAACCCCTAGAAAATAAATGGGTTTCATAACAATCTCTTTGAAATCGGGTTTACATGTAAAAATAAATGGTTTCTATCATAATCTCTTTAAAAAAATTTTAATTCAAATAGAGAAAGATTGAGGATAGTATAATTATAAAATATTACTTAAATTGGATAATTAACAATTAGTGGAAATACCATTAATAGGTCATTAAAAAAATTGAGGAAAATGAACTTTTCATTTTAAAATCACTTTTTAAAACGTAAAACATTTTGAAAATAATTTTAATTGAAAAAAACAAAAAAAACATATAAAAGAAAATTAAAAAAAATTAAAACAATTCATGAGGAAATTTCCCCCTGAAATTTGAAAAAAAAAAAATTTAAAAAATGATAGGATTTTTACAAATCCTAGTTTTGGAAGAAAAAAGATTTCCGAATGTGGAGACAAATCAAATTAGATTTTCTTAAAACATTTTATCAAACATTTTAAGTACCAAAGAGAGGTAAAATGGTTCAATTACATGAATACTTCATGAATAATCAAAGTATAGGTGAATTCAATTTATTTATTAGATTCTATCATTGGATACATAATCATACAAAATATTGATAAATAATGATATTATCAAACAGACTCTTACCAATTTTGTAATTTTGAATCGAAACCCCCATGAAAATATAAAATTAAATGAAACAAATTAAATAATTAAAATTACTAGATTATTTATAAAACATTTCAAATTTTTAGACTCATAAAATAATATATTTTTGTTAAATTACAAACTTCTCAATGAAGGATAATTGAGACAAAAAAATCTTTTTCACTTTGGTAACATTAAAACCATAAACCACATGAAATAAGGATCATAAAATGGATATGTAAATCCACATACATATAATTATATGGATAAAAAATACATTTATTTTAATTTCATTCACTACATAATAAAAATAAGTGGTGAATAAGGCATATATCTCAAAGAAATAAAATTGATTTGAGAAAACCCTTACATCGAGTACGATTCTTCAGGATTGTTATTTATCATCATGAATAATAAACATATGATAATTTTTTACTTTCTTGAGAAAATTTATAAAGTTTAATATTAATTTTATTTCACTTATAAATATTTTATAATTAATTACTTAATCTATTATGTTTAGGTCAGATTTTTTGACCATATTTGACTAATGTGTCAAAAATGACATTAGTAGGTTAACTAAGGTTAAAGAGGTAATTATTTGAAAATAGACAAAATATTAATCATTAAATAAAAATAATATTTATAAATAAATTATACTTTTAAACTCATTCATGGATGATGGTTGTGAAAAATGAACTACCATAACGATTATAGAGATGGTGGTTCTTACGTACACATGAATAACATTTCTATTTTTCAATTGTCACTATGGTAATCAAGAATGTATAATTTATACTTAAATAAAGATAATAACATAAAAAATTCCATATTATTTAATTATATATACTTATATATATCATTATTGTGATGTGTTGATGAAAAAATGAATCGCATTATTTTGAGGAGGCGGTTCTCCACACGTCCATGGACAATGTTATTATTTTTTAGTGAGTGAAAGGGGAAAAAGAAAATGATATATTAGATTTATAGAATGATAAATATATCATGAATATAAATAATATTTTAGTTATATCACATATATTTATTATCTTTACACTTATTATATTCCATGTAATGAATTAGTGAAAAAATGAATCCCATCACTTCGTGAGGTGGTAGTCTGTCGTACACACGAGTGACGTTATCATGTCCCTTACAAAATGGAATATCAAAAGGGTATATATTATATAATTACTAAATACATATACATATTTTATAATTTTAATATATAAATATTATATCTATCATCACACAAAACAATGAGAGGTGGAAATGGAAAAAATGAATGATATTGTTTAGTGAGGCGATATTCTGTCATATAAACAAATGATTATTTTGTAAACTATTTGATGGATGTGTGTGTGGATGCAGTTTGAATACTTAATATAAAAAATATATTATAATAGGTAAGATAATAAGTAAATCATATCATATTATTATAAGAATAATTTAAGGAGGTGGAGAATGAAGTAATATAAAGATGTTGGTTGAAGAACATTACATCTTCTTTAGGTATCCTCCTTAGAATTGCAATAAACCCTTTAAATGTTAGATTTATATAAAAAATAAGGCCTCTAGAATTATGGGATGAAAATTTTTAAGTGATTTGGTTGTGTTTGGATTAATCAAAGGGCTTGATATCTGGGAATATGTGATGGGAGTGAGTTCCCTTTTATATTTGAGGAGGCAAGGCATTCTTGTAAATAAAAAAAAGTATTCACTATTGGGAGTTAAATCATACTAAAGTAGATCCAATATTAATAATTATTGTATTTTAGGGATAAATGTTCTATAAACAGATCCACCCTCAAAAAAACAAGTTTTTAACATTTTTTTCATTAACCCCATTGTTTCATAATTTTTTCCATTTTGGTTTTTCTTTATGGTAACTTGATTTTAAACCTAATTAATTTATCCATTAAGACTAAATTAAAGTGATAAATATTAGAAAATTTATAACTATAAATTATAAATATGATATCCAAATTACAAATTACTATCACCTCTGAGTTTAAAATTAATTTTAATACACACGCTTTTGTTGTTCAAAAATAACATTTTAACTATAACCATGATTACAATGTTTTTTACTATTTATTGGTCAATAGAATAAATATAAAATAATAGTTGTTATATTAATATAACCTAATGGATATTTATTAACACTTAAGAATCACTTAGTATGATAAATTTTTTTCATTAATTTTAAATCACTTAATAAAATATCATATATTGTGAAATAACATTAATGTCAATTTTGATGTTTTTCATCAAATTTGAATTTTAAAAATATCTAAAAAATGAAGGAATAAGAATATATTATTCAAAAATATTTTTATAATTATAGATTAATAAATAAAATTAATGGAATAATATAATTAATTCTATTTAATTGATTTTTTATTTTTTTAGTTTAATTTATTTTATTTACTTATTAACTAAATAATTAATATGTTGGCATTTATTATGTATTTAATGTAATAAAATATTATATAAAAATTTTAAAAAAAAATTAATGTGATATAAAAAATTATTTTATCTTTAAAAATAATATTTATAAGAAAAACTATATTTTTTCCTTATCCCAAAACAATATATAAATTAAAAGGGAAAAAGTGTTCCTTTTTTTACCTTTTCATTACATAAAATATTATATAGGGAATATTCTGGGAAAAGTCTCCCAAATACTCAGAAACATAGATCATAAAATCATAAGGGTTGAAATATTTCTATAAAATGGTCTTTTGACATGTTTCTATTTCATTTTCCAAATTTAGTTAAATTACAAATCCCTTAGTTACCTCATTTTTACCTTAATCATCATGATTTTTTAACTAATAATTAGGGTCAAAAATAAGTTTGGACTTATTATACATTATAAATTATGCTGATTATGAATATTTAATCAATTTTTTCAAATTAAATTCTTATAACTATAAAATTTTAATTTAATATAAATCTCACTGACGTTGTAAGACAATAAGTTTTTATAAGGTGTATTTTTTGCGAAAAATAGGATTCTATATAAACTATATGAATAATAAAAATTATTATATGAAATTAAATTAATATTTTATGATATATATTCTATTAATTAAATTTAAAACTCTCCCTTATAGGGATTATTTTAGTTGATTTAAATGGAGAAATAATATGCATTTTAAAATGGTTTTAGAAAAATGTTTTTTCAATCCCAAGAAAAACTATACTAAAAATAAATATAAAGTTGATTAAATGTAATTATTTGGATTAAATATTAATAAATAATACTTATGTTACATTAAAACATATTCAAAAACATATTGGCAATTTTAAATTACATAATTTTTTGAATAGAAAATACTTTTTACAAAACACAGTAATTTTCAATATTCATTGAAGAGTCAATATTTTCAGAAACTCCCAAAATTTAGGCCAAACTAAATTTTAATATTGAATATCCAAAAAAGATTTTCAATTTATCAAATAAATTTTATAAATTTTTAAGAATTTAATTATAATATTTATTTCATGAAATTTAACAAAAAAATTATAAAAACATATTTTTGAAGAATAAAATCACTTTACAAAAAATTGATTGATTATTTAGTAAAAATTTATAAATGATTTATATTTATTAATAAATTTATATATATATATATATCATAAATTATTCGATATTATTTATACCTTGTGATTTAATGGATGGGTTATATTGGTAATGTATATCATCTGTCATTTAAGTTCATTGTTGCATGTTGAATAATTTATCAAACATAATGTTAATCATTTAAAATATAATTATGTTATAATATAAACCATATATATTATTTCATTGAGTTAAATAATATTATGATCGAAATATTTGGACTATATAAAAGAACATCCTTGATTACATGCCCATTTTCAGGGAATAAGTTGATGTGTTTCTTAAAAAAATGTTTGGACTTACTAGTAGTAGAGAGGTTGAATTGTAAGTAAATATTATAACTAAAGATTTATTAATATCCTTGGATAAAAATATAATTATTTTTATAAACCTTAGGATAAAAACAAGTAATTTCTAGATAATTTTGATAATGGGTTTATACATCCAATACCTTCAAAATAATGAGAACTATTTCTATTCATGAAGAATAATGATGGTTCAATTTGTATCTATATTTATTATCATGAGATCAAAAATACCACAATAAATAACATGTAAATTCTTCCAAATACTGGTGAATTTTTTTATCAGATATGTGGTTACCAGTATTTCTCAATGTTGGATCATCGGTCAGGATATTTTCATGTAATACTAGAGAAGGAGGATATCCCAAAAACAACTTTCTATAAAAGGTATAGAACTACTAGTTCATTAAGATGCTATTTGGACTCACTAATGCTCTATAAATATTCATAGACATAATGAACAGATTATGTAGATATTTCCTTAGTAAATTTTTTGTATAATTTATATACAACTGTCTCATCTACTCCAAAATAAAAGAGGATCATGAGGAACATTTAAATTTTGTATTGAAAACTATGTGAAAGGAAAAGTTATTTGTGAAATAAAATAAATGTGAGTTTATTTTTTTAATAAAATTACTTTCATGGTACATTTTAACACCCTTAGTTTTATATATGTGGATCATTCAAAATCTGAGGCTATCAAATGATGTCCAAAGGCAACATATATAATAAAAATATGATGCTTCATTTGATTAGATAGGTTCTAACATCGATTTTTGATAAACATGTCATGATTTTGAAGTTCAATAAGCATGATGACTCATAAGGGATTTAATTTTATCTAGAGTTCTAAATGTAAATAATTTTTTAAATATCTTAATAATAGGATAATAACTTCACTTATTCTCATATTACCTAATAGTGGGGAATGATTTTCTATCTAAACTGATTCATCCATAAAGGGATTGGGTTGGGTATTCATGAAAAAATATAAATTACTGTCTTTTCCACAATCCAACTTAGGATCCTTGACCAGAACTACCAAACTCAAAATATATAATTAGTTTCAGTGGTCTTGGCATTGATGATATGGTGACATTACCACTAAATAGAAAATTTTGAAATGAATATGGATCATAAAATCCTCAAGTATATATATTCAGAAAAAGTAGCTTCATATGCACCAACAAAATTTTCTAGATCTAATAAATGAAAATGATTGTTCAATTCATTACCATATTGAGAAATCAAACAATGATACAGATTCTCAAGGTATAAAATATCCCACAACTCCATTCATGATAAGGGTTATAAGGGGTAAAATATTCCTGAACATAAAAAGGATGGATATCATAAAAATAAAATAATATTTATCCTAAATTTCTCAAATAACTGACCATTCCTAAATTTTATATAGTATCATCAAGGATTAATAAGATTATGAGGTTATACTAAAGAGGATTGTGAATATTTTGGACTTCAATGTTTCTCAAGATAGAGATATAATTTTTGGAACCTGAATATTTATCCCATAACAACCATAAATTATGTGGAAACTTATATATGATGTTCACATCTCATAATTAAATATTAATCATGGAGGAACTGTGATTTATAGATATTTTAAGAGAAACATATAGTGTCATAACACGAATAGGGTGATTGTGAAATTTGATTCTTGATGCTTAGTATGGAAACAAGTAATGGTTGAGTGAAAGAAATGAATGGGTATAATGCAACCATTTCCCATAACAATTTTGAAATGAGAAAGCATAATCATGTATTTCCTCATTGGACTCCCTAAGAAACAAAAAATAAATAATTCTATTTGGGTGGTTGTCAAACTCCATACCAAGTTAGTTCGTTTCATTTCTATGATGGATTATTTCATTCTTTAGATACACTCTAATATATTTATATGATATGTTGTAATAATAAATTTTGATCCATTATTTATTATATATGATCAAGGTTTTAGGTTTACCATATGATTTTAGAGAATGGATTAGCAAGTGTTAGATACAAAACTGAGAATCAACACTACTTATCACCCTCATATGGGTTTTTATTATAAATGATTCAGTCAAAATATAGAGTATTTTATGAGATCATGTTCAATTTAGTTACAATAATGTTAGGACCAACACCATATGGTAGTAGAGTTCCCATTTAAAAATAGTTTCAATTGTATCATTCTAATGGGCCTTATGAGGCTTCACCTGGGAAGATGTTTCGATCTATATAAAAGTGGGATGATGTGGGAGAATATAATCTTATGGTACCAGATCATAAACAAGAGATGGTAGTGAAGGTTAAACCCATTTAGAATCATAAGAAATATTCCCAATGTGAATTGAAATTTTATAAAAAAAAATTATTTGAGGGATCATCTTTATTATCAAGACATGATATTTATTTTTTATTTCCATGGAATAATGTTTTGATTTTTGGGAAGAATGGAAATAATAACCCTAGATATATTGGTCCCTTTCATATCATTTTTAATTTCATAGAAGTGTCTTATCAACATGAACTCCCACATAACCAATCATAAGTACATGATGTGTTACATTTATCCTTCTTGAGTAAGTACATATCAAACCACTCACATGTACTGAATCAATAGGTGGAACCATTAGAAAATTATATTTCTTAAAAGTAATATCATGGTATGTTCTTATATTATATATAAAATGTTCTACAGAACAAGACAACTCACATGGTAAAAATGTTATGGAAGAACCACAAGTTTGAGGAATACACATGGGAACTAGAATAGGTGATAAAACATAAGAATAGTAATCTATTACAATGAAGGAAATGAAAATTTTTATGGTGATATTTCTAGATGGTGGAATAATCACTTTTTGAATTAATTTATTCATCCTTAATATTTGAAGTTATAGAAAAAGAACATTCATGATATTGGTTTTTTGGGAATTGTTTATCCAGTATGATTTAAAAAAGCATTCAACATAAAAACTGTTTATAGTATAGTTTATGAATAGTGATTGTATTTTTATTATATATAAAGGGTTATGATAAATTTAAATTTAAAAGGATGGAAGAAGGGATAACAATGACCAATAGAACCATACTCTTTGAACACTTGTTATCATAGCTTCCCACGGAGATAGTATCACTAGGTTTTTCCCTTTACCATTCCCAATCCAATAATCTACAACTATATCGTCAATGAAACCGTTTATTGGATAATTTCAAGATCATTGATATCATGGCCCAAACCATGTATGTCGAACCACCCTAAGAAAATATCATCATCACACACCTTAACCCTAAAAATATCATTGGTGTAATAATGGTTCATATATCTACACCCTAACATTATGAATTTTTATAATTTTTTAATAATTTAACAATGATTATATTTATCCATTTTTTTATTACATTATAGATTATTAAATAATGATCTTGATAAAAACTATATTTTGATACAATGAAGCACAAATTAAATTTTTGGAAAATGTATAGTTTCAATCAAGAAAAATTAAATTTAATATTGTTTTAAATAAATTATAGTATAATAAAATGTTATTATTAAATAATACTTACTAAATATAAATGACCATATAATTTTGCAATGTCAAAAATAATTTTTATAACGGTCAAAAACTGTATTTTTTAAAATATAAATTATTACTCAGTATGTGTGGATTTTTTAATTAAAAGAAGAAATTATAATACCTAAGGAATTATTTTATATAAAATAAATATTATTTTCAAAATTGATAATTAAAAATCATCCAATGATAAATTTTTTCATAATTTTTGTGATAGTATAATTTTTGGGTCAAAGTTAAGTACAATATAACTATTCAGTCTGTATTAGGATATCATAATGAACCAAAAGTGATGTAATATATTAAATAAATTGTATCCAAGACCAAATATATATCTTTAATTTTATAAATGTGTTTTAGTTTATTTTAATAATTTTATGAAACCTTAATGAACCCAAAAAAACCTATATTATATTTTATGGATTTAAAAACAATTATATATAAATATTACTCCCTTTTATATCTCCAGGTTTATTATTTTAATGATCTCAGATACTCAACGTTTAAAATAATTAAAAAAAGTACATTTTGAAGGAAACCATGGTAAAAACCCATGAGATGGTGTTTTTTATTATTTTTACCACATAGAGTCTAAAACTTATTTTTGGAAATTAATAAAGAACTATGATCCCATTTTTCATAAATGCATCCAAACTCCCATTTTTCATTAGTAAAAATCCATATAAAACAACAATAATATTACCTTACCTATTTATGTCCCTCCCATGATGTCCCTGATCTCCTGATAAGATCCTAACAAGACTTTGAGAACACCCTCTCATGGTAATAGACCATATCTTTCCTATCTTTATTGAAGACACACCTTTATATTATTCTCTTTTTTCTATATATTTTCAGTTGGGATATTATTTGACACATCCTTATTAATTATCTTATGATTTAAATGTGATGAGATACCCCATTTACTCTCATTAATCCCTCCCCTAAACATTTAGGAACCCTTGTTATGCTACAAGAATTATCCTATGATTTTTCCATGTTAAACATTTTTGTTATCAATACCCATCCATATATCCACTCAAGAGTATTATCTAAGAAAAATAAATTCATATTTTATAATGTAATTATATTTATGTAAACCACAATACTTGATCATGGTATTAAATTTCATTAATTTAATAGTTTTGTTTTATGATTCATGTTTCACAATTATGAATATACATGATATGAAATTGAAAGGTGCACCTATATGGAGATCTAATTCATTGGGAAGTGTTTTACTCTCATATAATGTCATGTATATGATTAGAGAGTAAGACTAATCCATTATGTATCTTTTTCCACAATTCTATTATGTCTTGGTTATTAACCTTGACCTATTTTCATAATTCCAAGTTTAATATTGTGGACAATGTCTAATGTTGCCTTTGTGAAACAATGTTGTTTAGTGATTATTATTTATTATTATGATTATCACCCCTCTTATGTTTCCTTTATATTCATCTTGTATCACTTGTACTATTTTACTTTATTCTATTCTCTTTCTATTCCCTTATAGTGCTTTACAGATGACCCCTCTATTTTTTATTTCCCCTAGTTTATTTCATTCAATTTTAATAGAAAAATTGAAGTTTAGGATAATGTTAAACCAAATTCAATAATATTGTTTTATCCATGTTTCTATATGATTATCAATGCACCTGATTACAAAAATACAAAAGGAATTATAATCTGTTTCGATTTTATCATGACTATATTTTTGTAATAAATATTTATTTTATGTGTATTAAAATAAGGGTTGTCATATAAGAAGTGGAACAAAAATAAGGTTCTGATTGATGATAGTAATAATTTTAAGGAATAAAAATTGGATAAATTCATAAAATATCTTCTTTGATGTTAAATTTATTTAATAAAAAATTGTGGAATAATATAATCTCAATGATGATAGGTATTGTTTTCAAATCCTTTATAAATGTTTCTAATAACACTTATGAGTCTTAAAATAGAAAATTTCTAAGGGATAAATTTTTAATATAGGAAAAGGTATTTATATTTTAATAAATATAAATAAAAGGTTCAAGTATAAACCATGTAAGTATAAAAATAATTATTGAAAATAAAATTATGGTGCCATATATGGTCCATATGTAACCTATTATAAATTTAGAATGAAGAGACCTATCAAAACTAACTATCCAAAGATGAGAAAAAATTGGAGAGATAAAAAATAATTAAATAAAACATGATTATTATGATGGATCAAGTTACATTGAAGAATATGATTCAAGTGATGAATTTGAAAGTGATAATGAATCATCCAGTTTATGCTAAATAGAAAAAACTAATGAGATTAGTAATGAATCTAATTCTAGTTATTATTTTTATATTAATGTATATAGAATTAATGAGTTGTATGAAGAAAAAAATCTAAAATATTTATTAAGAGTTACTGATATTTAAAAGGAAATGAATGAAGAAAATGATAGGGTTATGAAGTAATGTAATAAAGGTTATAAGGATAGTAATTATCTTAAGTACTGAATAAAAAATTCATCATCACATTCAAAAGATATGATTTATAATGATATTTTGTGTGTTAAAATGGAAAATGAAATACTTATAAATGAAATTATTAGCATACAAGATATGTTATGTAATTTTTATTATTGAAAGTAAAAATACAAAAAATGATATTTGTAATAAAACCAAATATAGATAAATATTTTTTGGTTATAATCCATAGATTCATATTTTTTATGAGACTATTTTTTTAAAATTTTCTACTCAAATTTCATATAATATTTGAATACATAAAATGTTGTGCATAATGACGCTATTATAATTAATGGTATCCAAGATATCCAAAATTTATTTTTATTTCCATTTATTGTGTTTAAAAATAATTATCTTAAAGTGTGACAGACAATAATAGTTTGAAATATATTTGGGTACCTAAGATGTTTATTTTTATCCTAGTTGGACCCAATATACCATGGGTACAAAAATATGTATCTACATAATTTATCATTTTGGGATGACCTATATAAGAAACTAAAAGACACATGGTACATGGAAAAAAATATTCACATCACATGACCAATGACCTATCAAATTTCATCACTTACACCAAATGTGATACAGACTTTGTCACTTTTGGAAGTAGATCTAATGTCATGGTTAAGGGATTTTTTAATATAGGTATTTCTAATTGTGTTTTTATTTCTACTTTTTTATAAATTTAATTTTTGAAACATAACTTATATAGTAACTCAAAATTATATTATGACGTTATATATATTAATTTTTAATATAATAAATGTTTTTTTATTAAAAATAATTATTTTTTATTTTATTCTAATAGTAAATATAATATTTAATTAATTAATTTAAATTTTCTATTTAATCAAAATGTTATGTATCAGAAATATTTATAAACAGATGAAATTATTTTGTATAAAAGGCTTGGAAATTCACATTTTTAATGATACAAAAAATAACCAAGAATATACATGTTCGATATTTATAGAATTTAGAGGTGACTAATGATTTAGTTTATGAGTTGTGCTCAAAAGGTAAGAAGAATAATGAATCATTCAATTATATCATTCATGTTTTTACTTATAAACAATGGTAATTATTGAATCATGATTTATTTAGTCCAATAAAAACTTCTAGATTAAGTGTAAATAAATATTATTTCATTATTATTTTTGATTTTAAATGATCTACATGGGTTTATTTCAGGTCTCATAAGCCTGAAACCTTAGCTAAATTTATTTATTTTTGTATGTTATTTGAAAACAAAAAATGTGTTTACTTCTTTCTGTTAGATTATATAAGTTATGTCAATTTGTTAATTTTTATTTTTAATGATTTTTTGAAGAATATGGTAAGGAAAAAAATTATCATCCTCCTTAAACAGCACAAAAAATGGTGTAGTAGAACAAAAAAATTAACTATTAGAGAAATGGATTGAACCATGAATTATAAATATAGTTTAACAATATACTTTTGGTATGATTTGTTACTACATATTTCTATAAATTTGTTATTGTTTTTGTTATATCTTTTTTATGATAACCACTTATGAATTTCATAATTTTATAAAACCACATGTTTCTTATATTAAATTTTTTATTTTTAATGTTTTAATGTAGAATATGAATGATAGTATATATAAGTTTTATAGAAAAAGTGTTGACATTATATTTACTGGTAGTTCATGTAACTGTAATTATTATTGAGATTATAAGAATCATTTCATGAATTTTGAATAATATGTGCATATAATGTTTAACAATTATTGTGATTTTTTGAAACATATTTTGGAAAATATTGATGATGATTTCAGGGATTTTAATTTTGGGGAAGAAAAAAATCAAGATAGTGTATCTACTAATGGGGAGAAAAATGATTCCAAATATTTATTTATTTATAAGATCTTTCATTGACCTATTATAATTAATGTATTTTAAACTACTCATTTGAATGATTTTAGGTTAGTTTGAATCAATATTTGTTGTTTTGAACATCGATCATGGGTTCATAGACATTTCGTGAATGATAATTTATATGTTTCATGTCTATCAATGATAATCTATTTTTACCATTTTTGAAATTTGAATTCCCTAACCTCTATTGACTGTGTCAATTTTATTTATTTTAGAATCATCATGGTTCATTGGTTTTTTTTGGTGTGAATGTAATAGAATTATCATGTGATACTTATTATGTGAGAGAATTCTTATTTTCATGTGATATAGTGTGCAGAGTGTAGGAGTGTTGATAATGTGAAGTATTGAACATTCTTCCTATGCTGAATATTTATCATTACTATTGGATGATCTATCAATGTTAAAATAAAAAACCCTATTAAATCCTTTACAACCTTGATGAAACAATCATGTTGATCATAGAAACATGAACGAGTAACTGGGTTTTATTTTTTTTCTATCTTGTTTTTCATTTTTCTTTATTTTGTAACACTTCTCTTCATTTCCTTCATTCTTTCACACTATACATATTATTTTTCATACAAAAACTATTCTTAACAGTTGGTATTTGATCCCAAGATTCTAATGTCAGGTCTATTTGGTTTTCGATACCAAGTATTTAAATCCAGGTTTGTAAATGGGTTGTAAATCCCCATTAAAAATTATGAGGAATAGTTATTATTTAATCAAAAAAATTATTTTGTAATCGAGGTATAATTCACCTTAAAATTTTATATTAGTGAACAAGGTATCTCTTCCCAAGTAGAGATGTATAAAAGTAGAACATGCCCACCTTGGAACGAACCACTCTAAAGACATCCTTGGGTTATTTGTTTTATTTTTTATTTCTAACTAATTCTGTTGGTTACCATTGATAAAAAACATTTGATAAAAATTACATCTCTTTAATTTATTTATCTGTTTTATTCACACCCCCTCTTTATAATATGTCATCCCCTTTTCTGATCTAATAGATAATACCAACATCTTTCAATGGTTTAGTAATCATACAATTATTTCTTTCTCTTTAGTATATATGTGGTTCTATGTGGGGAAATATATATGATTTTATGATGATATCCAATATTTTTAGAGGAATTTTTTGAGTATAATCTGATTATACCAAATCATGTGTATGAAATTTTATAGAATGTTCAACCCATTTAACAATACATTACCACTACTTAGATTCTATATAAAGGGATATGTTGAAAATTGTTAATGGGACTCGGAGTTTGAATATGGAGTAAATTTTTTCTTTACATATGACCATGTAAAATATTAGTGTAGTTTGGAATGAAATGAAAGATAACCCATTTGTAAAATAGAAACATTGAGATCATTAATCAGATAGGATCTATGACATGTCTACTAACACTTCCACCAATTATTGATCACGTTTAGGATATATTCCAAGTATCTCTCCTATGGAATTATATTTATAACCCAAAATTATCTAAATCCAAATATATTTGAAAGAGGGAATTAGTCCACTTATGATAGTTAGTATGTGTAGATCTCGGACTACATTGATAAAGTTCTACACCACAAGAAAAAAAAACCTTGTGAATGTTCTTTAATAAAATCTGATGTATGGTGAATCTACATCGTAACCTAAGGTGGTAATGAAAAAAATACTCTAATATATTCTCAATCAAGTATTTGAGTTAAAATTTAAGGATAAAATTTCAATATACGGGAATAATGCTAGAATAAATATATATATATATATATATTCTTCTGAATAAATAATATTTATCATAATTTGGTATATAGTATAGTATAATAACATGTGACGCATAATAAATCCCAACAACACTTTATTATTTTAAATATGAACATTACATTTATTGAATAAAATATTGTATAAATATAGAATCTTATAAAACGATACATTAAAAAATAAAACGTGATGATCGAGATTATGTGAATCACATTGATCTCCTAGAATTATAATGTCGCAACCCGTCCCCTAGGGCCTATTCCAAGACTACCCCAAGCCCACATTTCATAGTTTAGTGGATGGCAACTAGAACTAAGTAGGAATATCCCAAAAATGGAAGGCATTGCCTTTAAACCTGTACACAGGCACAAAGCTCAAACTGTGGAATGTAAACACAAAGTAAACCAAAAGTGTCACTGAGACAACTACTGAGAGTACAGTACAAATTTAAAATACAAAGGGGCCATAATTCAATCCAAAAATAACAAATGAAAGTACAACTTCCATAGTCCCTCCACTCATGACCCTACCTAAGGGGTAGGTGATGGGTAGCTTCCTATAGTCGTAGAAGTATTCCAGTCCATCCCGTCTCACTGAGAACCACCTGGTCCTAGACCTGCCAGGTCTTCGTTGAAGCATCGATCACCTGCAGGAGACACGATACGTGTGGGTGAAACCTGTGCAGGGGTGAGTAACACAATACTCAGTAGGGACCCCAAACCATAAAGTAATGACCACAAAGCAAGACCACAAAGAAAATACATCTCACACTAGGTATAACTCAAAGTATAGAAAGTAATATTATTAGTCCTAAATATGAATCGTCTTATACTATTGAGGGAATCATCCTAGATGAGTCACTGAGGTTCGCTCGACTACAGGACCACTGAGGTCTACTCAGCTACTGGACCATTGAGTTCGGCTCAGCTACTGGACCACTAAGGTTCGCTCGGCTACTCGACCACTGAGGTATGCTTGGCTACTGGACCACTAACGTCAGATGAGATACTAGTCCACTAAGGTCTGCACTACTACTAGACCATTGTATTCTGTTCGGCTACTGGATCACTGAGTTCTGCTCGACTACTAGACCATTTAGGTCTACTCAGCTACTAGACCACTGAGGTATTTCTCATCAGGTCCTTCGTTTCACAACTTGTTGTAGAATTCCCACTCTCCAGTATGATTGATTTTAGAATAATATAATCCTCAATCCATTGGTCATATCTCGAATACCACGAAACCTCACTTAGAGTATACCTAAAAAACTATCTCATTGCATGGTTCCCAACTCCATAGACGGCACATCAATCGGATGCCAGGTCTGAAAGATAATGGTGTTTTAGTAAACAGGGGCTGGTTGTGTCCCAACCCAGTCTGACTTGGTCAAACTGACCCAAACAACCTAGTTCAGATGAACCTACCCATCCCAATTGGGTCTGGGATGACCTGGTTTGGTCTATCCCAATGGCCAAGCCCATTGGTCCTTGTTGGACTCGGCTCGGTTCGCCTGTGGTTCAAGCCTGCCGGGTTACCCAACGACCTGGTTCGTATTCTCCGGCCTGGTCTGACTTAGTTGGAACAATTTATTTCTAGTCGTGCCACACAGTGGTCTGGATTCTTATTTGGCATGCCCCACATGGCAGGTGAGTTCTCCTTCATCATGGGCCGTCCGATGGCCCGGTTCAATCCATCGGCCCAGCCCGCATCGGTTGTCCAACATGGGTCCATCCAGGACCCCCACTGGTATCTAGCTCATGCAGCCACATGACCGGCTAAAGTCGGCCTCCTCCCCTCCGCATGTGGTCCATCATAGACCGTGTGCCAACGCACAGCACAGGCCGCTCAAACTGATACAGCCCCCGACCAGAGTCGCCCCCTGCACCGATGTGGTCCCTCCAAGCTGTGGCCTTCGCCACCTCGGTGCACCACCAAGGTACACTGCCTCCCACCCATGGCCACCACCATGGGCCACCAGACTTGCTATGGTGGTCCGTTATTCGATTTGGAGGGTCTGCTATGATCCTTGGGTCGTCGCCTTCACTATCGTGTATCCCAAGTCGTCTTGTCATTGATTCGGCAGTTTGGCCACATTCAGAACCTCTTGGAAATAATACAATGTGATGATGGGGATCCTTTAGTGAAGAACGCATGGGGGAGAGGATATCACAAGAAACACCCAATATAATTATCATTGGCCTTGTTCATTTATCCTTCATTATCCATGTTAGAAAAATGGAAAATATCGAATGATAACAAGTTATATCCTTGTTTCTTTAATTCTCACATGCCAAAATCTCATCCCTCATATGCGATTGATCCACGAAACAACCTGTTTGTGGGTTGGACCATGTTTTTCACACAAAATAATGAATTGGGAAAGTAAAGTATTCACTTAGAATTAAACAAACCCCTACCTAGAGAAAGGATCGGTTGGCATCGAGGTTCGATCATCCTTGGAGATCTGTTAAGAGACGTCACCATCCATTGTCTTGTTGACCTTCGATTTGTGATCCATCGTCATTGGGGATTCATCGTTTGTCATCATTCATTTCTCGCCAATGGAATTCCTGTAGAGCCTTAAAGAAATATCTCATGTCGTCCCTTGATCTCGTGTCTCTGTTAATCAACTTAATGGAGGAAATTTTTTTCAATATTTTTGTTACACTGAGTCACCACATCGCTATGTTGTTTCATTTATGAAATGAAACAGCTGCATCGTCGTTGCATTACAACGAAAAATTTTCAAATAAAATCAATTATTTAAGTTTATTTTATTTTTCCTTAAAACACTCGAAAATTAACTTTTACCTTGGACTCATGCCGGTCGAGGTTAGGTCCCACCTAAGGATAGAACACCCTCAAAATCTCAAAATTACTCTCATATTTCTAATCAGAGTAACTATTTCTGAGTTATTAGAATTAAAATAATCTTTATTTAATTATTTTATTTACAGTCACGTCTAAAAACTACTTTCCAGAGTTGGTCTACGCTGGCCAATATTAGGATCTACCTAAAGAAAGAATGCCCTTATGACCTCAATGGTGGTCTCTGATTTTCAATATGAGACACCATTTATGAGTTATGAGGATTTAAAAAATAAAATAATTTTATTTAATTATTTTATTTACAGTTATGCCATTTTCTATTTTCTCACTAGAGACCCATGCTGACTAATATTAAGTCATGCCTATGGTAAACCCACTACTATGAATGCAATGGTGCCCTCATATTTATGATCTAAGAATCTATTTAAGAGTTATTCTACTTTTTTAGGAAAACTCCTCACGCACGCTATTTAAAACTTAACATTTTTTGACGAATCATTTCAGACACTCCGGGCCTTGGAATCACATGTCGTCTCAGCGCCTGGTCTCGAAATAATCCCATATAATTTTAAAAAATACATGGAATTCTGGGACATTAAATTACCCCCACCTTTAGGGATTTATGTCCTTGAAATCCAAAACTAGGGCCAAACAAAAAAATGATGGTACTGAGCTCTGATATGAGCCTCCCAATCCTATGTTCTCTCCTAGAGATTTATGTGTTTCCATAGAATACACACCAGAGGAATAAACTACGCATGAAGTATCTACTCCTATTGATCCTCAATCTCTACTTGAAATTCCGAAAAATTCTCCCTGTCATCAACGTCCAACTCGCCCTAGTGAAAACTTCAGCACAAAGAGCCATCCCTAGCCCTCTACTAAACTCTACTCCTGGGTAGTTAGGAAGTGGGTCAAATTGATGAGTCATCCATAGATCACCCGGATGGTATCGTGTCTATTGGATGTACATGGTAAACCCATCACAAAGTCCATTGATATCCTTTCCCACATTCTTCCTGGTACCCCCAGAAAGGGAAAGAAATGCCCATGAAACTGATGCATGCAAGTTTTTTTGTTTTTATCTCAACAGGTAAGCCCAGCTTTAACTCATTATATCATCCCTGGTGTTCACCTTGACACCCACACACATACCCCGAATCATATCTCCACTCTAGGTGTCACTTCTAAAATTGTGCATCCTTTGAAAATAACAACTTGATCCCCTCCTTTTGAATGTCCATCAGGGGTATTCTCTGTGGACAACTAAGCACATAAAGACACATAATCACTTCCACCGAGTTGTTCTTCCCTGACTCATTTAAGAGTGGATGAGTAACAATAAATTATTAGAGAAATTATGCCTCCTCTCTATACATGAATTATATCTGAAGTGAGGCCAACAGCTCTGAGGCCTTGTTCATTAGCTGTGAACTTTATCTCCTTTTGAGAGCATCTTCCACCACATTCCCCTTCCCAGGAGTATAGACTATCTTGAAGTCATAGTCCTGGAGGAACTCTAGCCAACTTCATTGTCTCAAATTCAGATCCTTTTGAGAAAATATATAATTGAGACTCTTTTAGTCAGAGTAGATGATGAATCATTCGCCCATAAGGTAGTGTCGCCACATCTTCTGTGCGAAGACTACTGATACCAACTCAATGTCATAAGTCACATTTTGTTTCTCATGCAGTCTCAATTGTTATGTGGTATAAGAAATCACTACATGCCTCTTCATCAGGACACAACCAATCACGGTTCATAATGTGTCACATAACACCACATAGTTGGTGACCTCCTATGGAAGCCTCAAGATAGGATCACTCATCAAGCTCTGACTCAGCTTCTGAATTCTCTAATGGCACCTTTCTATCTTTGAAAAGGGTTTTCCCTTATTATTCAATGTCACCATGGGTGATTCCACTCAGAAGGAGTCAGGTACAAACCTTTGATAGCACCTATCCAACCCAAGGAAACTCTACACCATGGTAACACTATGGGGTGGCTCCCAAGCAAGCACCGCCTCAATATTCACGAGATCCACCACAAATCCAGCCTCTAAGATGACATGCCCCAGGAAGTGGACCTTTCATATACAGAACTCTCACTTCGAGAGATTTTTGTATAGCTGGTGCTCTTTGAGTGTGTCCAGATTCATCCTTAGGTGTATCTCATGCTCCTCCTTAGACGTTGAATACACTAAGATGTCATCAATGAAGACCTCTATAAATCAGTCTATGTATGGCTGGAAGATCCTGTTCATGAGTCCCATGAACTCTCCTGGGATGTATTTCATGACAAATGGAATCACTAAGCACTCGTATTGGTCTTAGTGACATATTCAAGTCATCTTCAAGATTTCCTCATCTCATACTCGAAGCTAGTGATAGCCTGGTCTAAGGTCTATCTTCTAGAACCATCTCACTCCCTTCAGCTGATCAAAAAGATCATTAATCTTTGGTAGAGGATACATGTTTTTCACAGTCACCTGGTTCATGCGCCGAAAGTCCATGCGTAACCTCAATCTTCTGTCTAACTTCTTGGAAAACAACATTGGGGCTACCCATGGTGAAATTATGGGTCTCACAAATCCCTTCCTCTACAAAGAATCTTTCTGGGAGCCATCTGATATGCCAGTGCTAATATCAGTTCCATTTGATGGTATAGAAAAAATGAGAAGTCCATCTACCTATGGGGAGGTAAACCTAGAAACATCTCCTAGAAAGACGTCCTCATACTCCACCACGACTACTAGGTACTAAAAACTCAAAACATCCACTACCCTGAGGGCATGGCTAGCTGACTCAAGATTGATCAATTTCACCCTCCTATGCATGATTCTATCATGTGCTGCCTGGGTTTCATTTATTACCAACCAAGGAAAACCCCATTCCAATGTTGCAGACATAACACATATTTTTTCCTAAAATGGTTAATCTAAGAAATAACTATGGATGACCAGTCCATACCCAAAATAACATCATAAGGCCTCGATGCTACCACTAAGAGGTTTAAACTGAAACTTTTTCCTCAAGGGTTAGATCACACTGTCGGTATAAGTGTGATTATCGATTCTCCTCCCATGGGTATCTCTATATGTAAGGTTCATTTCAATGGTTTAACCATAAACTTTAGGTCTTGAATAAGATTCATGTTAAGAAGGAATGATTAGCACCTATGTATATTAGTACGCTATCTAAGAGTAATCACATTCCTTACCTAGAATCATTCCTGGAGCCCCTGGGATATATTCCTTGACCTCATGTAGCTACTCCCTTCCCATGTCTTCTAGAAACCTAATCCTAGTGTGGACCACATTGGGGTGGTGTTTGTAACATGTTGAAATGTATACCACCTCATGTTGCTCTTCCAACTCCTCTGCCACAAATACTGCCCTGCAGATTCGTCTGTTCCTCTCACTGTCTCTACCCCGATGGCCTATCCACTATTTCACCATCAGCATGATGGGCTGGAAAATATCTATAGAGGAGTCCCATAGAATATTTTGAAAATAAATACCTTGTCCTAGTATTTCTAGACTCACCCTACAAGCCATGATCTGTAGATCCCCTGCCTTGGGACCTCTTCTCGAAACGTCTCATACGTCCAAATCTCTGAGACTAACGTCAACTTCATGTTTTCCCACTACTGACATCCACTGGCTGTATCTACTCATTCAAAGGACTTTCAAACATTAAGGTTCTCTCTATAACCCCCATCATAAGTAGGAACTCACTGAGGAATAGTGTTGGATTGGATGTCCCTAAACACACCTCGCTCTGAGGTCCGAGCCCTGAAGCACTGTTCGTATTGTATTAATTGATTACCTCGAAAGGCCGGTATGCCTCAATGAATACTCAACTACCATAATGTCTTCCTTCTGAATCTATATAATCTATTGTGAATGCATATCCCTTATCTTTTATGGCGAGATCCCCCTCCTCTGAGAATGGTTCTCAAGCTCTTCCCACGGAAGACTCACCTTATCACAACATCGGGTAATCTAAACCCTACCATCACCCTGCGGAGCCACATAGAAGGCTCACTACTATGACTACTATCTAATCTAATGGTTTCCTAACTATACATAAAACTAGGTCACCACTTCAATCCAGTCCTTAGCCACCTATGAGTCAGGCTCACCTCAAAACTTAAGGGGTCTTTGTCGCTGAAACTCGTGAAGTGCTCCCAGCCCACGCATCTCATCTGAAATTACTATGAGTACCATGTGTTATTCCATAGGTTGTGGTATAGCTGGTACACCACCCGGTGGTGCTGTCTCTAGTACGAACCCCTATACCCATCTATTCACCCCGCAGATCATCCTTGTGATCACGTGGTGGAATCCTGGCTGGCTGTCTACATGGAACCATCTTGAAACAAAACAAGATGTACCATGATCAAAATATTATAAATGATGAGATGACTCAATAATTACATGGAAAACTAACCAATTCCTATACAATTCATGTACCATCATTTTTTCCTACAACTAGTGTTTTCATGTACCAAGTGGAAAATCAGAATTCAAGGTCCTAGTGTATGGATATGTCAGCAGCTCCACCGACAATGGAGTCCCTGGCCTGAAATCCAAACTCAAAACACTTAACACTATTTCCCCAAACCAAAATCATAGACTATGGGTTCTTAAGGTAGAAACGACCTCCTTTGATACCACTCTATCACAACCCGTCCCCCAGGGCTCATGTTGTGACTACCCCAATCCCTCCTTCCATAGGTCAGGGGCTAGCGACTAGAACCGAGTAGGAATATCCAAAAAAGGGAAGGAATTTCCTTTAAACCTTTACACATGAAAAAATCTAAAACTACGGAAATTAAATACAATGTAAACCACAACTTCCACTAAGACAACTACTGAGAGTACAGTACAAAATGAAAGTACAAAGGGGCCAGAATATAAGACCAAAACCACAAATAAAAGTACAACTGCCACGGTTCGTATGTTTGAGACCCTACGCGAAGGGTAGGTGAAGGGTAGCTACATATAGCCATATAGGTATGCCCATATATCATTTATCACTGAGCACCACTTGGTCCCAGACCACCAAGGTCTCTGTCGAAGTGTTGATCACCGACACGAGACACAACACATGTGGGCGAGGCCCAAGCAGAGGTTAGTAACACAATACTCAGTAAGGAACCCAAACCACAATGTAAATACCACAAAGAGATACCAAAATTCAAGACCACAAAGAAAATATAGATCACACTAGGTATAACTCAAAGTATATAAGGTAATATTATCAGCCGTAAAGATGAATCATCTTGTACTACTGAGGGAACCATCATTGATGAGTCACAGAGGTTCGCTCAGCTACTGGACCACAAAGGTGTAACACCCCAAGATTTTATGAGAATTATTCTTTTTAATTTCTTTGATTTATTTTTTTGTACGCTTCACCAAGATTAGCTTGCGTTGTACGCAACACCGTATTATCTTGTAGTATACGCAACACTATTCTTAGCTTATGATGCACACAATTTCAAGTTCTTTGAAATAAAATTAATTTTACACAACACCAAGTATAAATTTTGATCAATTTATAACCGAACTATATTTTGAGTATGTTATATGCAACACCAAAGGAATCTTTCCCTACATGCAACCCTGACTTGGCTTGCATTACACGCAAGAGCGACCTTCCTCAATAGCGTGAGTTGTACGCAATACCGAGTTTCACTAAACAATGATATATTGTTATAATATTAACCTAATTTTTAATTTCATAACATTATAATTCATCTTACACATTTTCTGTAATGATGTATGAGAACAAAATCAATTTTTCGGATAAAAGAAGTATTTTTCAAAAAATGCAGTTTTGCCACCTTTTGATCGCGCACCCATTTTAAATAAAATTTTTGACAAGTTTATAAGTTCAATTTTACAAAATAAAATTCTTATTTTTAATTAAGATATAAAAATTTACATTGGATAAAGTTTTGATATTTTTCTAACAACGTTCTTATTTTGATGAATAGTAAAAACACGCTAAATTTTACTTGAAAACAACTTTTTTCATCAAGATAATTTATATGGATAAATTATAATTGTAAATTTTTTTAAAGTATAAATAGAATATATTTTTATCATTTAACATAATTTATGTCAATAGCATTAATTTTACAATGAATTCATAGGTAAAAACATTTCTATCTTTGACAATGTTTTAACTTTTAAAACATGTTTTCTTAACAATGAGATTAATTTAAAATTAATTACTGCAACTTATGTGTTTTGAATTTTAAAAAATGGATTCCATATTTGGATTCAGTTGGTCCAAATTATGTTAATAGGTTACTTTTATTTTTTTGATATTATGAATAGTAACTACGGTAATTTTTATTTACTACAGTTAAAGGTAAATCAGGTAATTAAGGGTAAAAATAAGATTATAAAATTACCCTAAGACCTGCAAAAATTATATTGGATGAATAAAATTAGACCCATATCACTTAAGGGTAGTAATAGATTCATTTCATGGACTTTTGACCAAGAAAATGATATAATTATTATTAAAACCAAAGAAAGTGACAACATGTCACTCTCTTATATCTTATAAGTGTAATAATTTTAATTTAGTGATAAACCTCATAAAACTTAGAATATAAATAGTCTCCATAAATATAATAAAATTATCTACATCTTGAGAATTTATTTATAATTTTTAGGTATTAAATAATTATCATTAATGATGACACAATAGTGATGTAGAAATTATTTTATTGATTGAAATATCAAATAAGTGGTTTTACAAATATTAAAATAAATATTATATGAACTAATTAATGTGCTCCACAAATTTTCTAGATGAATATGACATGTTAGGAGTATATTAAATATTTTTTTTCGAATATATCCTCTGTGTGGATTTTATTTAAATTTAAATAAATGAATAGTGTCAAAATTGACACTATTGTTATTTTATAAAAATAACATATTATAAAAAAAATAAAAAATCACAAAAACATTTAAAAATTATAAATTGAAATTTATATGGTCTAAAATTTCCTAAAGTATCCAATTATGGACAATTCAAAACACATAAGTAATTATTTATAACAATTTAAAATATTATTACCACAAATAAAATTAAATAGATTAAATAAGGATAAATAAAGTTGATAAGGTTTAAAATAAATTACCAACATGTATAAATCATATTTTTTAATGATATTACAACCCTATTTCATCTAGTATTTTTATTTGAGTCATTTTTTTAGGTTTTTAAGTTGGTTTTGAGTTTATTATAAATTGATATTTTAGAGGTTTCCAAAAGTACCCCTCTCCTCTCTTATAAAAGGGGCACCTCCTACCTCTCCTCCTCACACCACTTTGAGCCTTAAATCTCGGCCAACCCCTACCCATTTCTCTTATCCACTTCCCTATAAACATACTAGAGGTCCTGGTCTTCTTCAAATACCAACTTTAGTACCCTAAGAGGAGGTTTAGAAGAGGTGCATCGAAGAAGATGTAATATCCTTTACCGATTCTTTCAAATTCATTTCTTATTATACTTCCTCTTATTTTTTTTGTTTCATAATAAAGTAATAACATCAGTATCACTCATATACTGATATGTTATTATAAATATCAACCAACCCTATTTCACCTTCTATCCATCCTACGGAAAACGAAATCACCGCGCGTGCGTACGTACGGAATACCGTCTCCACGCCGTGGTGTAATCTGTTTTCCACCAACACCTTACATGGATGGGTATAATGGTGTAAATAATAACTATATATAATTATTATAACATCATAATGATTCTATGATATTATATCATCCACTCCAATTTCATTCAATAATTATGAGAATGATATCATTGCGCGTGCGTACGTACGGATTCCCATCTCCACGACACGATGAGATTCATTCTCCATGTTAACCATTCAAGAATGATTATAAAGTATATATAATAAATAATAATGAAATATATGAAATAATAATGATACTGGATTTATGTACATATATTTTTCATTTACTTAATTCCATTCAACTTAATAAGGAAATGAAAACAGCGTTCATGCGTACGTATGGCCGAGCGTCTCCATGAACGGTGTATTTCATTCCATTTAACAATCTATCATATATATTTATATTTTGAATATATATTATATATAAATCATTTTTTACATTCTGTAATTATGTAAATCAGGATATAATTAATAATATCAAGAACAACAATTCCAAACACGTATGATAAATGAAACTATTTTACCGAAAACGCTGCTTTAACATGGAATTGACAAAAGAACGGGTAATATAAAGTCGTAAATAAATCATGTATGATATCATAAATATTATTATGGTCTTATTACAAGTTAATAATATGTTTAAACGCACTATACAGGATTCTCGGACACATACTGAAGAAATTGTACATAAGTTAACGGATAATTTTGAAATCTCATTTTTTTTATCTGAGATTGCTTATACGTAAGTATTTACTGGGGTGATATTTTTCATCCATGTCCATAAAAAAGTTTTTCATAAAGTGTTTAATATTAATCCATGTATGTTTAAAGTTATTTTTACCCCTCTTTCACTTTTACTTTGTGTTATGGAAGGAATCTTTCTTTTGTTTACCATACGTGCTACTTTTTGACTTTTCTGTTAAAAGTACGAGGAGAATGTTTTTTTAACTTATAAGGAATGAACGGATTTTTACGGTTTCATAAAGCCTTATTTTAATGAAGATTACTCTACAAGATTTCGTGATTATTTTTAACAAAATCTTTTTCTTTTAAAATTGCATGGTATTTTGTGAAAATAAAATGATTTTGAAGAAGAAAGGATATTTTCCTCAAGAATTCATTTCAAGTGTTTTGTCAAAAATATTTCCCATATAAGATGACATTATTTAGTATGACTATGTTTTAAGTATAATGTATCTATTATTTACATGGTTTGATTCTTCTTATGATGAAATGATTTCCATTTATTTTATATGGATTATGTTATGATGGGATGGTGTTTATTAAAACCATATTATTCTTTGTGTTTTGATGAATGATTTATGTTTATTTCGTGGCACATGAAAGAATGATTTCATTATGAGATGGGTGGGACCTATATCTCTCTCTAATGAATTGGGTAAAGATTTATATCTCATGAGATAGACATGGCTGGAACGGAAAGTGAATCTGGTTCAGTAATACAGGGTTGGAACAACAAGTAATCCCAGTTCAGTAATGGACTTTGTCCACTATGATGGTCTTGGCAGCAATGCCTTGGCTAGTATGTGAATCATAACATGTGATTAATGGTTTACAAAATTACATGTTTTATTCCCATGCTATTTTATCACGGTTAATGTTCTTTTATGATCTATGCCTTATGCACTGCCAAGATTTATGTCATTACTCGTGATTTTGATGTTTTATGTTCATCTTATTACGTTCAAATGTTTAGGGATTGTTTTATGTTCTCCATATTTACCCTTACTAAGCATTTGAGCTCACCCTTTTTATGTTTTCTTTTCCACAGGATATAAAGAATGGTTTTAGATAAGAAAACTAAACTGGAATATCTTTATGGGAGATGTTGAAGATCTTTCACCATGATTAGAAGATTATGTTCTGAGTTTCCAAAGACACTAAACTAATACGGTCTTTTGGCATCTGTTTTTGTCATGTATTAAGTATTCTGCAAAAGTAATGTAATGTCTATGTACATCAAGATTTGGGTCTCTACATAAGTTTTGCTGATCTACTGGACCATTATGGTCTGTTCAACAACTGGACCACTAAGGTCCTCTCAGCTACTGGACCACTGAGGTCCACTCGACTACTGGACCATTGAGGTCCACTGAGCTACTGTTCTACTGAGTTTGGCTCAGCTACTGGACCACTGAGGTGAACTCGTCTACTAGACCACTGAGATATTCTCAGCTACTAGACCACTGAAGTCCACTCAGCTACTAGACCACTAATCTCCCTCTTGTTATATCCTTCATGTCACAGCCAACCGTAGGATTCCTGCTCTCTAGTGCTCTTGACACTGGGAGAATCTACTCCTCGATCCATTGTTATTATCTCAACTACCACAAAAAAAACTCACTTAGAGTATACACAATAAATAGTCTCATCTCAATGGTCCTAACTCCAAATATGGTGAGTCAATCAGATACTAAGTCTAAAATATATTGCCATTTTAGCAAACGGGGGTTGGTTGCATCTGGGTCCGATCCGACTTGGTCAGACTAACCCGACCAACCCAGCTCAGGGGGTCCCGCATGACCCGACCTGGTTCGGCCAACCTAACCAAACCTGGTTAGGTCAGGGTTGGCCAGGCCCATTGGGCCTTTCTAGACCCAGCCTGGTTCAGTTGCGGGTCTAGCCCACTGGGTCGCCCAGTGACCCGGTACGCATTCTCCGGCCCGGTCCAACTTAGTCGGACTTGTTTATTTCTAGTCTGGCTGCATAGTGTCCTGGTTTCCTATCCAGGCTAGCCTTCATGGCGGGCCAGTTCTTCTCCAGCCTAGGACGCCCAGCGGCCCAGTTCACTCCACCGGTCTGACCCTCATCGGCGCGTCAGCTTGGGTCCAGCCCGGGCGCCTGCTGGAGTCCGTCTCATGCAGCAATGTTACTGGCTGAGGCCAGTCACCTCCCCTCTACATGTGGTCTAGTGTGGACTGTGTGCTAGTTCACATCGCGTCCTGCCCTGTGGGCCACTCGAACTGAGGTAGCGCCTGACCGGCACCGCCCCCTACACTACTACGGCCCCTACTGATCATGGCCTTTATAGCATCGGGGCACCTATGGGGTGCGCCACCTCCTTCCCACGGTTGCTTCCAATGCCGGCGAGCCATCTTTATCCTCTACATGCCACTAGACTTGCTCTGGTGGCCTGTTCTTCGATATGTAGGGTCTATTACGATCCTTGAGTCCTCGCCTTCACTACCTTGGATCCCAAGTCATCTTATCTTCGATCCGGGGGTCCAGCCATGTTTGGAACCTCCGGAAAATAATCTCACATGAACACGGGGGGTCAGTTGGTGGATAACGCACGAGGGAGAGGATATCACAAGAAACATCCAATGCGACGAACTTCGGCCTTGTCCGTTTGGCCTTAGTTTGTATCTTTAGAAAAAGGGGAGATATCAAAATATCACAAGTTATATCCCCCTTTCTCTAATTCCTGCAATCTAAAATCTCATCCCGTATATACGATCGATCTGTGGGTCAACCTATTCATGGGATGTCCCGCATTCATCATGATAAACAAATAAATGGGAATGGAAATGATTTACTTAGAATTAAACAAACCCCTATCAGGAAAAAGGATCGGTCGGCGTCGGGGTTTGATCATCTTTGGTGATATATTAAGAGACATCATGATCCATTATATCTTCAACCTTCGATCTATGATCTGTCATCATTGGTGATTCATCATTCATCATCATTAATTTCTCACCAACAAAATTTATCTAGAGCCTTAGAGAAATCTCTCGGGTCATCCCCTGATCTCGTATATCTGTTAATCAACTTAAATGAGGAAATCCAATTCATATTTTCTGTTACACTGAGTCGCTGCATCGTTATACTAGTTCATTTATGAAAAGAAATAGCTTCCCCATCGATGCGTTGCATAGAAACATTTTTGAATAAAATAAACATTTTTTTTATTTTATTTTTCCTTAAAACGTGCAAAAATTAACTTTTACCCTCAAATTGAACTGGTCAAGACTAGGACCCACCTCAAGAAAGCGCACCCTCAAGATATCAATGATACTCTCAGATTTCTAATCCAAGTTTTCATTTATGAATTATCTGATATAAAATAATCTTTATTTAATTATTTTATTTACTATCACGTCCAAAAATTTCTTTCCATAGTTGGCATGCGCAAGCCAATGTTAGGCTCTGATTAAGGAAAGAACAACCTTACAAGCTCAACGGTGGTCTCAGATTTTCAATCTGAGTCATTTTTTGTGAGTTATAAGGATTTGAAAAATAAAATAATTTTATTTAATTATTTTATTTACGATTATGCAATTTTTGGGTTTTCTCACTGGATACCTATGCCGACTAATCTTAATTCACACCTAGGGTAAACCCACTTCTCTAAACGCAACAATTCCCTTGTATTTCTAATCCAGGAACCTATTTAAGAGTTATTCCACTTTTTCTAGAAAACTAATCACGCTCTCTATTTAAAATTTAACATTTTTCGATGGATCATTCTAGGAACTTCAGGCCTCAGAATCACATGTCTTCTCAATTATTGGTCTCAAAATAATCCCATGTAATTTAAAAAAAATACAAGGAATTCCGGGACATTACATATAACTCTCGTGAATAACACCATAAAAAGAGAAAGAAAATCAGTAACTCAATCAAAATTTCTAAAATGATTAATATAGATCCATTATTGGTGTTGAGGTGAATTATTAATGAATTAATTAAGGGTTAATTACATGAGCTAAAATGACCATTAAAAATGTATCCTAAAGATTATTGATAGTATTCTGACTATTAGGTATAAAAACATGACTGTTGTAATAATAACTAGACCTGAAAATTGTAATATTCCATATAAATAATATATATCATCAATAATTAAACAAATTATAAATATTATCATTCAACAAAATAAATATCAATATTAAAAACATAAATATATTTTTGGAATATTTTTTAATAAAAATTATTTTAATATAATTCATAAAAATCATTATTATTATATTAATAATTAATAATTAGGAATATTAGAAAATTATTCTAATAAAAAAAAATTTCATTTTGAATCACTACATATAAATTATTTATGGGTAATTTTATTTTAAATTTTCTTAAAATGTAATTTTTTCATTAATGTTAATAATATGGTTTTTACATAACAAGTAGTTTTAAAATTACACCATTCATGATGTAATAATGACATGGAAAATTATTTAATGTTAGGGTTGATCAAAAAATGATTATTATGTTAAATACTAGACAAAATTCAAATTATAATCCTAATATGGATTATTCGAATAACAAAGAACAAATTATTCCATTTTTTATTTTCCACTTTCCTTTTTAATAAACTATTTATTTCTATTTATAGAGGGTAGAAAATTCCTAATAACATAAATTTTTAGTAATTTAAAATTAATAATGTAAATAATTTCCATACAACAAGGCATAACTTCATAATTATATTTTATTCATTATTTTATCATAAGAACACCCCTCTCCTCATATATAAATACACCATCCAGGTCCCCTTGGAATATCAATTTCCATACTTTTAAATAAGCTAAAAATCTACTAAAAATTCAACCCTTGATCCCCTGGTGTTTCAAAGTGACATTCTAGATTCGTAAAACTCCACAATTTCATGTAGTTAAGGATCGTATAAAAGGAATAACATCATGAAATAGGTATGGTTCTTTAATTTTTTTGATTTTCCTTTTCTAATTCCATATCCTTCTATTCAATTATTGTACATAAATCCTAGAAACAATTAAGTTTATTTTTAGTTTTATATTTATATTAATAATCTCCAACAATTTTTTTCTTATATAAGAATATATTAGACATTTATCACCTCATCTTTTAAAAATGACTCGTTAATAATCGGTTAAGCGCCCACAAGGACATTTCCAAGTCTCTACTTATAACAAATTTTTTTAATAAATATAGTAAATTATTTATATATATATATGTATAAATATAACTATATAGAGTGTTATAGAGTTAATATTATCAATTTATAAGTAGAAATTAATTAAAATCAAGAAATTGTAGATATATGGGATATTTTAAATAAAACATAATTATTAAATGTTTCAATTGTTGTAAAAAAATAAAAAATTAAATTAAATGATTAAAGTTGATAAAGGGATAAAATAATAAACATAATTAAACCTTATATTCATGTATTAATAAACATATGTTCATTATAAATAATATAGAAAACTGACTTAATATCTTGGGATCTTTGGTGAGGGGAATCTCACACCCAACTCAATCCTTTTGGTTTAGATCCTCTTTAACTTTAATTTTTTTTAAATCCACTCTAATTTATTGAAAATTACCTTTCAAACTAACTTTACTATTTTTTTACGCATATATAAATTGACCCATTCCTATCATACTTACATATTACATCTAAATAGATGAATATTCATTAAATAACATAAAAATCCATGATTAATCCATATAGGTATGGTATCTTTAGAAACATTGAAACATAAAACATTTGTTCATAATAGCTTTATTTTATCTCTCACATAGATATTAATAATGTGAAAAAATTTTAGTCATTTCATAATTAGTACATTTATTCATAACCTTGGTAAAGTAAAAAACATGAAATGGGTGAGCTTATATTCTCAGAAATTGTAATCTTCAGACATATCACTGATCATATAATCATAACATGAGAAAAGGGTTTGATAAAATGATATTAAAATTTTAAAACAATAAAACATATATAATAGGTCTTAATCTTGACTCATTGTATGAATAATTTTATTTTACAATCATTAATCATAAAGGAATCAAAGAACATGAACCATTAAATCTTAACATTATCATAAGAAATTGATTTTGGAATAAAAATAAGCGTAGAAAATAAATTTATTAGTAGTAAGATATTAATTACAAGGCTAAAATAGGGTAATTTGTTCACTCCCAAAACCAAAATAGTATCCAAGGTTCACTACCAAGCCTATCATGAAGAAAATAGTCCCTTGCTAAAAATGGTTCACTCCTCTTTATAATACTCTTTATCTCTTAATATATCAATCATTACACAATTCATTTGAGAGATATATAGTTCCCACAATTCACATAATGAAAATAATAATTACATGTTCCTCAGTATCATAATTAATTAATCAAATCAGAGACAATTAGTTGAAATTGGTTACATAAACATTTAATTATATCATAACCTATCGAAATGAAATGGCATTCCAAGATAGTTTATCATTTCAATAAATCATAACACATTGAAGTGAAATAAGTTTCATAAAAATTGTATTATAATATTCATAAACCATCTAGAGAATGATTATATGTTGTTTCCCTGGATAATATCCCCACTAAAGAATAATTTAAATCATGGGTTTTTTATTTGATGAATATAAATACCATTAAAATATCTTCAAAACATTATTGAGGAATATAAACTTTCCATTTTTGAATTATTATTTAATAAAAATATAAAATATAAAGGAAACAAAGTTCATGAAAATGAACCATGTAAAATGTTAATGGAATCTTAAAACTAAAAAATAGTCATGATATTGGAAAAAATTTCACATTCTATATAATTTAAAAAAAACCTTTCACAGTTTAGAAAAAATGGTATAAAGTATCACATTCAGAATACAAAAAATGATTACTTTAAAAATATTTTTAAAAATAAAATCATGGGTAAAAAATATTTTAAAATATTAAAAACCTTCTTTAATTCATTTTTAGAAATCATGGATATGGAAGAGGAATTATTTTAAATCAAAGAGAGAAATAAAGGTCATTTCAATAAAAATATATATTTTTAGATTCAAGAGTATATAATGGTTAGAAAAAGAAATGAAAATTTTTATTTTAATGAAATAAATAAATTTTAATTAATTTTATTAGTATCTTCATAATTATATCAAGATATTTAATTTTCATAACATAAGAAAAAAATAATCCCGATAAACAATGAGATTGTAACACAAAACTCCTTACCTACAAAATTACCTTGCTTTAAAATTACTCTTGAATATATAATTACATATTTAAATTTATAATAATTTAATAAATATTTCATTATAATATTTATAATACCATATTTTATCCCTTTATAACTTTTTAACACCCCCTTTTATCAATAATCCCATATTAACATCACCATTTGGGTGTTTTCTGTTTCATTTATCACGAGTATTTCAATTCATTAATTTTTCTCCTTGAACATTGATCTTGGTTACTTCATATCCATAATATTAAAAATGATATAAATATCATATATATTAATTATATTTTTATTTATAGTAATCAATAAATTTTATAGATAGATAACTGAATTACACAACTAATGGAGATGGTAGGTCGTACCTATGCATGATTTTTTTTTTAAATTTTCATCATAAATAACTAGAAAAAGGTAAATACTAGTTAAAATTTACATAATCATTATTATATAATATATATTCATAAAATTCATCCTCATTAAAATCCAATTAAAATATAAATAAAAAATGAATCACATCACTTTGAAGAGGTTCTAATCCACACTTACGCACGAGCGATGTATTGTTTCCCAAAGAATTGGATGGTAAGAATTCATAAAATAAAATATCAATAGAAAATTATAATCATGTCACAAATATAATATATATAAATTAATACCATCATAATACCCTTCTGTTAAATATAGGGATGAAAAATGAATTTTATCGCCACATGGATACGGTAAGTAGAACGTACAGACAAGCGATTCATTTACTTCTTTTTTTAGGAATGTGGGTGTATAATGGTGGTTTCATAAAAATAATAAAATTTAATCTTATTTAGGGTAATGTTTTATGATATATACCATATATTTATAGAAGTTAAATAATCATAGAAAATAAAGTGATCAATTAATGACATTACCTCTTTCTTGAAATAACTTCTTTAGATCCCCTTTAAAGGGATTTAGGGTTGGACAATTTGGGATGAACAAAACCGATAGAATGTGTATAGGTATTTTTATAAGGGAAAATTATAGTTTTTTTTCTCTAGAAGGCAACATTTTTTATAAATAATCTTGGGAGGAGGTGTTATTTTATAATTTAGTTGAGGGGTAATTTTTTAATTTCTCAAAATATTTAATTATGATAAATTAATTTTAAAGAAAAATGCATCAAAATGGATAGTTATTAGAATATAATTCATTATAGGGCTCAAATAACAAATGCTAACATAATTTATACATGTTTTGGGGTCATTTTAAACCATATCAATTTGATTAACCCTTAGTTATTAAATTTTAATTTTTTTACATTGGTAACATCTTTTTCAGTATTAATGGTTGTAATTTTTTACTTCTAATGTGAAAATTGGCCTAAAATGGACATGTTATGAAATTTTTGACCATATAATCTTAAAATTTTCTTATTTATATATTATTATGACAATTAAATAATATAATAAAATATTTTTTTGAAAAAACTTATTATTGACAATTTTGAAACAATTAATTTAATTTTACTTAAAATACAAAAATAAAAAGATTGAATTAAAATATAATATTTGAAAACCTGAATAATACCTCATAATAAACTATAAAAATTTTGGAACACTAAAATATACTAAAATTATATCACTTTTAAGATTTTAGAAATAATTTATTTTATTTTTTCATTAATTTAATAAAGATATTTTTGGCATTGTGTAAGCATTGAATGAAATTATATAATGCCAAAAAAATATTATAAATAAACTACCATAATTAATATAATTTCGTTTTTCAAAAAAAGTCTTTTAATATTCATTCCAAACTTGTTTCCCTATATGAACACATAATTGATATTTAAAACTAAGAGAGTGACAATCTATAACATTCGTTGATTTAAATAGTATATAGGTCATTTTCATGGGTATGTGTCCATTAAATAACATGATTTTTTGCATATAGAGATAATGGTATAATTAAATTAATATAATAAGAATTATGATGTAGATTTTTTATCTTGTAACTTATTTTAAATTAAGATTAACCAGATTTATCCTTTATAGAGGTGATAAATTTTACCACAGTTATAATTCATATTGACCAAAAGTAAAAGGGTCATATTGAAAAAAAAAATTAATCCTTTTAAAATTTATATTAATTTTTTAATCTTACTCAATTACTATAAATTGATGAAATTAATTTTAATGTACGTTCAAAAAATATGAAAAAAATGTTTTTATGTTGAAATAATTTTATTTAATAAAACTAGAATTATTCTTATCCAATGAATAAGAAATAAGTTTGAAATGTATAAAAAAATTTCAAGTAAATAATATATTAATTTAATTAAAATAATTCACTAATATTGATTAATTTAATGTAATAAAATTAAATTACGTGCATAAAATCAAATTATCATAAAATAATCACTTTTATTTTAAAATAATTTTTCTTTTTAATTCTAATCATTTGATAACAAATGAGTCCATTTTATAAATGTATTGACCAAATATTTTTCTTAATTTAGTTATTAATATTCATACCACCAACATAAAATAATTGGGAGAATAGAAACTTGATATTTTAATAATGTTACACAGGTCTTCTAAACCCTATGTTTTGTGTAATGCAATTTATAGAATAAATAAAATTATTTAAGGATATATTATTCATAAAAATATCATTGTGTCACATTATAACCACCTTAAAAAAATTTCTCCATAAAAATTCATCACTCTGATACAAATAGATGAGGTTACTTCCACCTCAACTGATCTTAAGTGTCACAACCCCCTCCCTCCAAATATGCCCCTCCTGAATTGGAAATGAAGGAAGAGAGATAATGACCCCTAAGCCTTGCCTCCAGTAGTCCCCAAGGTGGAAACCAACACTAAAGTTATACAAATCTCACAAAAATTGGAGGTATTACCCTTTTTATAGTAACCAATATTAGGAGATAAGATGTATCATCCTCAAAAAACTCAAAGACTTATATATATATATATATATATATATGAAAGCCAAAATGCATCCCACATGCATGTTTAAAATATAACTACTAGAAAAAAAAAATATCCAAAGTAAATACCAAAATAACAAATCTAAGCAGTGACACAAAAACCGTCCCCACTTCTAAGCTAGTAATGCCTAGAACGATCCCCATAACTCTCCCAGAACCCTAAAAGAAGTTTATAATGTAGTGTGAGAATACAATTATACTCAGTAGGAAAACCAAAGTATCTATTACACATGTGGGAAATTATACTAATCCCCCAATGAGAAAACAACAAAATCCAAAATCACTTAAGAAGGTATACTAGCCACCCCAACTTCACCAAAGGCATGTTAACCAAATAACACAATTCATCTAATGTAATATAGAGAACATCGATGATAGGGTACCCCATACCACTTTCCAACTAGTTAGTTTCTATAACACCCTAATGGAAGACATACCGACACTCCCCATGTTCTGAACATACCAAACCACATCCCACCCACAAACACCTGGTCCTCACAACTACATATCATCCCGTCCGTAGACACATGGGACTCAAACCACACTACATCTCAAAGACACCTAATAAGTGCAACATATATCACCCCAGAGACACCTGGTAAGCACAACTCACCCACACACACTAGGGCCTCACAAACCACAACATGCCCAAAGAGACTTGGGATATCACCACCTGGAAGTGGGAGTAGAGAAGGGAGGGTTTTGATCCATCCATCCTCCCACCAAGATGTTTGGGAAAGACACCCTCCCCCCTAATAAAGGGGGTGTTCGGCACGTAGTCCTCAAAAAATATGGGGAGAATATAGAAATCATAATTAAGTAAATTTATATATGTAGGTATCAAACACTCAGACCAACCAATGGGTTATCAAGCAACAACCATCCTACAAAACTACCTTTATGGTTACCTCTAAATTCACATATGAGGGCGAATCATGGTCACTTATGAAGTTGATAAAATATATTCTCTTAAACCCCAATCATTTTGAAATTATTAAGAATATACCAGTTATTCCATCCCGACCTTGGAAACTAAAAACCACATAAAAACCGTCCTCACAACCAATCCAAACAGAGGAAGAAAACTATGATAAAACGTCCCACTTCACACTTCCTCCCCACATAGCACACAAGCCAACCGCTTCCATAACCATTCTTCAAAGTAATGTCTCCCAAAATAAGGAAAAACACCCAACACACAATAGCACACTCCAACATATCACGTCACAACCATATTCGGCATCCCCACTACATATCCACACCATGACCAACAAAAAAATGAAAAGAAAACCTAGTTTCAGTCCCACTGCACAACACCACTCACCTAGTAAAATAATCATAGCATAACCTAAACCAACATCCCCGTTACACAGCCATTTCACATCCATTGCATAATCAATCAATCTCTCAACATGATATTCTATTACACTTTCAAATCATCCACACACACCACTATCCTCTCAATAGAAGCACCACACAACTCGTACAATTCACAAGACATAAAATATACACCCACAACACACAACCAAACCAAATGGAGAAAGGTGTATTCAAATTTAACACACTCATTCTTTAATTACACATTGATAATTCATGGGTTATCACATAAAAACATTTATCCTAGGGAATCCATTTATTTAACCTAATTTATGTGGTTAATAAATTTCACATGTATATGGCCATTCAACAAGAGATCAAAAACAAGCATCGCAAATAGAGACTACCAACAACCATGATTTTCATAAGGCATATAGCCAATACAATTCAAAACATGGAAAAATATTATAGATAAAAGAAAATGATCATCATCATAATCTTCTTCTTGACCCTTCATTTATCTTTTTTAAGTTTGGATTCTTTAATATTCACAAACTGACATCATTACACTCACTATACATAATACACAATAAAATATAGATGAAGGGATCCCAACCTGGAAAAACATACCATCGTAAACTCCTCCATTCTCTAAAATAGGGGGTGCATGAGTAGCATGAAAGACTCCATGGAAAAATTGGATCTGAAGTCTATAACAGAACACATGAATCCACAGGAAAGAAAGGATATGGGATTACAAAGAAAAAATGTAAGGATTTAAGGAAGGGAGGTTATTGGATTTAGAAATATCCAGATCATATATCTATGGAAGGGAGATGATTTCAAATTAATTAAAATTCAGGTCCTAAAAAATACCATGCGTCTTGGACATTTCAATGTCTCAAAGGTGTTAATATATTAAATATATAATTAACAACCATTGAAACTAATACAGAAATGGTTAGAAAATGTTTTAAACTCGATTTACATAAAATAAAACAAAATAGGGGAGAACCTAAAAATACTATAAAAAGCATGAAATGAATCACCATTGGGTGACTCACTGACACAGGTCACCAATGTGACTCACTAAATCCACACACTGATTCCACCTACCGACGCCACTCACTGACGCCACTTACTGACCTCACTCACCGACGCCACTCACTAACACCGAATCACCTCCACGAACCACATATGTAACCTATTGATAGTGACTCATTGACACGACCCACCAATAGTGAGTCGCCAATGCGACCTACCAATAGTGAGTCACTGACGTGACCCACCGATGTGACCTACCGATAGTGAGTCATCGACGTGACCCACCAATGTGACCTACCGACAGTGAGTCACTGACATGACCTACCAATAGGAAAAATTGGAAAACTAGAAAACTATTTAAATGATACACTATGACCTCCCAGGACACCTCAAACAATGGATTTTTTAAAAGGAATTAATTTGAGGGTTACGGACCATTACACTGGATACCTATTAAATTATTCTCACCCTTAAGAATTTAAAACCAACCCTAGAAGAAAGAGGGGACTAAATAACCACCTCATAAGATACCTCTCAAGGATAAACCACCCAATTAGTTCAAAAGATGAAGTGAAACCAAGACATACATTAATACCTCCTCTGATATCTACTACTCCCAACAGACTAGAAGACACACCACACAAGCACCAAAACAACACTATATAGACACATGAATCTGGGAATTCCTCCATCCATGTCAAGATACTATCTGCTCTGGGTGACACTCACTCTCCTGCATGGGTTCAATCACATCTCAATTAATACATATCAATTAGAAATAAATTCCTCCCCTTTCCACATGTTAGGAATTCATAACACATTGTAAAATAAAGAATCAACTCATCCCATATCAAACATGTTTCAAGTATTTCATTACAAAGGGGAAAACAATAAGGAAACCCACTGAAAAACTATGGGTAATGGGAATGTATCTACGTCTCCCTTTAACAATTACTATATTTGAGGCCAATATTCCTCCACAACATGTGAACCAATGGAATTTTCCACACACACATCACCTTCTCCTGAAGATCATCAATCTCTACTATATTCTCCATGAACATCGTATCATTATCAATATCCAACTATCCTCAGTAAATGATGTAACGCCCCGACCCCAGTTACCCAGAGTCGGTTCATTTTTACATAACATTGGCATGATCACAAAAGATAAATTCTCGAAAGACCGATTATTTTAGTAGCCTTGGAAACACTAGATACGTTCATAAGTCTTGCATTACATCATAAAGTGAAAAAATACAACAACATAGTCTCCATAGTCCACACTCATATCCCCTCAGACTATCCCTACAGGTCAGTCATAAAATACTTCTTCACATCCTAGTAAAAATAAAACATAGAAAGGTGTGAGCTCAGATGCTCAGTAAGGATAACAATATAGCGAAAACTTTCATAAATAAGGATAAACATTTAAGGAAATGTATAACTAAAACAAAATCTTTTTAAACTTGAACTTCAGCATAATATGGAAAAAATAAAATGAAATAATTCCATTTACTTATTCACATGGATATTATACTAGTCTAATAATCACATGCAATATCAATAACCACTTTCATAATTATGGAATGCGTAATGACATACTATCATAACCACATAGTCAAGGCCTTGTGCCAAGACTACAAATAAAATTTTGTCAAGTACTTGTACCAAGACACTAGTTTGTCTCATGAGACCTACCGATGCATCGAGAAGCTACATCGGGCTCCACCCTTCACTAACTAAGTCCAATGCATTCCTCATATGAACAGGTTTAAACATAACATAAACATTCGTATTAAAACTAGCATACAAAATGTCAATACTTTATCCATAAACCATGAATGGTATAAAAATAACACATCCACAATCAAACATATCACAAAACATTCAATACAATATGGAAGTTTTGTATCATAATAAATCAACTTCAAATAATCTTAAAATCCATCAAAGGATGTTGATATAAATGAAATCAAAACTATTTTAGAGAGATATATCTTTTTTTTAATCATTTAAAAGTAACATAATTATAAAAGAAAACATTTACTTTTAAAATATTCATATAAGCTTTTAAGGGAAGCTTTGATGATTTTATAATGGTGGAAAATAGTTGCACCCTTCGTATAAGTTAAAAAATACATTCTTACCTTAATTCTGTTGAAAAGCTTAAAAAAGACCTTGTTTGGAAAACAACGGAAAGATTCCTTTATAAACATCTTATAAAAAGTCGAACAAGGGTATAAATTACTTTAACCCATAGTCTATAAAATTTTAATAATGTTTTGAAAAACATTTTTAAGAAACATGGATGTGGATGATAAAGAGATCCCAGTAGATAATTACGTATAAACAACCTCGAATAATGAAGAGATTGTAGAATTAACCCTTACCTTGTACTTTTCCTTGGTCGAGGGTAGGTTAACCTCCTGTATAATGGTGAAATAATTTTTATTAAACTATAAAATAATCATATACATTAATATGATATCATATATGATCGTTTAACATTGTTTTGTTAATAATATCTTAGTATTATCGTTGTTTCGGGAGTTAACAGATTTGTTTTCCTTTATATTCATTGTTATGTGATTCATATTTGTTATGGATGGGATGTATCATATATGTATCCAGAATTAAATCAAGTCTTTAAACATTATTTTTAATAATCTAATGAAAATGAGTCTTGAATGGATACGATGGGGAATGAATCTCATCGCGTTCGTGGAGACGGTAATCTGTACGTATGCACAAGCAAAAATATCATTCCTTTGATATTAAAAAAATATAAAATTGGATGGTATATAATATATAAAGAATAATTATCATGTAATATTTATTATTTACATGAATTACACATCATTATTATACCCATCCAAATAATAATGTATTGAATAACAATTACACCATGACGTGGAGACGGTAATCCGTACGTACGCACGTATGGTGACATGTCATTAAAAGGATTGATAGAACAATGAATATGGATGTACCATATTTATAATAAAATCATAGTATATAGAAGATACTGGAGTTATTATTTTATAATGTAAATAACAAATAAAGAAGAAGTGGAAGAAGAAAGGAACTTGAAAGAGGTGGTGAGATATTTACCTCTTCTTCAGGTTATTCCTTTTGATTTGATCAAAAGGGATCCTTAGGTTGGCTTTCTGACTAAAGGAATACATTTAGGATGAATTTAGGGAAGTTTATGTGATATTGGGGTAGGTTTTGGCCGAGCCAAATGGCTTTGAAGGTGTTAATTAGAGAGAAGGGGGAGTTCCCTTTTATAAGAGGGGTGAGGGGCACATTAGGAAAAGCTATAAATATTATTTTATAATAAAATAATTTTCGGTTTATAATGGATCCAAAATGAATTATTTAAATTATAAGGTGGGGATGGGTAGAAAACCACTCAACCAATAGGTTTTATATAGGTTTGGGTCACTATATTAACTTTATCTTTTAGATTTAACTCTTAGTTAAATAGTTTGACATTTACCATGTCACTTTGTATTTTTATATTATATAGTTAATAAACATACTATATACTTCCAAGAGAACCCCAAGTGGTTCATTAATGATAAAAATATCATTATATAAGTCCTTTTACCTAACCTTATATTTTTAGGAATAGAATATCAATTAGTAATATAATATTTATTTTGAAAACTCTTTTATGTCAATTTTGACACTATTTAGTATTTTGTTTTTTCTAAATTCATAAGAGCATTATTACTTCGAAGAAAATTCATCTAACCAATCCTAATATGTCATATTAACCCATAAAATTAGTTTAATTCATAAAAAGTCTCAAATTACATTTATTTTGATATTTATAATATTAATTATTTTAATATTTCATTAATTAGGTAATTATTGCATCACCATTGTGTCATAAATAAATTAAATTATTTAATGTCTAAAAATTATAAATAAAATACCATTATGTATGAAATCGTTTTATATTTATAATGAATATTTATAATCTAATTTATCTTATGTATAACCATATATTAAAAATGTTTTAGTTATTAAACTTTGATTTTAACTCTTTTAACTCTTCTTTCAATTAAATAATAATTAGTGTCCTAACCTAATCCAAGTGGACCAGAGAGGTTCATATTTTATTCCTAAGGTTGTTTTTGGTCTAATTATACTTAGAAAATATCATTAGGACATGTTTTGGGGTAATAATATTATCATTTTTACCCTTAATTACCCTATTTACTTTTAACCGTGGTAAATAAAAGTAAAAAGTTACTATTCACCAAAAATTATTTTTATCTTATTGAATCAAATTTTACTCCTTGATATTAATCATGTCTCTCAGATTTTTTAAATTCCACTCAGAGAAGCGCTAAAATTAAGTTTTATGTTAATTTGCAAATTCTCCTAGGAGGTGGGTAAAAGACTGTGAAAAGTTCTATAAAATTTTTATATATCTAAAATTATTATAAATTTACTCCAACGAATTACATTGAACTTATATAGGTATTATGTTTCTATTTTAACCTAAAATAAACTTAAATAAAATAAATAATTATTTAAATAAAAATTCGGTTTTAAACTATAACTCAGTGTTTTTCACTATTCATCAAAAATTGAAAGTTTTCAGAAAAATACCAAAAATTCACCCTAAGCTAATTTCGATATTCCAAATCCACAAATGAAGTCCATTTTGAATAATAAAATTTATAAAATTTCAAAAAGTGGGTATTTCTATTCATAACGGCTAGTTTGATTGGTTGTGGTGTGTATTAGAACTCGAAGTTGCGTACAACACATGCTATTATATTATTCAATGAGAAGCGTACCATGGAAGCTTGGGGTGTTACATTCTCCCCTACTTCAAATAATTTCATCCTCGAAATTTCTAGAATATTACTGCATAAAAATACTCGGGTGGTTCTTCATCATCAGTTCCTCAGGTTCCCACACTGCCTCTTCCATCTTATGGTTTCTCCATAGAACTTTTACCAGACGAGTCGTCCAGTTTCTCAACACTTATTCTCTGGTATCAAGAATCTTGACAGGATCTTCGCAATAAGACAGATCAGGTTCCAGTTCTAATTCCTCATAGCTGATTACATGCATTGGGTCAAGAATGTATTTTCTCAACAGTGATATGTGGAACACATCGTGAACTTTGGAGAGATTTGGCGGCATTGTCAAACGATAAGCTACATCCCCAATTCGTTCTATAATTTAAAAAGGTATGATGTACTTGGGACTTAATTTACCTTTCTTACCAAAATGTATAACTCCCTTCCATGGAGATACCTTCAAGAAAACATAATCTCATACCTGAAATTCCAAATCATTCCTTTGGTTATCGGCATAACTCTTCTGCCTACATTGAGCTGTTTTGATGTGGTTTTTGATTACCTTCACCTTTTCCATTATTTCCTCCACTAGTTCTGGCCCTACGAGTTTTCTTTCACCAATATCATCCCAACAGTTTAGTGTGCGACATCTCTTTACATATAACGCTTCATATGGTGCCATCCTAATACTTGAATGGAAGCTATTGTTATAGGAAAATTCTACCGAAGGTAAATATTGATCCCACATACCCTGAAATTCAAGTGAGCAGGATATCAACATGTCTTCTAAAGTTTCAATAGTCCGTTCTGATTGTCCATCAGTTTGGGGGTGGTAAGCAGTGCTCAAATGAAGTTCAGTATCCAGGGCTTTCTGAAGACTTTTCCAGAAACTTGATGTAAAACGTGGATCATGATTAGAAACAATTGATAGGGGTACTCCATGAAGTCTCACAACATCATTAATATATAGTCTTGCTAAGCGTTCAAGTGGTAAATCCTCCCTTATAGCAAGAAAATTTGATAACTTGGTAAGACGATCAACAATGACCCATATTTCATCATTACTTCTAGGAGTCTTTGGTAGTCCCATGACAAAGTCCATCGTAATATTATCCCATTTCCACTCAGGTATGGGAAGAGGTTGTATGACTCCTCTAGGCTGTCACCTTCCAGCTTTCACTTGTTGACAAACCATACATCTTGACACAAAATCAACAATCACCCTCTTCATTTTGTCCCAAAAAAAATTTTACTTCAAATATCTATACATCTTGGTGCTCCCAGGTTGTATAGAGAAATTTGAACTATGAGCATCATCCAACAATTCCCTTTTTAGATCAGGTATATCGGAAACACAAAATCTCTTCCCAAATTTCAAAATTCAATCTTCATACACAGTGTCACTCAATCTCCCATCATTCACAGCTTTAATATTCTTTTGAAACTCTTCATCATCAGTCAGAGAACTCTTTATTATTTCTACTATAGATGGTTTGGAAAAAATTCGAAAAAGTATTGATGTTTCCCCTTCCATGGTTATTACCATATCTATATTTACTAGATCCATGAAAATAGGATCCCTTTAAACTCTCATCTTATTCAAAACTACATGATCCTTTCTGCTCAAAGCATCTTACACCTTATTTACCTTCCTCGGGTGCTAGTGTATCGTGCAATCATAATCCTTGAGTAGTTCAATCCATCTCCTTTGCCTCATGTTGAGTTCTTTTTGTGAGAAAATATACTTCAAACTCTTGTGATTAGTATAAATCTCACACTTTTCACCATAGAGATAATGTCTCCATATCTTAAAATCAAATATTAGAGCAGCTAACTCAATATCATGAGTAGGATAGTTTTTTCTCGTGAATTTTTAGCTGTCGTGATGCATAGGCAATAACCCTATCATTCTGCATAAGGACACAACCAAGTCCTTTCTTTGAAGAATCACTATAAATAACAAACCCATCATTCCCCGATGGTAGAGTCAATATAGGAGCATTGACTAATATTCTCTTCAGTTTTTTGAAACATTCTTCACACTCTTTTTTCCAAAAAAAAATTAACCCCTTTACGTGTGAGCTTCGTTAATGGGTTAGCCAATCGGGAAAAATTCTGGACGAAACGTTGATAATAACCTACTAAACCAATAAAACTACGTACCTCGATTATACTCATTGGTTTTGGCCATTCTTGGATTGCTCTTATCTTAGAATGATCAACAGAGATTCCATCCTTAGAGACAATATAGCCAAGAAAAGAAATCTCCTGAAGCCAGAATTCACAATTGCTAAACTTCCCATATAATTCATGTCTTCTCAGAGACTTCAAGATAATACGTAAGTGATTTTCATTATCTTAATAGATTTTGGATTATACTAAGATATCATCAATAAATACCACTAATAAGTCATCAAGATATTCCTTGAAAACTCTGTTCATTTGTTCTATGAAAACAGAGGGTGCATTAGTCTGCCCAAAAGGCATTACTATAAACTCGTAATGCCCATACCTGGTTTGAAATGTCGTCTTCATAATGTCTTTTTTCTTCACACACAACTGATGGTATCCAGATTTAAGGTAAATCTTGGAAAAGTATTGAGCTCCATGTAGTTGGTCAAATAAATCATCAATGTGAGGTAGGGGATACTTGTTTTTTATTGTTATAGCATTGATGTCCCTGTAGTCAACACATAAACTCATAGATCCATATTTTTTCTTAAAAAAAGGACAGCATCTCCCCATGGAGAAACACTAGTGAGAATAAATCCCTTATTACTCAATTCCTCTATCTGTTTCTTTAGTTCCACTAATTCCACAGTTTCCATTCTATAAGGGGTCTTTGATATGGGCCTTTATCCAGTATTTAAATCAATGGAAAACTAAATTTCTCGTTCTGGAGGATGTCCAGGTAAATCTTCTAGAAACAAATCAACATATTATTTCACAATAGGTACATCCTCTATTTGAACATTCCTTTCCTCACCCACAGTCATTTCATTCTCTTCCTCCCCAATAATTGAATTTAGTTGAGCTACTGGGGGTGGATCTAGATAATAATTAGGTGGTGATGATTCTGCTCTAAAGATAAGGTGTTCTTTATCATCGTCGTCAAAAATAGTAAGGTGTTTTTTCATCATGGTCTGAAATCCAATCCATACTGATGATTATATAAAATTAAATCATGGGTATGATGATGAGATCAGCAGATAAAGAACATTTATATGCCCTAATGGGAACTGATTCACAGAACTTTGTTGCAATGATACTTCCCTTAGGAGTTTTTACTAACAACTCCCTTGTTAAATCAAATTGGAAATATCTAATTTTCTTAGAAAACTGGGAAGATATGAAACAATGCGATGATCCAGAATCAAATAAAGCATTGGCTAAACTTGAGGAAACCATTAAATTACCTGCCACCATGTCTTTCAGAGCTTCAACCTCAGAAGTAGTGATAGCATAAGCTTGGCCTTGATCCCTTGGCCTTTCCTGAGGTAAGTTACCCTGACAATTAGGACATTCATTTGAATAATGTCCCATCTCCCTGCAATTATAGCATTGAACATCGGTAGCTTCTTTCTTCCCCTTACAATCACAAGCTTGGTGGCCTTTTTCACCACACTTGTAACAGACTCCCATTCCCATCAAGCAAGTACCGGGGTGTTTCTTCCCACATTTACTGCAGGATGGATATTCAACTTTTCCTTTCTTTCCCTTATTTCCATTTCCAGAGTGATCAGCATATCTCTTCTTCTCTTGCTTTGCTTTAAAGTCATAAGACTTAGATAATTCATTTTCTGTCTTGATAGAACATGAGACAATATCTTCATATGAGGAGAAGGATTTTGAGACTAATGCTCGATGGAGAAATGGTTTTAACCCATCAAATAAACGATCAATCTTACTTCTTGGGTTACGTATATAATCTGCAGCATGCCTTGCTAACCATGTAAAGTTAGACTCATACTTTGCAAAATTATCTTCTTCCCTTTGCCTCAGACTCAGAAATTGTCTTTCCGTATCCGCTCGATGGTCAAAAGGAAAGTATTTCTCAAAGAAAATATCTTTAAACTCCCTCTATTCCATATTTGATACTTCATCATCTTCCTTTGTGTTTTGAATCAATGACCACCATTGATCAGTATCTCTAGTGAGGCGATAAACTACCATGAAAACTTTTTCCATTTTTCTACTGCACAAGATGTGGAATATTTTCTCTAAGGAATTTATCCATTGATCAACTACTAGTGGATTTATACCCCCAGTTAATGTTGGTTGTTGTTGCTTCATGAATCGATCTAACATTGATCCTCCATACTGAGGATCAGGGTGCTCCAAATGGGTAAGGTTATTATTCATAACCTGAGTTAGTTGTCCCAGTTTGGTGATTATCTTATCAGTACCAGTTGCATCACCAGCTTCACTATAATTATCCTGAGAAGGAGGGAAATCCCTACATGGAGTGTGTGCATTGATACAGTTTTCATTCCTTCTACTAGGTGCCATTTATAAACAATGTCATACACTAGATTAGTTTATGAATCGCAATACATAAATTAAAACTTGTAAAACATTTAACATAAATTGAACAGTTATGGATATAATCCATAATCATAAAAATGTTTTCTTTGAGAAAGTATATACTCATAAACCCTTCATAATGGTTTGTAAAGATAATGAGAATTATCCTAAGCATATCCCTCGGGAGTGTCGTAACCAAGAGTGCAGCAAGGCCTATTGTCATGCACCAGTTCTCGTTCGAGTCTAGCTCAAAGCGGTGTTTTCAGGTTTTACCCCTAGGTACATCTGTGCAAGAGCTACCTCTACCTGCTCGTATCCAAATAGGAATGTATTGCTCAGAAAACTCACAAAATATATACAATACCAAAATTTTAGGAAGTTCTTATATATTGATCCTCAAAGTCCATCTTAGGTCTATGTTATCTAATCATAGTTTATCTAAATATAGATTTCAAGGTTTGTACTAAAATTCCTCTAATGCCAATTGTAACGCCCCGACCCTAGTTACCCAGATTCGGTGCATTATTATATAACATTGGCATGATTACAAAAGATCAAGTCTCAAATGACCGATTAGTTTAGTAGCCTTGGAAACACTAGATACATTCATAAGTATTACATTACATCATAAAGTGAAAAACTAAAACAACATAGTCTCCATAGTCCACACTCATATCCCCTCAGAATATCCCTGCAGGTCAGTCATAAAATACTTCTTCACATCCTAGGAAAAATAAAACATAGAAAGGGGTGAGCTCAGATTCTTAGTAAGGATAACAATATAGAGGAAACTTTCATAAATAAGCATAAGCATTTAAGACAATGTATAACTAAAACAAAATCCTTTTAAACTTGAACTTCAGCATAATATTGCAAAAATAAAATGAAATAATTCCATTTACTTATTCACATGGATATTATATTAGTCAAATAATCAAATTCAATATCAATAACCACTTTCATAATGATGGAATGCATAATGCCAGACTATCATAACCACATATTCAAGGCCTTGTGCTAAGACTATAAATAAAATTTTGTTAATGACTTATGCCAAGACACTATTTTGTCTCATGAGACCTACCTATGCATCGAGGGGCTATAGCGGGCTCCACCCGTCACTTACTAAGTCCAATGCATTCCTCGTATAAACAGGTTTAAACATAACATAAACTTTCGTATTAAAACTAGAATATGAAATGTTAATACTTTCTCCATAAATCATGAATGGTATAAAAATAACACATCCACAGTCAAAAATATCACAAAACTTTCAATACAATATGGATGTTTTGTATCATAATTAATCAACTTCAAATAAGCTTAAAATCCATCAAAGGATGTTGACAAAGATGAAATCAAAACTCTTTGAGAGAAATATCTCTTTTTTTTAAATCATTTAAAAGTAACATAATTATAAGAGAAAACATTTACTTTGAAAATATTCTTATAATCTTGTAAGGGAATCTTAAAAGATTTTATAATGGTAGAAAATAGTTGCACCAGCCGTATAAGTTAAAAAAGACATTCTTACCTTAATTCTGTCAAAAAGGTTAAAAAGGACCTTGTTTGGAAAACGAAAGAAAGATTATTTTATAAACATCTTATAAAAATTCAAAAAAGTGTATAAATGAATTTAATACATAGTCTATGAAATATTAAGAATGTTTTGAAATACATTTTTAAGAAACATGGATGTGGATGATAAAGAGATCCCAGTAGATAATTACGTATAAACAACCTCGGATAATGAAGAGATTGTAGAATTAACCCTTACCTTGTACTTTTCCTTGGTCGAGGGTAGGTTAACCTCCTGTATAATGGTGAAATAATTGTTATTAAATTATACAAGAATCATATACATTAATATGATATCATATATGATCTTTTAACATTTTTTTGTTAATAATATCGTAGTATTATCGCCGTTTTGGGTGTTAACGGATTCGTTTTCCTTTATATTATTTGTTATGTCAGTCATATTTGTTATGGGTGGTATGTATCTTATTCATATCCAGAATTAAATCATGTATTTAAACATTATTTTTAATCATCTAATGAAAAGTTGTCTTTAATGGATACGATGGGGACGGAATCTCATCACGTTCGTGGAGATGGTAATCCGTACGTACGCACGAGCGACAATATCATTCCTTTGATATTAAAATAATATATAATTGGATATTATATCATATATACAGAATCATTATCATGTTATATTTATTATTTACATGAATTACACATCATTATTATACCCATCCAAATAATAATGTATTGAATAACAATTACACCATGACGTGGAGATGGTAATCTGTACGTACGCACGTATGGTGACATGTCATTCAAAGGATGGATAGAATAATGAAAATGGATGTACCATATTTATAATAACATCACGGTATATAGAATATACTAGAGTTATTATTTTATAATGGAAATAACAAATAAAGAAGAAGTGGAAGAAGAAAGGAACTTGAATGAGGTGGTGAGATATGTACCTCTTCTTCAGGTTCTTCCTTTTGATTTGATCAAAAGGGCTCCTTAGGTTGGCTTTATGATCAGAATAAGTCCTCTAGGTTTAATATAGGGAAGTTGAGAGAATATTTTTACAGGGTTTGGCTGAGCCAAAAGTCTTTGAAGGTGTGAATTAGAGAGAAGGGTGAGTGCCCTTTTATAAGAAGGGTGAGTGGCACCTTAGGAAAAGCTGGAAATATTATTTTATAATAAATTCATATTCAGATTATAGTGGCTCCAAAGTGGATTATTTAAAGTTTAAGGTGGGGTTGGGTCTGAAACCACCCAACCAATAGGTTTTATACAGGTTTAGGTCACTATATTAACCTTATCTTTTAGTTTTAACTCTTAGTTAATTAGTTTCACACTTACCATGTCTCTTTGAATTTTTATATTATATGGTTAATAAACTTACTATATACTTCCAATAGAACCCCAAGTGGTTCATTAATGATAAAAATATCATTATATAAGTCCTTTGACCAAACCATAAATTTTTATGAATAGAATATCAATTAGTAATATAATATTTTTTTTAAAAACTCTTTTATGTCAATTTTGACACTATTTGGTATTTTGTTTTTTCTAAATTCATAACAACATTATCACTTAGAAAAAAATTCATCTAACCAACCCTAATATGTCATATTAACCTATAAAATTAGTGGAATTCATAAAAAGTCTCTAATTACATTTATTTGGATATTTATAATATCAATTATTTTAATATTTCATTAATTAGGTAATTACTGCATCACCATTATGTCATAAATAAATTAAATTATTTAATGTATAAAAATTATAAATAAAATACCATTATGTAGGAAATATTTTTATATTTATAATGAATATTTATAATATAATTTATCTTATTTATAACCCTATATTGAAAATATTTTAGTTATTAAACTTTGATTTTAACTCTTTTAACTCTTCTTTGAATTAAATAATAATAAGTGTCCTAATCTAATCCAAGTAGACCAAAGAGGTTCATATTTTATTAATAAGGTTGTTTTTGGTCAAATTATACTTATCCAATAGAATTAGGACATGTGTTAGGGTAATAATAATATTATATTTACCCTTAATTACCCTATTTACTTTTAACTGTGGTAAATAAAAGTAAAAAATTTACTATTGTCTAAAAATTATTTTTATCTTACTGAATCATATTTTACTCCTTTATATTAACTGTGTGTCTCAGATTTTCGAAATTCCACTCATAGAAGCGATAAAATTATGTTTTATGTGAATTTGAAAATTCTCTTAGGAGGTGGTTAAAAGATGGTGAAAAGTTCTATAAAATTTTTATATATATAAAATTATTATAAATTGACTCCAATGAATTAAATTGAAATTATATAGGTATTATGTGTCTATTTTTACCTAAAATAAATTTAAATAAAATAAATAATTATTTAAATAAAAATTCGGTTTTAAACTATAAGTCAGTGTTTTTCACTATTCATCAAAAATTGAAAGTTTTCAGAAAAATACCAACTATGGTGGAAGAGATAACTAGTATTCCAAACCACCATCTCCCCCAAACACCTCAAAGGGTCCAATGAACCTCAGATAAATCTTTCTCCCTCTATCAATCCTCTGCTTCCCATGTCCAAGGGAAACCTTCAAGAAAACATGATCCCCAACCTCAAACTCCAAGGGTCTCATTCTGTGATCATAATATGACTTCTACTAATCTCGTACTTCTCTCATCCTCTCACAGATGATCTGAACCTTCTCTTTCATACTTTTCACCAAATCTAGACCAATAATAGTTGTCTCCCCCACCTCTATACAGCATAAAGGTGAATAACATATTCTTCCATACAATGCCTCAAACGGAGCCATACCAATGGAATAGTGATAGTTATTATTGTAAGAAAACTCTACCAAGGTAAAGTGTCTCACCCAAGATCCACCAAAGTCCAAGATTCATGCTCGTAACATGTCCTCCAATGTCTAGATGGCATGCTCTGTCTTCCCATATGTCTGAGGGTGGAAGGTAGTGCTGAGGGGTAACTGAGTTCCGAGAGCATCCCTAAATCCCCTCCAGACTTGTGATGTAAAACGTGCATCCAGATATGTGATTATGGATCTTAGAACTCCATGCATTAACACTACCTCATCCACATACCTCTTGTCCAAGGCATCCACTACACATGACTTGTTAATTGCTAAGAAGTGGTCCAATTTCATTAGCCAATCCACCACTACCTAGATAACATCACAACCTCCTAGATCCCAAAGTAACCCTATGATGAAATCAATTGAGATATCATCCCACTTCCACTTGGGGACATCCAAGGGCTTCAATAAACCATTGGGAACATGGTTCTCAGCCTTCGCCTACTAGCACACTAATCACTTCACCATAAACTTTTCCACTACCCCCTTCATCCTGAGACAACAAAATTGTTCTCTAAAACCACGATACATCATATAAAATCTCAAGTGTAATGGTAAGGGTGATCTATGAAACTCACGAAGAACTTACTCACACATCTCCACTATAACAAAAAACCTACCATGAAATGCCATCTTATTCTGACCATCCTCTAGAAATTGCTTCAGATCATCACCCTGGTCAATGTGATCGCTCATCACCTCTACCTTAAGTATCCCAACTGAGACTCCTCCAACTACTGTATCATAGTAGACTATAACATTATCTGAAACAGACAGTATCTACCACCATTAATTCATGAATCTATGAACAAGGATTCCAACTCCTCCATATCCTTCCAATCATTTAAATATTCCCTAACAATATCTTCCTATGACTTCCTACTCAAATAATTGGCCACAAAATTCCCCTTTACAAAGGTTTAAGCGATCTCTAAATTGTATTCTTTAATAAAATCCATCCACCAGTGTTTTCACATGTTCAAATATCGTTGGAAAAAGATACACCTCTAGATATTGTGATCCGTGAAGACACAAAAGTGCTCCCCAATGAGGTAATGCATCCACAACATCAGTACAAACACAACTGAATCTAACTCCAGATCATGGGTGGAATTGTTACATTCATGGGGATGTTATTGCCTAGACCAATAAGAGATCATTCCCCGCTATTTCAATAGTAAAAATCCGAAGCCCAGATGGGAAGCATCACAAAATAGTTCTAACATCACCCCTTCCTTTGGAAACTGGTGAAATGGAGCACTAACCATATTCCCCTTCTTGTAGATAAAAGTTTTCTGACACTGATCACTCCACAAAAAGTCTTGGTCCTTTCTAGTCAGAGTTGTCAATGGGTATACAACTTTAGAGAAATCAGGTATAAATATCCCGTAACAGCCTTCTAGACCGAGAAAACTATGAACCCCTACCACATTCTTGGGTGTTTCCCAAGAAAACATTACTTCTAACTTCAACAGATCCACTGTTACACCCTACTAAAACACCACATGTCCATGGAAATTCACCACTCTTATCTAGAACTTGAACTTGGAAAACTTCCCATAGATCAAGTGGTGTCTAAGAACCAAAAATATTGTACTGAGATGCATGGTATGATACTCCTATGATTTATAGTAGATCAATATATAATCAATGAATATGATGATGAATCGGTCAAGGAACTCATGAAAGGAAGAGCTCAGGAGGCTGATGAACATTGCTAGTGTGTTCATAACACTCAACGGTGTAACCAAGAATTCAAAGTTCCCATTCCTGCACCTGAAAGCATTATTCAGGATATCACCTTCCTTCACCCTTATCTTATGATACCTAGACCACAGATTGATCTTAGAGAACCAACTTTCTCCACTCAGATGGTCGAAAAGATCATCTATCCTGGGGAGAGGGTAACAGTTCTTGATCGTCACCTGGTCCAACCTCTGGTTGTCTATGCACAACCTTAGACCACCATTTTCCTATTTCGAAAACAATACTAGAGCACCCCATGGCTACACACTAGTCCTGATAAGTCCCTTCTATATCAAATAGTTTATTTTAATCCTTAGCTCTCATAGCTTTGAAGGTGTCATCCGATTAGAAGCCATCGAAATCAGAGAAGCACCTGGTTTTAAGCCTATCTTGAACTCAACATCATATTGAGGGGGTAGAGACACAACCTATTCTAGAAAAACATCCAAAAACTCCCAAAAAAATCCTTGAACTTACAATATCTCATCATCCATAGGTTCCACTGATAGCTCGTCCAATAAGGAAAAAAGGTGATCCATACACCAACTTCCCATATGGAAACTCCACTCTCCAACGAAATCCACATACTACCACCCCATATGATAAAATAATTCTCCTCTGAAGGAATTATACAAGATAATGAACATATTACATCAAATTGATTCCAATGATTACATCATACAAGTGTCATTTTTAATAGAAAAAATCCCCATGGGAATGATGTAGTCCCATCATCAGCCTACATACCCAACACACGTCAAACAAGACAGTTAGACCTCCAACTAGAGTACTCAACACCAGGTTCACATGAAGTCTATCTATGTCTAGTAATAGAGAATGGGATATATCAGGTGAAAAAAGGAGTTTAAAGCTCCTGAATAAAACAAAGTGCAAGAAAGAGTACTGAACAAACTGATCATGCCTCGAATTATCTTTGGCCCTGCTAGAACTACTGCCTCTGCAGGGTGTAACTGACCACACCCATCTCCTCTTCCCCTATAAAAATGACCACCTCATCAACCATACCTAGTCAAAGGTCCCTAAAGAACACCTTTATGTTAGCCTCCGCTTACTCTATCTCCCCTTAGTGAAGTAGGAGCCTATTGTCTCTACTAGTGAAATGTCATGGGTGACAACTAATGTTGAGGCGGGTGATGAACCTTCCCACCTCCACCATATTGAGCTCAAATTTCTATCATGAAATGGCTCTAAGGGTGCCCAAAAACTCCATATATAATACAAACTATCCCAAGACCTACAGGATAGGTAGGGGGACTAGAATTTCAAAACAGAAACTGATGAGGTCGACTCCATGATGGTCGAAACCTCAAAGGCCTAGGTGCCTAAGACCTACTGCTAGTAGCCTTTCCCTTTGTATATACCTTATTTTCTCCACTCTCATGGTATACCTTCTCACTATTTCATTCTCTAAACTTCCTATTCATTCTTCCGGACCTCTAGTTATGTCGGTAAGGTGAATGGAGTATCTACATACTAGAGATAAGGATGAAGTGCCTCTTATAAACGTCTCGCTTGAGACTACTCATCCAGAAATAGATATGTAGTGAAGTGAAGGAGATACTTGAACTTGATCCCCAACTCCTGTACCGAAACACTCCCTTGATAGAGGGATAGTAGCTACTGTCGATTCTCAACCTTCATAGTCTAAGAACAGAATTCTGCTTGGAACTCTTTCTTGAAATTGACTAAAAGAATTCCATACACTTTCCTCTCTCCTAGGTATAGTGCTCACAATTAATTCATGACTCCCAAAATCTATCTCACCTCCAAAGGAACCTAGTAATTCATCATGTCATGGAACAATTCAATGTTTATCACAAGATACTTGGGCCAACTCTCTGTTTCCATGACCATTACACTTCCCTTGAAATTCTTCAGAGTCTGTTGCTAGAATGCATGTAAAATTTTCTAACACTGGTCTTCCTACGCCACTAGATCAACAATTCTTCAGTCAATCGGGTCAGCCTAATAAGCCTCCACTGCCTTTACTACACGTGGAGGATGACCGGGTTCCATAGGTGAAAAGTAAACAATGAACTCCTAACCTCAAGTTGTATAGAATTTTGTTTAAAGTTCATCTTAACTCATTTTATTCTCATCCATTACAAATTTCCCCAATACACCAATTCAAAGAAGAACACAAGTCATTATTATGAATGTATCTTTCCTAGGGTCTCTACCTACAAATGGTGTATCCTCACATGGTCATTCGGTGGGTTCAAAGTCCTTGAATCAGATCATGGTGTCCCTAAAATACCATGTCATAGCCAGTCTTCTCTAGCCTATGTCACAAACCAAGTTCACCTAACATTATTTCCCTAAAAACCCATGCAATGCTCACTATTCATAACTCAAAACTCCATCCAATCTCACAACCATCACCTTAGATACCATTTTTTCATCACCCCCTCCCTCCAATGATGTGCCTCCTGAGATGGAAATGAAGGAATAGAGATAATGACCCCTAAGTCACACCTCCAGTAGACCTTGGGGTGTATATCAACACCAAGGGTATAAAAATCTCCAAAAATGGGAGGTATTACCCTTTCTATAGTAACAATAATTGGGAGATAAGATCTATCAACCTCAAAAAAACATCATTCCATATATATAAGAAATCAAAAATCCATCCCATGTGTATGTTTAAAACATAACTACTACAAAACAAGAATCTCCAAAGTAAATACCAAAAGAGAAATGCTAAGTAGCGACACAACAAATATCCCCACACTCGAGCTAGTAAGGTACAACACAGTCCCCGTAGTTCTCCTAGAAACCTAAAAGAAATTTTATAATGTAGGGTGAGAATACAAGTATACTCAGTAGGAAAACCAAAGTCTCTCGTGCGCATGTGGGGAATCATACTAATTATTCTATGAGAAAAAAGAAAAAAAAACAAAAATAGCTAACAAGTTATACTAGCCACCCTAGTCTCACCAAAGGAATGGTCACAAAATAACTCAAGTCAAGTAAAGTAATATAGATCACATCAGTGATAGGGTACCCCGCACCACTTTCCCACCGATTAGTCACTCTCACACCCTAACAGAAGACGTCCAGCAGATACCAACTCTTCCAAACATACCAAACCACATATCACCTACAGACACCTGGGCCTCACAATCACATCTCATCTCACTCATAGACACCTGGGCTACAAACCACCCAATATCTTGAAGAAACATGGGAAGTAAAACACATCTCATCTTAAATACACCTAGGAAGCACAAATTTCCCACACGGACATGGGCCTCACAAAACCCAACTTTCTTAAAGAGTCTTGGGCTATCACCTCCTATAAGATGTATCAAGGAAGAGTGGGTGACCAGCCATCCTTCCTCCCCCAGGATTATTGGGAAAGAAATCCTACCCTATAACAATCGGTGTGTTCAGTGCATAATGCTCAACTAGGGTGGGGTGCATATATAAATCACAAGGAGGTAAAATTATATATATATGTATCAAATATTCAACCTAACCTATGGTTTCTCAAACAAAACCATCCTAAAAACTACATTTTTAGCTACCTATAAATTCACATATTAGGATGAACGATGGTCACTTATGAAGTTATTAAACGAAATACTCTTAACACCCAATCATTTTGATGTTATTAATCATTTACTAGTTATTCCATCCCTACCCTAGAAACTAACAACAACAACACAAAAATATCCTCACAACTAAGCCAAAAAAAGGAAGAAAAATGTGATAAAATACCCCACTTCAAACTATGTCACCACTTATGACCCAAGCCAACCACTACCATTATCATTATTCAAATTAATGTCACCCAACCTAAGGAAAAAACTCCCAACTAACAATAGAACTCTCCAACATATCATTTCATGACCATATTCGGTAGCCCCACTGCTTATCCATGCCATTCCCAGTAAAAAAAACACAACCCAGTTTTAGTCCCAATGCACAAAACTACTCACCCAATAACACAATCATAGCACAACCCGAACCTATATCCCCGCTTCTCAACCACTTCCATAAATTCCACAATCAATCAATCTCTCAACCAAAGATTCCATTACACCCTAAAACAATACTAACACGCCACTGTTCTCTTAATAGAAGCACCACACAACCCCTACAAATCACAAGACAGAAAATATCTTCACACTGCACACTGGCACACCAAAATAGGTAGGGTGTATTCAGATTTAACACACTCATTCTATATTTCTACATTTATAATTAAAGGGTTATCATAGAATAATTTTGATCCAAGGGCATCCATTTATTAAACCGGATTTACATGGTTAATCAATTTCACATGTATATATCCATTCCATAGGAGATCAATAACAGGAAGCACAAATAGAGAGCACTAATGGCCATGATTTTCAGAAGGCATATAGCCAAAACAATTCACAACATGTATCAATGATAACAGATAAAACAAAATGATCGTCGTCATCATCTTACTCACCCTTCATTAATCTTAGTTAGGTTTGTATTTTATCATATTCACAAGGAGACATCATTACACCCACCCCACATGATACACAATAAAAGAGAGATGAAGTGATACCTACCTATAATAAAATATGATTGGTAACTACACCTTTCACTAAATTAGGGGGTGCACGAGCAGCAGGAAAGACTCCAAGGGAAAACTGGATATGAAGGCCATGGAATAACACAAAACTCCATGTGGAAGAAAGTTTTTAGGCATACCAAGATAAAATGTAAGGGTTCAAGGAAGATAGGGCCATATTTAGAAAAGTCTATATCCTATATCAATAGAAGGGAGATGATTTCCAAGTATATACAAGTCGGGTCATAGCCAAGACTATACGACTTGTCCATTTCAAAGTCTTAGGGGAATTAGGATATTAATAATATAATTAATATCCTTTGAAACTACTTTAGAAATTTTCAAAATGGTTTTAAACTCAATTTACATCAAATAAAACATAAGAGGGATGAAACTAGAAAAATTGGGAAAAGCTAGAAATTACAAACCATTGGGTGAGTCACCGATGCGACTCACTAATACGACTCACCTACGCCACTCAATGATTCCACCAACCAAGATCACTCACTAAAGCCACCTACCAAAGCCACTCACTGATTCCGCTCATTGACGCCACCTATATATGCCACTCACTTTTGCCACTCACTAATAGTGAGTCATCAACGTGACCCACCAACACGACCTACCAACAGTGAGTCACCGATGTGAACTACTGATGTGACATACTGACAGCGAGTCACTAACGCAACCCATTGATGCGACCTACCAACATTGAGTCACTAAGGTGACCCACTAATGTGACCTACTGGCAGCAAGTTGACGACATGACCTACTGACAACGAGTCACCCACGCGACCCACTAACGTGAACTACCATTAGGAAAAACTAGAAAACTCTTGAAATGAGTCACTATGACCTCCAAGAACACCTCAAACACTATATTTTCACAAATTAATGGACTTCAGGGGTCGGTACATTACATTAACTTTCTCACATAGCTTCCTCAAATTATTGTTTCACTAAAAAAAACTTTGACCAGGTGTGTGCCCTTATTTTATAGCACTTTATCTATCTAAAATCTAGCATATCAAAAAGTTTTTCCTCATAAGGAAGATATTCAAAAATTGTTATGATGTTTTCATTTCACACATGTTAATAATCAGTTATCTAATTTATTAGGAATGATATATGGAACACATCATGAACATGAGAGAGATTCAGTGGAAGTCCCAATCGAAAAACTATCATCTCAATATGATCAATAACTTCAGAATGACTGATATACATAAGGATTATATTTCCCATATTTCCAAATATCATCACCCAATCCTAAGGATATAATCTTTTGAAGGCATTTTCACCAAAATTCAAAACTCTATATCATTATGATGATTATCAACATAACATTTTATTCGACACTAAGTTGCTATTTTCTAATATTGAGTGGCTCTAACCTTCTCTACAATTTACTCAGCTAGATCACATAAAAATAAATTTCATTCCCCAACACCATTCTAGAATGTTGTATTATTTCACTTCCTATATTAGAGTAATTTATAATGATCCATTTAAATGTTTTATAAAAAACTATTATTGTGTGAATATTCCTCCAATTGATCCTTTTGATCCCAACTAACATTGAAAAAAATAGAGAAAGATATTGATGTGTATTATAGAGTTTGAATGGACCTTTAAAATGACCATCTGATTAAGGATGAGAAGGTTTATTGAAACTAAAAACTATATCAAGATCCAACAAAATATCTCTCTACAACATTGAGGTAATCCTCGTATCTTGATCAGAAACAATTGAAAGTGGTTCACCATGAAATATTAACAATTACTTAATCAATAACCATGTAAGTTGATCAAAAGTGAAACATTACCTAATTAAAATGAATTGTTATCAATTTTTAAATAAATATATTACAACCCATATGGAATTATTACCTTTAGATGTTTTGTGGAGTCTGATGAAACATCTATGGTGATTTTATTAATTTATATTTTGGTATGGGTAATGATTGTAACATACCCTTAGACTTCTATCACAAATACATAACTTACTGAAACTCTAAGAACCACAAACCATACTCTAAAATATCAATTTTCATTCCATACCCTCAGAAATACATTGTCAAAACTCTATACAACTATTTACATCCTAGAGGAATAGAGAATGGAATGTTATTTGATATATCTATCAACTTCTTGTTCAAATGTAGTACCAAAGTGACACATAAACGGTTCTATAACATTATTAGTCTATCATAATCATGGTTGAACTCAAGAACACCTAATACAATATTTTATATCTCTGAATATTTCTTTTATTCCCCTTTAAAATTCACTTTAATAGATATTTGGTCACTCATTTGAGAAGGAATGGATTCTCCAATTCTTTCAATATTTCTATATCTATCATTTTCATATATAAAAAATATCTAAACTTTTGTAATCCTCATCATATATATGAAATCATGATACTTTTTACAAAAAGATACTATCATAGTGATCACTTTTAGAGGGTGGTAATGTATTGATCATTTATAATAAATGATCTATTCAACCATATTATTTGGCCCATGTTCAACTCATTGTGATTGAAAATATATTTTAATATTTTTTTATCAGTATATATGTAACACCATTTTCCATAGGGATAACTCCTCCACATCATTAATGAAAAAATTACCAAATCAAACTCCAAATCCTAAGTCGGGTAATTTTTATCATGGGCCTTCAATCTTAATGATTCATAAGAAATGACTATATCATTCTTCAAGTGGACACATCCAAATCCCTTATTTGATTCATCATAATATATTACAAACACTATCCACCAATGGGTTGTTTATGGACAAGTTCAATTGCAATCCTACTCTTTAGTTACATAAACATTACTCGCATTTGTCAATCAAAATTTATGTCTATTTTTTCCTTGATAACATTGTGATTGGTTTCTATATCCATGAAAAAATTCTATAAATATCACTAATTATATCCAAAAAAACTAAAAAATCTATGGATATTTTTCACAATTGTTGGTTTGGACCAATTTTCAAAAAAAAAATATTTCTTTTAAGGGTTTACTGATAAACCCTCATAAGAGATTTTATGACCCGAGAATGAAATATTATGAAGAATCTCATAGTTATGAAATTTTTCATATATTTTCTCCTTTAATAGTTTCTTCATAAAAATTGTCAAGTTTTATTCATTATCTTACAATCTGTATGAATAAATAATATTATCATCTACAAATACTTCCACAAACTAATCTTGGTAATGAACAATGAATCCATTCATTAAATCCATGAATATAACTTGGGAATTAATAAGACCAAATAGAATCACTATAAACTCATTATTTCCATAGCTTGTATGAAATGTTATCTTGGTTATATAATACTTCTTAACCCTAAATGGATGATATCCAGAAAGAAGATCAATATTATAAAATTCATGAGATCCATGAAATTGTTTGGAAAAATAACCAGTATGGGATAGAGGATACTAGATTTTTATAGTGATATTATTATGTTCTCAATAATCAATACAGATTAAAATTGTTAAATCATTCATTTTAAGAAAAATAATAGTTTCATTGTATGGTGAAATTCTTTTTTAAACAAATCCCTCTTCAAGATCCTTTTAGAGTTGTTTCTTCATTTCTCGCAACACAATATGAACTATTCAATATAGAGTCTTGGAAATAGCTTTATAGAAATGGATGAGTTCTAATGAAAAATATACTTCATGATTCAGTGGAAGACCTCAAAAATCTTCTAGAATGAAATCAATTGACTCCACCACTATAGGTATATCATCGATGATGATTTTCTCCCAAAACATCTAAAATAAACACCCCTTATGAATAGGAATCATGGTTAATACAATTGATCTAATTTTCATCATAAGTTTATTTTTTAAAAACACAAAGATAGGAAATAATAAGTTGGTTCCGAATATCAAACATAAAATCCATTCCATTTCAATTGATGTGGGTTTTATGTAATAGATAAAATCCATGCTCATAATTTTAGCAAATTAAACTAGAGGAATAATGAGAATATTTGAATGAAACACATTTCCAAAAACATAAACTAGAGAATAATCACACCCATTTCATGAAATTATTGTAACATTATGGGTTCTTACTATTAACTCAACATCAAATTTTTGGGGTGGTATTGTGATATACTTAGCTATGATTTTAGATATAAGATAGTGGGTTAATCTATAATCATATAAGACCATAGAAATTATATAGTGTATGGTAAGTGCACCTTTCACCACATTTTTATTATACCCCACATAATAAATATTTATCTCATGAGATTTACCTTTTTATGTAGGATTAATAGGATTTTGATGTCGATCATCATCATTTACTATTGAATTTTGGAACTAGTTAAAATAATGGCCATGCATCTTATATTGAATACACTCGAGTGCGGGTGGTACATTATTTTGAGATTTGTCTATATTTGCGTCATTAGATAACTTATTCCCATCACATTGAATGTGATTTCTAGATGACCTTCCTTTACATAGATAACATATTTACCAGTTCCCTTATGAAAATTTCTCTCAGGTCTCATTCAAAACTTCAGGAATAAAAGGAAGGCTAATTTTATTCTCTATATGGTTTTTAAAAATTACATTGAATACAATTTTTATTTTCTTATGAAAACCATGATATTTATGAATAATTACAATCACCATATTCTCCTTGATATCACATTATATAACTTACACCCAGAAACTGATTTCTATTTTTTAACACCTTTCAGAGACTTGGTTTTAATCCATTGAAGAATTTATCAACATTACATTCTCTTTTGATGATAATACCATATGAATATATAGAATGACTTTTGAAATATTCCTAATAAGTATCAATATAGTCACAACCCTTCTAGATTAACTCAATGAAATATTTAACCATTTTAAAATGAAGAATATGGATCAATTATTTCAAAAGAAATCAAAATAATCCAACTTTATAGATTCAATTTCATTTTTTTCTCTTGTATTATTATTAATATTCCCCCACTAATATACATAACCTTCAAAAAAAATAAACAAAAATAATATAATTCACATTCTATGAACAATGAATAATGAAAAATATATTTTTAATTTTAATCATTTATTTCAGGGAAACTAATGGATCAGTGGACTGAATAAGTGAAGGTGGATGTTGCTTCCCGAAGGACACGATAGAATGTTGTTCATTATTTTACTTAATTTAGGTTTCATCATGATTCATATAATTAAGAATTTTTTATAGATTAGAAAAAATATATTATGAATTACATGTCCCATATTGGTTTCTCATGAGGAAAGTTATTGAAATTCATGTCGTAATCAACATTACATGATTCATTCAGTTTCATCCATTGAACCAAACAAAAAATCATAGTGTGAGAAACAATAATCATGGTTGGATACCATTTAATCATAATAAATAATTTATTATATACCTAGATCATGGAAAATTCTGCTATGATAGGTTTAACCATGTTAATGCATGATCATTACAAAAATATTAGGATTTTATCTAATACTTTGACTTATCCCTAAAATTCATAGTAATGTTTTCTCATCCATCTTTAAAATGGTTTAATAAAACATTCTCTCATACTAAATATAGTGAACCATAAATTTCATGAAAATATATTATATCAAAATATATTAATATTCATAATATATCCTAACAATCCATGCCAGAATCATAAAGGTATGGTATCTTTGGAAATTTGGAAACATAAACAACTCAATCAAAATTTATGTACATTTTATCCCAGTTAGATGTTGAAAGTTATAACCCCTCTTATTTATATCATACTTAAAAATATACATCATAACCTAGGGAATTCAAAAAAAATAAAAGGGTGAGCTCATATGCTTAGTAAGGTTAAACTAGGGAGATATCAACAATTATATAAGCATAACATGTGAAAAGTATATTAGAATATTAGATTAATATTTGAATGAAATACACTGAATATCAAAGATAATAATATTGGTTAATTAAATAAATCAAATCCATTTATAGTACATGAATCATAATGAAATCAAATAATATAAACCATGAAATTTGAACATAGTCATAAGATGTTGATTTCTAGCATAACAATTACCATAGAAATTAATTTCCTCATTATTCAAGGATCATTTACAAGGATAGAATAATAGAATGGGTTCAATCTATAGACTATCATAGTATTTAAGGTTCACTCCCAATACTATCATAATGTACATAGTCCCTTATGGATCTGGGTTTACTCCCCATTCCAATCTTGTTTATCTAATGAGATATAAATATTTACTTAATGCATTGGAGGGAGATAATGAATAATTAAAATCATAAATATGTGTAAAAAAAGATGATAAATTATTCAACATATCTGAAACCAATAAAATAAATTGGTTTCATAAGCACTTCTTTATTTCATAACTAATGAAAAATAAATGGGTTTCAAAATAATTTCATCATTCTATTATAGAATTACCAGTGGAAATGAAATGGGTTTCATAATAATTATGTCATCATATTCATAATACATGAAAATAAAGAATAAGGATGGAATCCTTGGATCATATCTCCAATAAAGCATATGTGAAATCATGTGTGGTTTTATTTTATATATAGAAACACCATTAAAATATTATTAAAACATTCACCTAAAAATAACCATTCCATTAAGAAATATTTTTTAAAAAAATATGAAAATATAAATAAAAAACAATATTAAAAAATAACCATGTAAAATTTTAAGGGGATAGTATATAATTTAAAAAAATAATCCCTTCACACTGTTTAAAATAAAATTGGCAAGTACCTCATTTGGAAAATGTCATGATGATTCATCTCAATCTATTTTTTAAAAAGAAAATCATGGGTAAAAATGCATTCAAAAATTATTAGGATAATATTAAAAACTATCATTAAACCATTTTTATAAAATATGTATATGAAAGAAAAAATCATTTCAATCGAAGAGATAAATAATGTGGATTTTCTTTAAAATAAAATGTTCAGTGTCTTGAGTACATATGGTGAGTAAAATGGAATGGAAAAAAATATTTTCAAGACATAACCATAACATAATAAAAATAATGAGTATCTTGATATGTATATGATCATATTTCATCATCATAAGTTAATAATAAACAATACCAATATACAATGATATTATAACATAAAATCCCTTACCTAGGGTTCTTCTTTCTCCAAAATAAAAATAACCTCCTATATATTAAATTTAAATTTTACAAAAAAACTATACTACATTATTTTTATAAGATATAATATTGTATATTAACCCTTTATAACATTTCAAAACTCCATTTATTAAATAATTCCTTATTAAAATCATCATTGTTGAGTGTCAACTGATTCATTTATCATGAGTAATTTAGTACATTAGATTTGATCTTTTTACATCTATCTTGGTTAAGTCATATATATAATATTAATAATGTTATGAATATCATATATATTAATTATATATATGTTAATATTTATATCAATAATTTAGATATAGAAAAATGTATTACATCATTCATGGAGACGATAGGTAGTACATATACATGAATGTTGTTTTAATTTTTCAATGGATAAAAGAATGAAATGTAAATATTAATTCACCCTAATATGATAATTATTGTGTCATCTATATCATATATATTCATATAATTCATCCTAATTACAATCCAATTATAATATAAATTAAAACAGAATCATTTCGCTTCCTGGAGGTGGTAGTTACCAAATACACATGAGCGATGTTATCATTTCCAAATAAATTGGATGTTATAAAGATAGACAGGATAGTAACCTTACAAAAGTTTAACTATTTTATAAATATCATATATAAATATTAAATCTATCATAACGCCCTTCCATAAATTATGGTGATGAAAATGAACAGTATCACTAAATGGATATGGTAATCCATGTATACACACGAGCAATACCTTAACTTCTCATTTGGTGGTAATGGTGTTGAATCTTGATTGTTTTATAAAAAAAATTAATCATATTAAGATACATAATTTATTATTTTAGGATGCATAGCATATATTCGGAGGAGGTAAATAATAGTAGAAAATAATGTGATCATTTATATAAATTAAGAAATATTTGAAACTACTCCATTAGATATCCTCTAAAGTGCTCTATGGTTGGTGTTTTGGTAATTCCATAACCTCTAGAATGTTTATAGGGAATTTGAAAAAATTAATTGATATTTATTGGTTCAGATATAAGGCACAATGTGGTGTATATAAGTGATGGAGGACGTGACCTTTTATAATTGTGGTGAGGGACACTTTTGTAATTTCTTAGAAGATTAAATAATAATAAATTCAATTATGAGAAAAATGCCTAAATTTTGATATTTATTATAATATATGGTATTATAGGTTTTTAATACCATAGACCACCAGATTTTAGACCTATTTTTTTTTAATTTTAAACATTATATTTTGGTTAACACTTAGTTAACAAATTTTAATTTATTATATGATAATAACTTTTTCAATATTAAAGGAGGTAATTTTAAGTTATTAGGTAAAAAATGGACCCAAAAAAACATGTAATTACATTTTATACCATATTATATCATCAATTTACTATTTTATCATTTTTTACATTTAAATATTGTAATAAAATATTATTATGATAAAATTTCATTAATGTTAATTTTGATACTATTCATTTAATTTAACTGAAAATAAAAAAATTTGAATTCAAATATAAAATTCCAAAACATCACTAATTCCTCATATAGACCAATAAAATTCTTTTAACAATATAACATAATCAAATTATATCTCTTTTAATATTTCTAATAATAGTTATTTTGTTTTTTTCATCAATTGAATAGTTACTGTTTCCGTATTGTTTAAAAATTTAAGCTAATTATATAATAATTAAAAAGTATAAATTAATTTCCATAATTAATTTAATTTCATTATGAAAAATATTAATATTTATATTCAATCATAACTAATTTATATACCTATGTGAACAGGTAATGGATATTTTAAAATAGGCGACTGATATTTTGTAACATTCATATATTAAATAATTTATAATTCATTTTCATGGACATGTGTCCATTAAATAACATAATTTCAAGCATGAGGTGATTATTTTATAACATATTTCATCATTTAATAATTATTATGAGAAATTATGGCCTTATTACTTATTTTTACTCTATATTAACATGATTTAACCTCTAATAGGGTGATAAATTTTAACAATAATACTATTCATATTGTCCACAAAAATTTTCCAACATAAAAAAACATTAACCTCCTATTTCTAAATATATAATTCATTTCATCTTATTTACTATATATAGATGGTTGAAATTAATTTTAATGTAATTGTAAAAAATGGGATAATAAAAAAAATTAGAAAAAATGGATTTTTAACATAAAATAGGATTGATTATTATCATATGATTTGAAAATATTTCTTGAATATTTAAAACATTTGATTGAGTAAAAAATATATAAAATTCATAATAATAATTCACTAAGTGTGATTAATTTATTTTAATATAAATAAAATATGCATATAATTTTTCTATAAAAACATGACTTTTATTTTCAAATAACTTTTTAATTATAATCATTTGATAAATAATGAATCTAATTTCTAAATGTGTAGTCTATATATTCTTCATAATTTTTTTGTTAATATTAAAACATTCCAATCCAATGTATAGGAAATAACATACACAAAATAACTTAATACTGTTTTTCAATTCATTATAACTATGTATTGCATGTAATTCATGTTATCAAAGAAATCAAATTATATAAAGACTAATATTTCATGAAATTATCTAAGAGTTAGAAAATAAATTTTTTACCCTATCAAAAAAAATTATTCCAAAATACTAATATTTTTTAAGGAACATTTTTGTGACAAAACATCTCATTACTATAACTTGAATTTTATCTTATCCACTGAATAATGATAATATAGTATGCCAAAATATTTTCTCCATTATTCATTTGGAAACCCTAATTTTTATTCATTAACGTATTATTATTAACATAATTTTGAGACCAATATAATTCCTTGTGTGTGTTTAATGGATAAAATGTTTACATGATTCCATATTTTGTGGAATGCATGATTAGGATAATTTAATGATGTGATGAGTGGGCTTGGAGTTATTTATCCCTCAAAATCATTTTGAAAAATGAAATATCGTATGAGATTATGTGTATTCTTCATGAACATGATTCTAGATTTGATTAAACAATTTAATTAATTATTTATACATGTATGTATTACTTGAAAATAATTTTATAATTATTCATAATTATTTTTATTATTTGACCATTATGATATGTTGTTTCATTATTATATAGATTCCACATTCAATGAAAATTTCAAATGATTCCCCGATCCTTATAATAATGACCATGTTAGTATTATATGTTTTTGATGAGTATTCTCTCCCAAGAACTATTGATTAATGGCTTTATTTCATTCAATGTTATTCCTCCCCATAAATTTAATTGTCTTTTACCCATTTCATTGAAGAATATCCTTTAGTGAATATATGTTCTAGGTTAAATAATTTTTATTTTTATAGGACTACAATTTCATATTTAAATAAAATTTATGTATTATTATGTACAGGTTATTCATTACAATAATTTCCCAAATAAAAAAAACATTAATATCATGTAATATTTTATTATTACCTTGTTTATCATAAAAATTACTTAATACACCTGTGAAAATTTTATTGGTTTCTAAACATTTAGTTAGATTTATAATGGTCAGAAGCATCAACTAATAGGTAAAAACGCCATCCCCATTCTTTTATATTTATTTCTCCTCACTTAATCCCAATTCATTTTTCTACCATCCTAAAGAAATATATTTATATTTATATGACATATTTATTTTATTATGACATTTTAATTAAATTTTAATTTAATGAAAAAGTATATATACTCTCTCCCCAATTTTTGACACATCCTATTAAATATTTATTTTATCCACATATGATGAGATTTACAATTCATTATTTGTTAACTCATTAATTCATGGTTAGTTTAAATTATTTAGAATTTATAGGTGCTAAACTATTTATCTTTTTAAAACATTAATGTTAAATAGTGTAATGTATAAATAATAATTAATCTAAACCATCAAATGAAATCAAAAGAGGATAATTCACTAAAAACTAAAATAGATCATTTCTTCATTAACAAAATAATTAATCAATAAATTCTAATAAATATTATATGCCATGGGTAACATAAATAAATGTTATAAACAACTATATTTATGATTTCATAATGATATGTTAAATATAAAATAAGTGTGATTCATAAAAAAATAAAACAAGACATAAGGTAATGAGATTATTAGTCGTGCATTCTTTTCTGTGGTTTCTACAAAATTTATCCATCTATTACATATTATTACAATACAATATATTCTAAATTATTTTTATTTTTTATATATATTTTCTTCATATAGGTATATTTATTCTTTTAGTTTCTTGTGTTGCTTAATTATCCATGATTCAATTATTATTTATAAAAAATATATTATTGAAACCTCAAAATGATTCTTAATATAATGATAATTCTACTATTCTTGAACTATTATATTTTTATTTTTAGTCAAAACATTTAATTTCAAAAATAATTTTTTCCAATTATTATTTTATGATCCACTATTTTTATATTATGACATGTGATTTATGGAATCACTACGAAACTCATTCTCCTCTCTTGAGTTCTTTTATGTATGATAATTGAGATATTTTTCTATTCTCTATGGCTCAAATTATAAAGAAAATATTTGTATATGATGGTTGGTACAATAATTTTATATCTCTCAAATTCATTTATGATGTTTTATATATCATGATATTATTATGTTTAAACAATATTTTAGTTTTTTACATTCTATATAGTTTGTTTTGTACACATTTTTTATGTTTGAAAATGATTCTATATTTGATAACATTTTATGTATTAGAATTGTCTAAAATATTTATGAAGTTTTATTATTATTCATGTTCCATATTCCAGGACATTTATTTATTTTTCCATTAATTATGATACTTTTTTATGATATAATGATTAGGATGATCATTCCCACCCATGCACTCAAACAAATTCATGTATCACGCACTATAATATTATTCTCTACCTTAATCAAGTATTTAGCTAAACCTTTCATTAATTTACATCTTTAGGTAATGATATTTTATACAAATCACATGAAACCCTTCAGGTGGACATTCAATAAATATTTAAATCAATTGTTTTTTTATTTTTATTCAAATTATATAAAAATAGTTTTCACAATTAACTAAACCTATTGATATTTGGATTTGTATTATGAGAAATTTTTATCATAGAAATGATATATTAATAATAATATAATTTGAAAAAAAATATAGATAGTATCATAAAAAGGTTTAATTAATTTGTGAATAAATTTATTAAAATACAACCTAGGATAAAAATAGGGATAATGTATCATGAAAACATTTAGAATTTATTTATTAAAATTATAAAATTGTTTATCAATGATATATTAAATAATGATTTATTCTTACCTTTTCTATATTACAAAATTGACAGAACCTAGAGAAACAAATATAATTAACAATGTGATGGGAAATGAAATTATTACCCAAATAATTCTCATAATTCAATTAGATGTATAATTGAAAACCTAAAGTTTTCACTTAACTACATTTCATTGGTTATAAATAGTAACATGAATCATTTATAAAATTATAATTCACCCATTAGAAAGTAATTATTCATTAATTTATTCATGTTAATGTAGTCTACATCATTTAGTAATTATTATAATACACTTTATATTATATAATATCCTAACACCATGAATACTATATATTTTTGGTTTCATTTTTCTAGGAAAGGAAAAAATATTTTTTGGGTCTACCATTTCTTTCATTTAATAATATATACATATATATATTATTTTGTAAATAAAAATATATTTTTTGCATATTTTTTAACATTAAATGTTTTTTTTTGTTTTTTTTTGGTGTAAGTGAAAAACTTTTTATTAACCAAGGTTTAAAGATAATATTAATTGTTTCAAATGTGAAATTACCATAGTGGTGCAAGATTATCTTATTCATATTATGAGATCCTAATGTGATTTCATGAGAGGATGAAAATATGTGTATCAATTATTGTTGAAACTGACTATGATGTGTATGGATTTTAAATGATGGAGATTATTACAACATCACCAATAAATCATACCATAGATTCATGGATAAAGGAAAGGAATAAAAATAAAACTAATTTTTTCTTATGATGTTACTAAATGTTACTTAGTTTTCTTTCGATTAGTGTAATATTTCTCTTTTTGAGTGTTTTTTTAAAGATCTGCCTATTTTTGAGTCTTTCCATTATAATGATCCTTTTTATTTTTCTTTTTTGTTCATTTTATTCTCAATCATTGTAATATATGGAAAAATATGATAGGATGGCATAGGTTTATATAACCCTACATGATGGGGATCTTTCATGGGTAGGAGGATAGATCCACCTTTCAATGATTTAATATTATTTTCATTTAGTGATAGGAAAATAGGTACCTTGGATCTGGTTGAATGATCCTACATGCACTTCTTATATATGGGTGAATTTATGATGACTATTAAATGAGTTTTTAATTTTATAACCATTAATACAAGTTGTGTTTTATTTCCATAATGATGAATTTACTTATTTTTTTACAGCATGGATACTTTTTCATGAAAAGGTGTTAGTTGATTGGAAGATCATATCTTCCTATAATTCTTAACATTACGTGGATTAAAAATCATAAGTTTCATTTATGCTATAATTATCCAAATATTTTAGTTTTCCATCATTTTATTTCTAGTAAATAATGAAAATTATAAGGATAATCTAATCCATAGTGGAAACTATTCAATAATATAAGTCTAAAGGGAAGATGTTGAAGTTATGGTTTGAATAAATATTTTTAAAATATTTCATAAAATAAATTTTAATAAAAATAATTGTACCATGATATTGATAGAATTTATTAGACATTTGAAAAAAGAGAATGAATTTTACATAAATAACAAGGAAAATATCATATGGATTTCATGGTATATCTCTAGTTTTCTATCCATCATGATAGAAAAATAGATTTATTCATTGAATGTTTAAACCCTAATCTATGAAAAGATAAAGATAGTTAATATTTTAATTCATATAAATAAGTAGTTTGATATACTCTTTTTTCTGAGATTGTGTTTCGAGAACCATTACATTAACATGGTGACATGAATGGAATGATGAAGTTTCATACTAGATGATCGTATTATTAAGGACATAAGAATATCCCATAACCCAAATGTCAAATATATTGATATAATAACCTTGATATTTACATCAACTTAATGATTAAATGTATCAAGTTCATAGAATATTTTCATAATGGTCATGATTTTTTATGGGGCTTGATGAATTCAATCAATTTAATTGAGGAAATGAAAAAACCTCCCAATGAAAAACATATGGTCTAATGAAATAATTGTGTGGAACATGGGAAATATTCATATCAATACACAAAACCAATTTTATTTTGGAATAATATGGAGAATGAACCCCCAATGACATGAGATATAGGGATATATTTTTCCATCATCACCGTTATAGTGGAACAATTAAATTATTTAGTGAAAGTTATTCTTATTATTCATATTATATGATGGATTTTTATCTTATTTTTGTTTTATTGATCTAATAATATCCTGAATATTATTTAGTTCTATTTAATCTTCCCCCTGAGACCTTGTAGTAAATATATATAAAAACACCAAGTAGTTTAAAAATTTCATTCCAAACATTGTACTCCACCCAATAAGATTATATGGGAGTATTGCCCCATCAAATATGAAAATTCATCTTTTGGATAAGTTTTATAGGTTACAAGAAATGTATTGGATCTTATTATATAAATCTCACATTAACTACTAGGAAAAATAAATCTCTTTCTATTTCTAAAACCATTACATGATTCTATATAAATTTAATTATGATTATGAATCTCCATTAGAAAATACTTGAATGGTATGAGTGTTGATACCCAAATAATAATCACATATAATTCATATATTTGAGACAAAAAAAATTCAAATATTGTATTAATTCCCATTTTATGGGAATATAATGATGTATAAGATAAATAATTGTTTGGTATCCCACTAAATCTTGATTTAGAGTTATCAATAGAATTTATATGAATAATAATATGTGTATTCATGAACTTTTATATGATTTAACTATTGATACTAGATGTTTTTAAGAAGAAACAACATGAGACTTTAGATAATGGGAATATATTCCCTAGTATATCACCTAGTAGTGTACCAAATCTCCTTATCAAGAATAATGATGGGTTAATTTGGATTTGTATCAACTAATGAGATCCCAACCAAATCCCTACGAGTAAAATGTATATTTTAACAATTTTTTATTGTTTATTCAATCATATTAGAGGATCTCAATAATTCTAAAAATTATTTCATTATTGTAGATATGATCAATTCATGGTGAATGGATAAGATATACAAAATACAACTATATATATGAGATATGAACACTGTATGTTAATATTGATTCTGATTATACTTAAAAATTACATAAAAATATTCATGGATTTGATAAATATATTATTCTCATGTAATACCATAACCCGAATAACTAGGTGTAATTTGGAGTTAAATATGTCATTAGGAGTTCCTCCCCATACTCAAGAGATTTATGACTCTAAGTGGGGTTCCAAATTCCATTAATGGGGAGAATATAACTTTATTATCAATATGGGAATATATTAAAAAATAATATATAACAACACAATGAATGGTAAATAAAATAACTATGTCTTGATGTTGTTATAATTGTGGAATAACAGGACCACCATAGTGGAATTTCAAAACAATGAAGGTGTGAAAACATAAATACTAAGAAGGATAACATCCTAAGTCTATATTTTTTTCTCCTCCAACTCCAAATATTTTTCTTCTTAGCAATCATTTATTAGTATATTTCTATTCTCTGAATCCCAAACTAAGAAGTCTATACATTAAAATGAATAATTGTGTAGGGTGTGAGTAATAAATTATGTCGAAAACCACCAATATTTCGATTACACATGTTCACAAAATATTTTTAATATTATAAGTAATGAGATAAGATAATTTCATAAGTAAAAAAAAAAACATGTTCCTACTCATCATTTATTAACTAGGATTTCATTAAATCCTTATTCTCTTATTTAGATATAATTCTGGTAATTATTTTTGTGTCTTTCACTACTTTTCACAATATATTCTATATGTCCAAACATCATTTTTCCTCCTAGGACTCTCAATCCTTCCACCATTTTACACCATTATGTTATTCCACACACCCCACCCTAATGGAGACCATTATTCTTAACACCTCGTACACCACCTAGATGGTTCTCATAACCCTATGATGATGGTAAACATAACCAAGAATGTTTGATAGATTGAGATATTTTTTCCACTGCTGCATGGAAATATCCCATATTATCTTATATCCAAATTATACTCAACTCCACTGCATGTTATAATAACTCATTTATAGATATGATTTTGAATAGAATCATGCCATCAAATGATAAATTGTTTGTAGTCTTCAAAACATTTACATACTCCACCATGATTCCATTTAAATAAACGAGAAACATGTTAAAAATGAGAAATTAAGTAGGTTTTTGTAGGAAATCACATAAAAAATATCATATAATTCAACAATAATTCATATTATGAAATCTTCTCAAGAGGATACACATAAACCATAAAAACACATATCAAGGATGGGCCTCAATGTATAATTATACACATTCATTACACATATATCAATTATTATATTCATCATAAATGATCAAATGAATAAAATATAATATATAATTCCACATATGGTATATATCATCATACATAAAAAAAATAGAATCAAATATCATCGTTCACCAAGAATGTAGAAACCATATTCTTCTCTCACTAAATGGACCAATGAACTATTTCCAATTTGACATGAGAGTTTAGGACCAAAGATTCTATGAGAGGATTTTAATGTCCCATACCTTTCCATCCCATTAATGTTTGAGAAATATGGTGTTTGAGGTGTATGTCAATGTGACTTATATTAACACTTCGCAAAATTACTAGTTTTCTATATTTTACAACAGTGTCTGGTGAAAATGGTGTCTCACCCTGGTAGTGTCACCCAGGAGATGTCACTATGGTGGTGTTACCATGGTGGTGTCACCCTGGAGGTGTCACTCTAACTGTTTTACCCTAGCAGGAGCTCACCCTAGTGTTGTCACCCTAGTGATAGCTCACCCAAGCGATTGCTCACTGGTGGTGGCTCGCTGAAGGCCACTCGACCAACGGTGCCCCATCCAGAGGCGTATTTCCTAACAATGTCTCATTACTGGTGGTAGGTGGTTCATACTGATGGTGAATCATCCAACGATGACTCATTCAATGTTTCCTCAACTGGCGGTGCCTCATTTGGTGGTGCCTCGTCTGGTTGTGTCTCATAAATATTTTTTCCAGTTCTTCCATTTTTTCCCTTTTGACGTCTTTATTTGACATAAAATGAGTTTAAGGACGGATTTAAAATGGAATAAGACCGATTCAAAGTCCATAAATTGTAACTTTAATTCATTAAGGTTGGGGGTATTTTAATTGGTCAAAACATGTGATCTTAACCAAATCCCCTTTATTAGAAAATCAAAACTGTATCTAATCAAGTGACTCTATTTCCATATTTATATGGTCGAGATATCATTCCCCTTGTTCATTCCTTCTTGAAATATCTTCCTACAGGGTTCCCTAAATCATTCATCCCATAGTATTCAAGTAAATTTCTACATATTTTGGTTCATGATTCCTTGGAGATTTTCTGGATGTAAGTGCACCCCTGTTTTAGTGCAACCAGGAAGTGTCGATCATCTTTTCTTCCAAGTAGGTTTCTCATTTGAATTTTTAAATTTTGAATCATCTAGGATGGGTATATAAATGTTTCCCCTTATGAAAATTTTTTATTAAAAATTAATAATGATTATTGAAGTGGTTTAATGATCAATATTTAGGGGCTAGGGAAACTAATGCATGATAATGTTCCATTTTGTTATTATTGATATTTTGATTTTTATGGGCATAATACCCACTGAAAATCATGGCAGTTGGGGGTCCTTTTTTTCACATGGGGTAATTTGTGAGATTAATGTTGTTTGGTTTTTTTTAATGCTTATTTATTAAAGTTGGTTAACCACATATATTCAGCTAATAAATGGATTCCCCATGATCATACAATTTATGTGATAACCCCAAAATTTACAAGTTGAATTAAATAAAGTATGCCCTATTAAATCAAATTTTTTTCTTGGTATTTCAGGTGATGTGATGTGTGTAATTTATGTGGTTTGTTTGTATTGGTGGTGGATGATGACATGTGGTTGTATATTGTGGTTGTGATGGGTGTGGTGTGATTATGCAGCATGGCTGCAATTTTTTATTGTGCTTTATTATGTTGTAGGATGTGGTTATGTGTTGGGGGTTTGTTTTAGGTTGTTATGGTGGTTTGGGAAGGATGGAATTTAATAAGGACATTAGTGATTGGTATGGGTGCTTCTCTATTTATAACATGTAGAAAATTTTACCCAGTATCTAGAGGTCGTGGTACGATGTGTCTTTATTGTGAAGTGTGTTAACTTAAAATGGCTCTACATACCTTGGATGAATATGAATAATTTTTACTGTGTTGCTTAGTTTTCTAGGTAGTGATGTAATGAATAAAGTTTTATAATGTTTGGAGTGACTTCAGTTTTCTTGGTTAGTGAAATGGAAGTGGTTAATGAAATATTAAAATGGTGTTTGTGTGATTGAACTGGGATAAAACTAGATAATGAAATGAATGGGGGTTGAACATAGGGGTAATGTGATGCCATATTTTTTTATCAGACTCTTCTCAATTTGAAATGTTAGTTGTAGATCCTAATAATTGCATTATAGGTGGAAGAAAAGGTTAAAATGTTGTGGGATGGTTGTTTTCTTGAGAACCCATAGGTTGGGATGGAGTGTTTGATACTATGAATATACTCTTATATTGTTGTGATTTCTATATTCACCCACCCATGTTGAGAATTATGTTTTGAACACCTGTATAGTCATGTGGGGGGTGTCTTTCCCAATATCCTGATGGAATGATGTATGGCTGGCCACCCGCTCTTCCTTGATCCCTCTTCTAGGTGATGATGGCCCAAGATTCTTCTAGTGAGTTATGATGTGGTTCCCCAGGTATCTTCGAGACGACTTGTGATATGAACTGTTACAAAAGTCACTTTGATCCGTGTTAAAAAAACCCTTTATCAGCGCTTTTATGAGTGCTGTAAAGCACGGCGCTAATAAAGGGGGTTCCCTTTTATCAGTGCTATTTTTTAGCACTAATAAAAGGGGTCTTTTATCAGTACTATTTTTTTAGCGCTGATAAATGTCAAAAAAATTGAAAAAATTTAAAATATATATATAATTCATGGGAGGTTCGCACGCTGCCCCCGCTTCGCTGCGCCTGCCCCCCCCTCAACCCGCACGATGCACCCTACTTCGTTGCGCCCGCGCGACCCTGCTGCCACTGGAATTCAAACACAGGACCTCCCCCTTGCGCGCTGTAACTTTACCACTTAGCAATTTTGTTTTGTTCTCCCTTTAATGATATATCAATATATATATATATATATATATAGTTATATGTATTTGTATATTAACACAGATCCATATTAATATAAATTTATTTAGTTATATTAATATATATATATATATATTCGTATATTAATATATATATATATAGAGAGAGATATAGTTATAATTTTTTATCCATATGTTTATTCATATATTAATATATATATATATAGATATAGTTATGATTTTTTATCTGTATGTTTATTTGTATATTAATATATATATTTAGAATATTAACTTCAAATACATTTATAGAATATGTGTTTTTACGTCTTTTTATAAATAAATAAATACATACATACTTATATACAACACACAGATATATATATATATATGTATATATATATATGTATGTATGTATGTATATAGTTATGAATGAATACATAGAAAGGTGGATGTGAAAAGTCATCGAGAATGTTAAAACAACTATAACTTATAATCCAGAAGTCCGTTTCAACTCCAAAACCAGTCAAATCAACAAACATGAAACGATCTTCAATATGATATGTGGTACAAGCAAAAAAAGACATCTGGATCAGAATTTAGAGCCGTTTGAATGTTAAAATGACCATAACTTCTAATCCAGGAGTCCGTTTTAGCTCCACAATCAGTAAAATCAAAGAAACTGAAATGTTATTCGATATGATATATGGTACACATTTATCATACTTCGGTATCAGAAGTTATAGCTATTGGAATGGTAAAAAATCAGGGTACCCCAACTAAAAACTTAGTTTTAGAGGCATTCTGGGCCTTTTTTGGCCTCGAAAAAACCTTGGACGAGTTCCACTGGTCCACAGTGTTGTAGAGCTCATCGCAGGATTCAATTTGATATGTTTTAGAGCTCAAATGGAGTCCCGGATCAAAAGTTATGGTCGTTTGAAGTTTGAGTTGTGTTTTTAACATATTTTTGATGTTTTATTTATTTTTTTATTTTTTTATACTCAAAGTGTTATTACATGAATATTGGTGGATAAAAATTACATAATTATTAATTAAACATATTTTTTAAATTATTTTATAATCCTCTTTTACTAAATATCATATACATTCATATTTTATTTCCATTCATCATTTCTAAAACATATTTAAAAAATAAATATTATGTTTATATCAATATAAATAGATTTATAGCTTTATATATTAATAAATTTTTTTTTTTTGAATTTTACCCTTTATCAACGCTTTTTATAAAAGCACTGATAAAGGGGGGTCTTTATCAGTGCTTTTACAGAAGCACTGATAAAGGGGGGGTCTTTATCAGCACTTATATAAAAGCACTGATAAAGACCCCCCCCCCTTATCAGCACTTCTGTAAAAGCAATGATAAATGTGTAGCTCTTCCCTTTCCCCATTTTTTAGCAGTGATGGTTTCTTACGTTTCTTTATAATGAGTTCTAATGTGCCTTCCCTGGTGTCTTCAAGAAGATATGTGATGAGATGAGATATGTTGTGAGGACTAGGTGTGTGTGAGTAAGATGTGTTGTTGTATGTGGCCTAGGTGTGTGTGTGCGAGATGTGTTGTGAGGCCCAAGTGTGTGTGGGTGGGGTGAGATATGGTATGTGGCCCAGGATTGTGTGTTAGGGATGTGATGTGGTATATTCAAAAGAGGTGGGAGTGTCATGATATTTGTCATTATCTAATCTGTGGGAAATTGGTGTGGGGTACCCTATCATCAATGTGATTTATATTATATTACCTGACTTGTGTTACATGGTGAGTGTGCCTTGGTGAGGTTTGGATGGTTAGTATATATTTCTAGGTTCTTTTTGGTTATGTTATTTTCCCAAAGGAGAATTAGTATGCTTCATTCACATGTGAACAAGAGACATTGGTTTTTCTATAGAGTTTCCTTGTATGATCACCCTACGTATATAAAAACTAATTTCAATTTTCAAGGAGTATTTCATTATCCGTGATGGTCATTATTGGCTTGGACCTTTAGACAATTTTTGTGTTTCTTCTTATCTTTACTTTTGGGTTTTTACTTTGGAGACTTTTACTGTATCATTTCTATTTATATATGCATTGAGGGATGGTTTTATATTTCTTTATATTATGTCTTGGAGTTTCATTTTGGATGATTAATATTATTTACCAATATATTTTCATTATAAAGGGAAATGCCTCCCATATTTTGAGATTTGAACACCCTTGGCTCTAGTCTCCAACCCGAGGCCTACTGGATGCAGGACTCAGGGGGAAATTATCTCCCATTATTCATTTCCAACTTAGGAGGGGTATCTTTGGATGGAGGAGTTCATGAAAGAGTGTTATTGGAGGTGATGTTTAATATATTGGATGGATTTTGGAGTTAGTCATAGTGAGTATTGCATGGGGTTGTATGGAAACAGTTCTAGTTGACTATGGTGCATGATTTAGGTCAAGGTGATGGGCTAGGAAACATTATTTTAGGGTCCCCATGATCCTGTTTATGGACTTTGAGATTATTCAATTTCTATGAAATATGGACCTGATTGGAGTGTAGAGACATAGAATAGGTACATACATCATAGTGAATTGTGTTCTTGTTTGAATTTGGTTATTTTGGGATGGTTAAAATAAATCTTAATGAAAATTCCATACTTCCTAGGATTAGGTAATATTTGTTTACCATTCAGCTATGGCTCCTGGTCATCATCCATGTGTGGATTAGGTAGTGGGGGTTTAGTAGTCTGATTAATTTGATCGTCGAAGGGTTAATCCAGTTGAGAAGGATGATTAGTGATAGATGGATTTTCATGCTTTCTAGTAGCAAGCTTTAAATAATTTATGAGGGTAGGGTTTCATACTTGGAGATAGAGATCTGGATGTAGGAGCTCAAGATCACCTTCATTTTTATCTAGGTAATTGATAGGGTACTGAGTCCCTCTGGTAGTCAGTTAGATGTGGGTAACATCATGTCAATCGTGGAAGTTTCATCTGGGGGAGAAAAAAGAGGTAGTCATTTTATTGGTTGACTTCTAGAAGGATTTCCAGGAAGAGTTCATTTCATGGACCACCATGGATGAGAAGATGTAGAAGCTACTCTCCCTTCATTAGGGAAGAATGCCAGTGTAGGGTCTGAGAGTAAATTTCAAGGACCATCTGTTTTTCCCTGATCATCTTCCAGATTAGGAGTCTCATGAGAGACATCTTGAGGAGGCACTTCATCCTTATATATAGTATGTTGTTACTCCTTTTATGTTTCCAATATATTTGGAGGTTCAAAAGAAGGTAGGGGTGATCGAGAGGATACAATTATGAGGAGGTATATTGTGAGTGGGGAGCCATCATGTCATGACCTCCTCCCCACAAGGTGTACCCCTCCTGGGGCGGCAAAGTGAGAAGGGAGATAATGACCCCCGAGTCCCGCCTCTAGTTGGCCCCGGGTTGGCGACTAGCACCGAGGGTATAGTAAACACACAAATGGGAGGCATTACCCTTTTAAGAGAACACATGAAAAAGATAGAGATAAGATGGAAACCAACCAAATCCAACTCAGACTTAAATATAAAATAAAACCCAAGTGCACATATGTAATTTCATGAAAAACTACTACAACTGAAAGGGGAAAAGTGAAAGTACCAAAGGAAAGTAAAAATAGTAGCAACCACATACCCGAACAACTCCTACAACCCCAAGCTAGCAAAAACCAACTGGATCTCCAACCTACTCCATGTGACCTGAAAAACATTTATATATTCATAGGGTGAGTATAAAATTATACTCCATAGGATCCTCCCCAGAGCCTCTCGTGAAAAATTAAAGAAATCATGCTAAAGCATAGTGAAAAACAAGTGAAACTAACTTGTCGCCTAAACAGGCATACTAACTTCCAAGCCTCACCATGGATACTCTCACTAAGTATCACATACAAGAGTATATAATATAAAAAATAATATCAAGGGTACCCTGCTACTACTTCCCCACTGGTTTTCTACTTTGCCCCAATGTCGCACGTCCTAATCCATCTCTCTCCAAAAAGGTTTACCCACAGACACTTAGGCGAAGCACCACAACATGCACCTCATGAAACAAAACCACCATGTCTACATAAGAAAATAAACGAGGTAGTTTCCAGGAGCCACCAAATCTCGCATAACATGTATCATACATTGGGCATTATACCTCAATCCATTATAGCCCAAACTCTGAGTAAGTATCCTCAAGCCATCACAGCCTATACACGTTACACCTATAGTAGTCCATAGGAAACTATATTCAGAATATATTTGTGTGAATAACCACAATCCATTACAGCTCTCTACACACATATATGGGTAAAACTAAACATTGTGCCTACCAACACAAGTAACTACCAAGAGAAGAGAGCGGGGCCAAAGGGTGTAGTCAGCCATCCATCCTCCCACTGGAATGTTGGGGAAAAACACCCCCTAGGGCTCAGAATACCCAGGGTGTCAGTTTCCCTAACTGATGGGGTGGATTAGCATATAGAAAGACAAAAATTATAGAATATAAAATAGCTCACAACCACACTATGGTCATAACCTATTCTTAGACACAACTGCAACTAACGTCTCTCGGACTCCCGCCTGCCACTTCTAAGACTAGGTATCCTATAAGCACACAACCATTTAAAAATCTTATTATATTACTTCATTCCCTTTTTTCAGTTTCACTTTATGTTAATTAATTATTTAAACATTAATTAACAATTAAAAGTTTCCATATTATATTTAATTAGTATCACACCCAAAGTTCAATGTTCCTTTAAAAAATTGCAACCTCAGCATTGTGTCCCATCAAGCTCCAACCCCATGGGTTAACATAATTTATTCAATAATTTACTAACATCATTACTTTATCATATTCATAAGCATTATAGAAAAACTTTCTAAGATGCTAAACACAAAGGGCTCAACACAGTGAGTAGGTGAACTACCTGTCGAGTCTTTTCCACCTATAGCAAGAGCGTAGACCCATCCTCTCTCGGAAAGATAAACACATAAAGCATGTGGCATACCCCACACATATTCACCCCTTTTGGAAGGAGGGTAAGAAAACAAGATTCCTTGATAAGTGGGGAAATCAAGGAAGATAAACAACCAACAAGAAACAGTAAGCATAAAAACATTCACATCCAACCTATTCCATCATCTATGTTGTCCTCCTCGACACCCACACGAATAAATTGATGCATCTCACCACTCTAGGTGTCAAATGCTTCCACAAACAATAGGCCTCCCTACCCCACATCTCACAGCAGCCATCCAGGCTCACAAAAAACACAAGCAGCAGGAAAACAAACATCATATCAATTAGGCTCTTGCACCTTAAACAAGAAAGAGGGTAACTCATAACCCTACAAGGAATTATCTAGTATCAAACAACTAGTTCTTTAATCCATCTTGATTTAACCGATTTATTATTCGTAGGTTCCAACTTTGGGAAACCTAAACAGTAATCTATCAAAAATTGATTAAACATGCTTACTAAATCAATTTTATTAACATTAAATTACAACCACAACAACCAGATTCATTTATATGCCTCTTTATATTTAGCCAAACAATTATCAATTAATTCAAGCTTTACGTTCATTACCAATTTCCATCATAAACGGAAATCTAACAAAGCAATCATATATATCAAACTATCTAGAAAAACAAGAGACAATAACATACGATCAGTATCAATTTATTTATCTGGTTCAAATATTTATTATGTCAATTCCATTGTGATATAGTTGGCTAAAACATGCTAATTCTATAGTTGCATGTAAAAGAATACAGAATCAACTAATCCCCTACCTCAAATGGTTCTTGACGTTCTTTATATGAGAACAAGCCACACAAAGGATTGTGATCTCCTCCCCCGTGACAACTGTATCCACATGAGGATGTAGAGACACCACCACACCAGTCAACTCCCAAGAAAATTCCATTAGGAAAATGGATATGACATTCCATAAAAGGGTAAAGAGAAACAGAAGGAGATGAACCCAAAATAATGATGATAGATCATACCTTATATCAAAGATTGATCGATACATCTTGGTTGTACCAAAAATAGAGGGTGCACCTGCAGCAATAAGAAATTCCAGGGGAACCAATCCAAGGAAGAAATTTTGATCGCACAACTCCTATGGGAAGAAAGGGATTTTTTGAGCATCTCGCAGTATAGAATAAGGAGGAATAACAAGGGAGGAAGATATCCCGTCCCTTTTGAAGATTTAATGGAGGAGTAGTTTAAGATACGCTGGATTTATCATTAAAATCAAATCGCATTAAACCATGTGGTTTGACCAAGTAAAAGCATCCTGAGCCTTAGTAAAATTAATATAGGGGTTACAGCCTTTGAATCGGCCTTAGAGTCCTTAAAATGAGGCTTGAAATGCATTTTCTGTCAATGGAAATGTCAAAGGGGAAAACTGTAGGAAGCTGGAAACACTATTCATGAAATTGAAATATGGAAATGGAAATAGAGGCTACAGTTAGAACCTCACCATTCTGGAAACACTTTTTACATAAGGCTACCATTGGAACTATTCACATAAGCCTACCAATAACACTATTCACATAAGGCTACCATTGGAACTATTCACATAATCCTACCGATAACACTACTCACATAAGGCTACCGTTGGAACTGTTCACATAAGCATGCCGATGACACTATTCACATAAGGCTACAATTGGAACTGTTCACATAATCCCACCGATGACACTATTCACATAAGGTTACCATTAGAACTGTTCACATAAGCCTACCGATGACACTATTCACAGAAGGCTACCGTTGGAACTATTCACATAAGCCTATAGATGACACTATTCACATAAGGATACCATTGGAACTATTCACCTAAGCATACCGATGACACTGTTCACATAAGGCTACCATTGTAAATGTTCATGTAAGCCTACCGATGACATTGTTCACATAATGCTATTATTGGAACTATTCACATAAGCCTACCAATGACACTGTTCAAATAAGGCTACCATTGGAACTATTCACATAAGCCTAACGATGACATTGTTCACATAAGGCTACCATTGGAACTGTTCACATAAGCCTACCAATGACACTGCTCACATAAGGCTACCGTTGGTACTGTTTACATAAGCCTACCAGTGACAGTAGTCACATAAGGCTACCATTGGAACTGTTCACATAAGCCTACCGATGACACTATTCACATAAGTCTGTTGTTGGAACTGTTCACATAAGCCTACCAATGACACTGTTCACATAAGGCTACTATTGGAACTGTTCACATGAGCCAGCTGATGATAGTGTTCACAAAACTGGAAACATTGTTCACATAACTGGAAATTTGGAAAAGGAAATAGAGGCTATAGTTGGAAGGTTGTTGTTCTGGAAACACTGTTCATGAACTAGAAATTTAGAAAGTGTTGTGAATAAGTCACCATGACTTACGAAGACACCTCAAATACCATATTTCATCAAAGTAATGGACCAAAGAGGTCTGGGCCATTACACATCAGATTTATTCCATAGGTAGAGTTGTTAGTGGAATACTTCAAGAACCAAGACCTTGGAGGTTTCGACTAGTTGGGATCCAACCTCTGAAGATTCCCTTTCGACCTTATGGTCTTTGTGCCATTCATGTGTGCTTGGGTCTAATGTGTTTCTTCTATGGGGTATTCAGACACCATTATAACTAGTTCCTACTGTCTACCCAAGCCTAGTTTTTTGGAGGTGAGAGGTTTTTGTGTCATCTTTATTAGTAGTTCCCAGTGAGGTTGTTTCAATAGCAGGAGCAGCAGGCTATCTCTCCACCGAGGGGAGATTGGGTAGGTAGAATTCGGCCTTAGGATGTTCTTCATGTTCAAGGAATTTGACCTGAGCGTGTCCATGGAGGTGGTCACCAGAAGAGATTTAGAGTAGTTGGGCATGGTCAGCTTCATGTCGTGGAGGTAGTAGTTCCTTTAGTGCTAGAGATCATCAGAGGTATGATCATTTTTTTAGAACCCTTTTTTATGACCTTTTTTATTTAGGAGCTTCAAACTCCTTTATTACACCCTCTCTAGCCCATGCTCTGAGAATATACATAGAGAGGCTACACATGCCCCTAGTTTTGATTATTCCAAACAAAAGCCAAGACATCTTGTTTGATGTGTGTCGGGGGTGGTGGCTAATGATGTGACTGCATCAGTCCCATGTGGATCTCTTATTTATATAGATGCATCCATATTATTTCATTCTCGACATTGAATGGTTGTATTATATACATACTATTTCCAACTAATTCATGAATAGATTCTTGTTTTCGGATGTTGATGGATAGCGTGTGGTTTTTTTCAGTGAGTTGAGATGTCTGGTGGGATGTTGGCGCATGGATCTTGTTCTTTCTTTTTTGGATGAGTTGTCAGTGAAATCATTGGATTCTAGGATATTATAGGTTCCCATGGTCATTGGGGAGGTCCTGGATGTTTTTCCTAAGGATGTTGTGATGCTACCCCCTCGACGTGATGTTGAGTTCGGGATAGACTTGCATCCCAGTTCTTCTCATATTTTGATGACTCTTTATCATATGTCACCTTATAAGTTGTTCGAGTTGAGGATTAAGATAGATGATTTGATGAAGAATGGTTTTATTTGGCCCATTGTGTCTCTGTGGGGTGCTTCAATGTTGTTTTCAAAGAAGGAAGACAGTGTTTTGAGGTTGTTAATAGACTACTGGAGGTTTAATTAGGCAATGGTCAAAAAAATTCACCTCTTCTGAGAATAGATGAACTCTTTAACCAAATGATAGGGGAGAGCTGGTTTTCTATTTTCGATCTATGGTATGGATATCACCAGTTGGGGGTGAAGGAAGGCGATATCTCAAAGACTACAATTAGATGCAGGTGTGGGCACTTAGAGCATGTATTCAGAAGATTTGGTGTTATCAATGCACCATCCATGTTCATGGGGCTTATAAACTCCATGATCTATGAGTTCTTGGACCAGTTCTTCATTTTATTCATCGATGACATCGTGATCTACTTCGAGTCAGAGTAGGAGCACACTGAGAATCTCATAACTATCTTACAGGTTCTTCAACCCCACCAACTCTATGTAAATTTTTCCAAGTGTAAGTTATGGACATGAGAGGTGTATTTCCTCTGGAATGTGGTGTCTCAGCATAGTGGGGTAGTAGATTCATCTAAGGTTAAAGCAGTTGTTTCTTGGTAGGCACCTGAGAATGTGGAAAAGGATCGCAGTTTCCTTGGTATCATAGGCTATTATCATAGTTTTGTTACCGATTTCTCTCTAGTTTCATCCAAATGGATGGAATTAACTTAGAAGGACAATGATTTTCATTGAGTGGTCAGTTCTAGGAAGTTTTTGGTTACCCTAAAGGGGAAGATGGTCAATGCCCCAGTGCTCTGGTTTTCTAAGGAAGAGGTAATGTTTAAGGGATTTTTTAATGCTTTCCAATTGGGATTGGGGTGTTTTTTGATGCAACATACAGTATTTATCTCTTATGGGTCTAGGAAGTTACATCCTCATGAGAGTAAATACTACGCCCAAAATCTGTAGCTAGAAATAGTTGTTTTTGTACTAAATTTGTGGTGGTATTACCTCATTGGGGAGTGTTGTTTGGTCCTTATAGGTCACAAGAGCTTGAGATATATCTTTTCTAAGTGTGACTTGAATCTACGACAGTGGAGTGGGATGGAGTTTCATTAGTACTATGATTTTCAGATCTCCTGTAACTGGAGAAAGGGAAAATTCATGGCCAATACTTTGATAAGAACATCATAGAAGGAGTTTTTTCAGGAATCTGTAGATGCTTGGAATGTGATGGAGGTGGTGGAATCCTTTCACATGGATGAAAGACTGGATGGTGTTAAAGGATGTTTGTTCCAGATGATGGTATAGTCTTCTCTAATGCAACAAGTAGAGGGGTCTCAATGAATAGATTCAGTGGTAGAGGTGATGTGTGATCGTGTTGATCGTGGTGATTCTATAGATGGATGGTTTGAGGATGGTCAGAACTGGTTATTTTTTGTAGGAAGTTATTCATATTCGTGTAGATGTATGAGGGATTCCATCATGATTTTCATAACTCACATTTGGTGGTACACCAAGGAGTTTCCAAGATATACCATGGCTTAATGATGCAGTTTTGGTGGATCGAGATGAAACTAGAAGTGGTGAATTTTGTGGAGATGTGCTTGGTTTTCTGGTAGGTAAAGGCCAGGAATTGTTTTCTTGGGGGTTTTTCTTAGTTCATGGATGTTCCAGAGTGGAAATGAGATGAATTATCAATGGGTTTCATCATGGGGTTACCCATAGTTCAGGGAGTTTTTGATTACATCTGATTGATCATAGACCGGTTCGCGAAATCAACTCACTTCATAGCAATCAAGGAGTTGGGAACAGTGGATTCCTTGTATATGTGGTACATGAATGAAATTGTGTGGTTTCATGGAGTTATGAGGTCCATTGTATTGGTATGGGATACACGGTTTCCCTCATGAGTCTGGAGGGGATTTTATCATGCTTTTGGAACTTAGTTATGACATAGTACTATATTCAACCCTCAGATAGATGGGAAAACATAACAGACTATTCATATGTGGAAGGATGGGATGTGAGAATGTGCCTTAGACCTTGGTGGGTATTTATTGTAACACCTACCCTTGGAGGTGTTTTCATATTATAGTGTCTATCACTCTTACATTGGCATGGACCCATTTTAGGATTTATACGGGATACCATGTTGTTCTCAGTTGTGCTGGGAAGAGGTTGGGGAGATAGTCATTCTTTGTCTGGATGTGGTGCAGAGCATGACAAAAAAGGTTCATCTTGTTTGTGAGATTTTGAAAGTAGTATAGGACCGGATAACGTCTTATTCCGATCATAGAATAATCCCCTTGGAGTGTGAGGTTGGGTAGAATGTTTTTTTTTAAATGTTCCCCTCAATGTAGGATGCATAGGTTTGGAAGAGGGTGTAATATTTCCCCCATGTTTTTTGGGCCCTTTGAGGTGTTGGGGTGAGTTGTAAAGATGTAATACTGGTTGGAATTTCCCTAATGGTTGAATAGGATCCATGACATATTTCACATCTCTCAGACTCTTCGATATCTTAATGATGACTCCCATTTCATTGACTAGGGATTGTTAGATGTTGAGGATGACGTGATGTTTTTGGAGTGGTCAGTCGTGATCTAGGATCGTCGATAGAAGTTGTGTCATGGACAGAACATTCCTTTGGTTCATGTCTTTTGGAGGCATGGTGGACTAGATGAGTATAATTGGGAGTGAGATACGTAGATGTGTGCCAAGAATTCGGAGTTTTTTTATGTTTTACTTTTCTCTATTTCTCATTTTAATGTGATGTTGAACCATGTTTTATATGAGATGAGTTGTGTTCCCTTGGTTTGTGATATGTGATAATGTCCTGAAATATGAAAAGGGGAGGAGTAGATTCCTAATCAGGAGGCATTAACTATGATACTATTAAACCCATGCGGGTGAGTTAGTGACACTAAGAGTGGATAGTATCTTGACACAGAGGATGGAATTTATTGATTCATGTGTTTGGGGTGTTTTGTTTTGTTCTGTTTGTGAATTTTTTATGGTCGTTTGGGTTGACATGTGAACAACCATGATGATAAGGCCTAGTTAGAAGATATTTAAGGTTTTTTTCTTGGTTATAGAGGATTTCACTCCAGTATTCAAACACCCCAATGAGGTTTATCATTGAATTTTGATGAGTTATGTTGAAAACAATGTTTCAAGTGTGACGATATCCATGAGTGGTATTTTGAGGGATGATTGTTTAAACCCTTCCTCTCTATCCTTCTGGGTTGGTTTTATATGATTTAGGGCATGAATAGTTTTATTGGTATCTAATGTAATGTTCGAGACCATTCCAACCCATTAATTTGTGAGAAATATGGTGTTTGATGTGTCTTGGGATGTCATGGAGACTTATTTCAACACTTCAAAATTCCCACATTTTCCATTTTTTCAATGGTGTCTCATGTTGTTGGTATCTCACCCTTGTGGTGTCACCCTGGCGGTGTCACCCTGGTGGCATCAACTTGGTGGGGTCACCCTGGTGGTGTCACCCTTACGGTATCACCCTGGCCGTGTCACCCTGTCGATAGCTCACCCTAGCGATAGCTCACCCTGGTGGTAGCTCACCCTCGCAGTGTCACCCTAAGCGTGTCACCCTCTCAGTTTCACCCTCGTGGTTTCACCCTCGCGGTGTCACCCTCGCGGTGTCACCCTCACGGTGTCACCCTCACGGTGTCACCATCGCGGTGTCACCCTCACGGTGTCACCCTCGCGGTGTCACCCTCGCGGTGTCACCCTCGCGGTGTCACCCTCGCGGTGTCACCCTCGCGGTGTCACCCTCGCGGTGTCACCCTCACGGTGTCACCCTCATGTTTTAACCCTAGTATATCTCACCCTGGTCATGTAACCATGGTGTTAACTCACCCTAGCGGTTTCTCACTGGCTGGTACTCATTGATGGCCACTCGAACAGTGATTCCTTGTCTGGTGGTGTCTCATCGAACGGTGTATCACTAACAGTGGTAGGAAGTTCATCGTGACGGTGCCTCATCAAGCTGTTCCTTGTCCAATGATGCCTTGACTGGAGGTTCCTCATCTAGTGGTGCCTTTTTGGAGGTGACTCATCCGACAGTGTATCATCATTAGTATTTCTAGTTCATCCATTTTTCCCTTTTGACGTATTTATTTGAACTAAAATTAGTTTAATGAAATTTTTAAAGGTTTTTACGAATGATTCAAAATCCATAAATTGTATCTTTAATTCCCTAAGGGTCTAAAGGAATTTAATTGGTCAGAAGACATGGTCATGAGCAGATCCTTATTTATTTGAAAATCAGAAACATATCTAATCTCGAGACTCTATTTTAATCTTCCTAAGGATAGGATATCTTTACCCTTGTTCATTCCTTATCACATTCTATTGATACTGGATTCCCTGAATCTTTATTCCCTTATTATTTGAGTAAAATTCTACAGCTTTTGGTTTGTGATTCCCTAGATCTTTTCCTACTATATGTGCACCCCTATTTTGGTGAAACTATAAAGTGTCAATCATATTTTCTTTCAAGTAGGTTTCTCCTTCTTCATTATAAATTGTGAATCATGTGGGATGGGTATATATATGTTTTCACTTTTTAAAATAGTTGATTCTAGATTTATAAAGATAATTTAATTAGTTTAATTATCAAAATTCAGGGGCTGAAAAAAGTGGCACATGATCTTCCTGATTGTTTTTTATTATTGATATTATGATTTTTATAGTCTAGCTACTCACTTAAAAGCATGGCCATTGGGGGTTAATGTTTGTGAATGGGATAATTTGTGATATTCTTGTTGTTTTGTTTTTGTTTAAAGACTACTTATAAAGGTTGGTTAACTATATATATTCGTAAAATAATTGGATGCCCCGAGAACATACAGTTTCTATGATAACCCCAAAATTTACAAGTAGAATTAGATAAGGTTTTCCTTATTTTATTTGAATTTTTTTTTTGGGTATGTGAGGTGATGTGATGTGTGAAATTTACATGGTTTTAGCGTATATGGGGAAGTGGATGACATGTTGTTTTATAGTGGGGTTGTGATGGGTGTAGTGTGATTATGCAGTAGGGCTACAGTTTTTGGTTTTCATTATTATGTTTCTAGATGTGGTTTTGAGATGGGTGTTTTTTTGGGTTGGTATGTTAGTTTGGGAAGGATGACTTTGAATAAGAACATTAGTGATTGGTATGGGTTATTCACCATTGATAACATGCAGAAATATTCACTCCATATCTTTTGGTTGCGGTATAATGTTTCTTTAATGTTAAGTTCATTAATTTACCATGGCTCTTCACCCCTCAGATGACTATGAATTATTGTTACTATCTTTCTTAGTTTCTCATGTAGTGATGGAATGAATAAAGATTGATAATGTTTGGAGGGACTTGGGTTGGTTTGGTTAATTAAATGGAAGTGGTTAATGAAATATTAAAAATGTTTTTGTGTGATTAAACATGGTTGGTTCTAGAAAATTAAATGAATAGGTGTTGAACATAGAAGTAATATGAATCTGAATTTGTTTATCAGGTGCTTCACCTTCTTAAAAGATGATTGTAGATCCTAATAACTATATTAGAGGTTAAAGAAAAGGTTACATTGTTGTGATTTAGTTGTTTTCTTGAGAACCCATTAGTTGGGATAGAGTGTTTGATACTATACATATACTCATGTATTATTGTTATTTCTATATTCACCCCCACCAACATTGGGAACTATGTGTCAAAACCCAGCATAGTCACACATGGGGTGTCTTTCCCAACATCTTGGTGGGAAGATAGATGGTTGGCCACCCTCTCTTCCATGATCTCTCTTTCAGGTGATGACGGCACAAGCTAATTCGGGCAATTTTTGATGTGGTATCCCAAGAGTCTTTAGGGTGTTTTGTGATGTGGTGTCCCAGGTGTGTTTGGATGCATTGTGTTGTTCTTTCCTAGGTGTCTTCGGGGTGAGATGTGATGAGATGTGATATGTTTTGATTCCCAGGTGTCTGCGGGTGGGATATGTTGTGGTAGGTGGCCTAGGTGTCTGTGGGATGGATGTGTTGTGAGGACTAGGTGTGTACGGGTGGGGTGAGCTATGGTATGTGTCTCAAGTGTGTGTGGGAGAGATGTGATGTTTTTTACTCAGAAGAGGAGGGAGTAACCGAACATCTGTATTTGGGGTGTGGGAGCAGCTAATCAGTGGGAAAATAGTGCAAGGTACCCAATCATCAATGTGATTTAAATTATATTACTTGACTTGTGTTACTTAGTGAGTCTGCCTTGTAGAGGTTGGGATTGATATTATACATGTTTAGGTGTTGTTTGGTTCTGATGTATTCTCACAGGATCATTAGTATGCTTCTTTCACATGGGTATAAGAGATTTTTGTTTCCTACTGAGTATACTCATATTCTCACCCCACATATATAAAAACTAGTTTCATGTTTCTAATAGGATGTCATGGACCATGCCAAAAATTACAATCTCAGACCATTGGACCGTTTTTGTTTTGATGTTTAGCTTTACTTTTGGGTTTTTACTTTGGATGATTTTACTGTATCAGTTCTATTTATACATTCATTATGGTTTGTTTTTCCTTTATTTATATTATGTATTGGAGTTTCATTGTGGATGATTAATCTTATCTCCCAATCTTGTTTCCTTATAAAGGGTAATGTCTCCCATATTGTGATATTTTTACACCCTTGGTTCTATTCACCAATCCAGTGCCCAATGGAGGCGGGACACATGTCTCATTATCTCTCTTTCATCTTTTCCAGACTAGGAAGGGTTTCTTATGAGGGATGGGGTCATGATAAGGATCATCAAGGATATAATGGAAGACAATAAATAATGTATGTTAACCAATATAAACAACACTGATTCATTATAGAACACCAAAAACCCTCATGAATTTTTTTTTACACAAATTATGAGAATCACCTATCTAATACACAATTCACTATAGTCAAATACATAAAATCACCATTCCATGATTCTTTAACAAAAAGGGATGAACTCATAGATAATATTATTGAACAACCAGAGTTCTCCACAAAATAATCAAAATCCAATTACACCAATAATGGAATATTTTTGCGACTATAGTTCAACCCAAGGAGAGGTAGGATTGATGTAACTAATAAATAAAACAGAGCTTAGATGGTGGTCAAAAATGTTTTAGGAATATTTTTTCAGAGCATCGTCAATTACTATAAAATTGAACTCTCTAAAAGATATAATCAATGAGGAGGGAAATTTTTTTATTATGTTTGATATGGAACACTATAGGTGCATCTTGAGGATTATATTTCTTTATTTTCATATATTTTATACTCAAATTTATATTCTGAATATGTTAATCCATGTTTCAATCTTCTCCTTCATGTTTTTTTAGATTGATTCCTCCTTGGGTGAATCTTGGTGATAATTTGAGAATGTTTCAAATGTTTTGGAGAAATTTTGGTAAAAAAATATAATACCACACCTGTGTTGAACATCACTTTAGTCCTTAGTAACCCCAATGTAAAAAAGTTAGGTGAAATAGGGAATAACATGGATTGGCCTTGGGTAAGGTGCATTATTGGAATCTATCGTGGGTCACAACCACCTAGAAATTCCAATAGTGGATGTTGTGGAATTTTAAAATGGCCATTGATCTAGAACAGCTCCATAGGGGGTGGAAATTTTATTTGCCTAATATTTCACAACCACGATGATCATGGTGGAGGATATGGTGGAGGGTGTGGTGGCGGTCAATCTAGTTTTTAAATGGCCAAAACAATAACATTATTCATCAAATAATAAATGTTTTAAAGGGTAAAATGCATGAAACCTTTATGTTGGGTAATGAATGTGATTTTAATTGTATTATTTCAATTATAAATCAATTATTCCTTACGATTGTTTATTTCATCAATCTAGTCAATTTTTATATGAAATATATATGCTTTGAAAATCCAAATTCTAGAACATGTATGAAAATAATCTAAGATCTGGTTTCATTATTAGTTAGGTTAATCTAATGGATTCTTCTATCTTCAACTATTATTTCATCAAGTTTATTTCACTTCATGAGGAAAATCTTTTTATCCATTATTTTTTCCCCAAATATGTTAATAGTGTAAAGAATCAAATTATAATTACATTAAATTCCCCATATAATGAATTCAAAAAAATTCTACTTTGAATTGTTTAGGATCCATGGAATATTGTTACTATTTTGGATGTTTCAAAACTAGCCCAGTTTCCACTACACGCAACAACATGACCTATGTTATGGTCTTGGTATAGCCTGGGGAAAACTTTTTTTTCATTTAACATCCAACATCCTCTTCCATTGGTGTTGTGAGGAAATCATGACCCACAATGTATTCCCATAATGATCTTTATCAGAGTACATTCCCTAGCCTACCTAATTTCTCCTGACCATATTACATTAGGGTCACCGAGAAGAAAAACATCGCAAACCATGGGAGTGTTGTTTTCCATTACGAACTAAATGATCTAAAATACATTTGAAAAATCTCAAAATCTCACCTTGTTCTATCAAATCATGGATCATCCCAAAAAAATAAGGAGAAGATGAAAACAAGGATTAAAATTTTAGGAATAGAATGTGTGGATATTTTTCATATATTTACTTGATAAATTTTTGGATTTCATTAATGAAGATACTCTTATATACTACCAAATAAAGTAAGAACATGATTATTATCAACTCGTTTTTTTTTTTGAATAATTTTATAAAGAAGAAGTTTCGTTCCATGATCCAAAATTGTGACTTTTGAATATAAAATGTATCATTGTTGGGTCATGTGATCACAAGCTGGGGAATTTATATAGATCCTAAGAAGAAAATAGTCATCAACTAATGTCATATACCAATAACTATAATAGTGTTTAGTGATTTTCATAGATAATATAGTAATTTTTAATGTTGTTTTGTGAAATATCTCATTTTTTATATAACAATAAGTACAATAACATTAAAAGGGGTAAACTATAACTATAGGAATTAATGGGAGGAGAACTATAAGGATCTAAATAAGATAATAGTTATTTATCATATACTCACACTCACCTAAAATGGGTAAGTGTTTAATATATACTATGATTCTTCAACAAATCAAATGGAAATCATACTCTTGAAAAATGATAAATATTTAAACTATTCCCTATGATAATTCATGATCAATGATCCTAACTAACTAACACATGATCTTGATACAGTTTGAGTTGTCTATTCATTGATGATTTTTTGGCATATAACCTATACTAAAATTGTGACATATATAATAAAAACAAGATAATACTGTATATTTTATCATATAGGGAGTGGAATATGTATAAAAAAACATGGTTATAGGTTTATATGGACTATATCTCTAAATGCCCTATAACAATAGAATGTAAAATATGTTAGTTCATAAACGTAACCTAAATGAGTCTCCTACCCAATCCTTGATAAGGATTGATAAAGACCCTATATTTAATTATTTTCAAAGGATATATATATATATAAATATATTTTTATTGATGGGTAGGAATCTATATCATCTGAACCCAACAAATTTTATTATGATGGGGAAAAGGTTCCTCCAACTATAGCTGACATCCAAAATAAAAAAAGGTTGTAAAAAATTAAAAGGATATACATGAACATTGAGGGGAAATTTTCTCTTTTATATGAAATAAAACTAGACCTAAGAAAACTAAAACAACCACAAAATATAAGATAATTGGAGTGTATATGGATCCAATCAAATGGAAAACATTAAAAATTACAACATCATAGTATAAATTAAAATTTATTGTATAGAGTATTCAGAAAACCCAATAATAATTCTAAAGAATAAACACTGATATTAAATAACTCCAATGACACTAAATAATGGTCTACAAGCTCTATGCATTGCGAGTGGAAGACATCATGATGCCCTACTTGTGAAAAATGAGTCCTTTCCATTATTTATGTCATACATAATAATGTCTCCATAATAACTAAAGTGAATATACATGGGGTGATTAAACAAACACAATTGGAATTCACCAAAAAATATTCACACACATTCCAATACGATTAATATAATATATATCATAGTTTTTATAAATCAAAGGATGAGAATGGAAAAACAATTTATCTGATTATATAATTGTTATCTAGAACAGTTATATTAAATCAATTTGTTCATTATTTTACTTTCACTTGGCATACCCATCCATGTATCTCACACACACATACAAGCATGCCGAATGATAATCCCAAATTCTTATGAGTGAATATCCATCCTTCACCAATCCATAACTTTGTGATATACCTTTATTCCCAAATGGAATAGATAAAAATTAAAATTCCAAAAATTCCATATAAAAATTAAACATGAACACATTTCATGTATATATTACAACACTATAATCTAGGATTCCTAAAATAAGTTTTTTCCTAATTTTCAAAAAACACTTCCAAAACACATTTATTTTCCAAAATACTAAATAAAATCTTCCAAAATATTCAAAATAATACATTTGAGATGTAAACCAATTAGAAAATAGCATTATGACTTTCTCAAAGCCTTGTATTTTCAAAAAAAACCTACAACATGGGTTTTCTATTGGAAATCACAGCAAAGCAGTTTTGAAATCCAAGACATAAAATCTATAAAATAAAGAATTTATAGAGACAACACATACCTCAAGTATAATGATTTCATCCCAAAAATAAGCATGCAGATGAAATCATGAATGAACAGTCAACCTACATTAAGAACACCTCAAATGAGAATAAATAATTCATCTTAAAACTCACCCAAAAATTCTAGGTCCAATATAGCTTGGGAAAGGTGAATTCTAAGGTTTATAAGAGGAGTTTATTTATTGATAAACCACATTAAAATACCACCATGAAGATCACATTATGGTCCCATAAAATAAATCCTAGATAGGTTCATGAATCAAGTGTTTTAAAAATGGTTTTGAAAATCACCATGCCATGTGGGAGCCAAAACAGACATGGTACCTTTGAATTGGTGATCTGCCGAAGACATGAAACAGCCCACCACCGATCCTTGGTGTTAGGGGATACCCTATTTCAATATAAACACATCATATACTATGATATGGTGTGGCCTCTCAATCCATGATCTATAGAAATCCACATAGGATGCCACACCCATTACTATTACCAAAAATTGGGCATTTTTTCCATTCCCATGTTGTAAAGGGACACACCCATCATAACATGTATAGAAAAAAATCCATTTTGTAGGATATTGTGGAACCAGAATAAAATAAATACCATTGGAACCTCTAAGAAAATCCCACAAGCTCCTCAAACCCAATGTTAACCTATAATAAGGCTTAAAACACTAGTAATGATGTGAATAAACCTCAATCCATGGTTTTTAAACTATACCCACCGTTAGAATTTTATCCATGGAAGGATGGATATTTAATGTGTATTAGAATGGTTTGGCCCATTTCTTTATCATTTCATTTCCATGTTCCCATGTTTCCTCCAAAATTTGACTATGATTCCATAAAACATCAACCAAATGGATAATCATTCCCTGTAGCACTTTCACTTTTATATATATAATTTTTATCAACACTGAAACCATAGTGGAATCTAGTGAATAATCATTGTTGTCACATATAAAAACATCCTCATGATCATTATAATAATTTTTCAATTGAGTTATATGAATAAAATTTATAGGGAGTTAAATGAGGTAATTAAATCCAACCAATATTCTTGATCACCAATCCATTCTAAAATTTCAAAAGGGATGATATACTAATATGAAAATTAACCATTCTTAATAAAACATTGATGACCTGGACTCAAAGAGACATTAAAGAACACATGATAACCAAAATTAAATTATAATACCCAAATATGAGGATAACTTAAATATATCTAAAAAAATTTAGTTTTATTCACCAATATCCAGATCATCGAAATTTTCTCGGTTGTCTCCCAAACAAGGTTAGGTCCAAATAATGATATTTCTCTAGTTGAAAAAAAATAGTTGAGGCCGAAACTTAAAACCATACAATGATTTGAAAGGGGCCATATATATCTATGTTTGATAACTACTATGGTTCCAGAAATAATTTAGTAGTATATGATATTCCCATGATCCTAAAAAACCATTATATGTTCTTAATTATTTTCTTCTATCATTAGGATCATTCATTATAATTTTCCTTATTATTGAAAATGATAATTTGTGATCATGGCCATCAATGAACTAAAATCTTATCGTATTGATCCTTAATTACAAGAAGTAAAATGACTATGTAAATTTGTGATTATGAAAACCGATTTGTTCAAGTATTCCATTGTATTTGATTCTAGAATATATATGATTTGATATATCTTATTTCGTTGATCAGGAATCACCTATATGGAATCATATTTTCAAACCATTATTGATAGGATTGTGAAAAATGTAATTGTAATTCTCTCCCATACAAATATTGGTATATTTAATGTGCAACATCCTTGACCTGAAATCCAAAAAATTGGTTCCTTGAGATGAGTTGCCACATGACCTCAAGTGCGCCTCCACTTATGGCAGAGGTTGTTGACTAGCAGTGGGGGTATAATAATCCATATGGGGAGACTATACCATCTTTACCATAATATGAAATAGTAGATAACAATTAGATAGAAAAATATATATAATAACCAATGAACATGCATTAAAAAACTATTTATAAAACAGGGTACAATTTGACAACCAAATAGTAAATATTCCATGTCATGCTAACTAAACCAAAAGTTCAGGAAACCCAAAATAAATAAACCCTCATAACCACCTATATGTCCTGAATAAATGTCTAAAAACTCATCCCTGCACATCCCAAGCCCAAATGAAGTCCATAGAATGGTCCTTTTCCCTTATCCATACCTACAATAATGAAGTCTGCTCAGGTACCCAACAGTGGCCTGAGGAGGGTGTGAGTATGACATAGTAAACCACCACCAATGATGTCTACAAAATATATATTTTAAAAATATAGGGCATGAAAATAATAAATAAATGACATGTAAAAAAAGAAAACTTGGGTTTCATTACATAACAATTTTTACTTTACCCCTTCCTATCATTTTACTATAACCACCAGTTATGCCATCTTCGTTAATTATTCTATTTTCATCACGTGTTCCATGGTTTAGGAATTTACATAATATTTACAAGGGTATAAGGAAATAAATAACCATTCATAGGGGAAATTAATAAAGTCCCCATCTCACTATGGGTATACACATCACACACAAAAATACATTTCCCTCACCTTGAAGCCTCGTTACGTGTAGTCTCATTGAATCCAACTGTTAGGCGAATTGATCCTCTATCCCCTTCCCTAACCCATTCATTTTAGGGTGGATTTTAGAGACTCAGTCTAACTCGAACTATGGACATATAACCACATGTCAATAACCCACATGAACAATCAATTTTACATGCTTATTTATTTATTCACCAACCAAATACCATATCACAACACATATTAGAAACAATACTCATAACAATCATAATCCATAAAAATCAATATTGTAATTAATATTATGTCATTACCCATTAACACACTATCAATTTACATTTCATATACCATTTGTCCCTTTTCCATTTTTTTATTCCTATCTCACCAAGCATATTAAAAAATTCCCACACATTATCCACTCATAATTTTAAAAATGTTACTCTATTTCACCCATTCCTCATTTCACATGTAATAACCCAGATATACATTCTATGTGCAATTATTAAGCCATTTTTCACATGCACGTTAACCCAATTAACCCATTTATAATATTTAAAAAACTCTATTCATTATCCCATATAAAATTATGTCAAATCACAAGCCTTTACCCATTCACCCATTCCCATTTACATTTCATAACCCAACTATCCATCTATAATTCATAATCCTTATACCATCAAAAAATTACCCTTTTTTATTTCATAGCTCTTATAACCCATTATCATTTATCCATAAGACCCCTTATGTCATTATCCATGTCTATAAACAACTATCAATATTCCTCTATTAACTCAAATAAACTTATCAATATGTTCATCAAGTCTCTATTTTATAACACATTAATTCCATCTTTGAAATTACCAATGTCAACATTTCATGAATTTCAGAACACCTCGTGGGTGGCCCAAAATCAGGATAATCATCATTCACGCATCCCATGGGGGTCATGAGTGGTTCACTTCACCATATAGACACCCATTTTACCCATATCTCACTAAAGGAACCAATTTATAAGAATATTGAACCCAAAACACAAACACACATTCAAAAATCCACATCAAGACTATGGGATATAACTTATTGAACACTTACCTCAAATATGATGATGAAAACACTCTTTATCATAGGATTATATCAGGATTTTAACACCCTTTCAATCCCAAACCAAGGTTCCGTAGGAAAAAGAGGGTTTTAGGGATTCGGAAGAAGATGGGAGGAGATACAAACCCTATTCTAGAAAAGGGAAGTAACTGGAGAATTATACTTACCCAAATCATTGATCTGTAACCAATGAAACTCCAACAAACATGAATCGAAGGAGAACAACCCTTGGGAATCATGGGTATATTTGGTTTGTCCCTAGGTTTTATAGGGTAATAAATTAGGGATAAATTAGGTGGGGATCTAAAAATTCTGAGATGGAAAAACTTTAAATTTTACAACTTTTAATTGGGTTCATGGTTTACCCATACGGTTTTCAAAACCATGTGAAAACTGTGCACAATACACTATATAAGGGAAGTTAGGTCACATGGTTACCTGGGAAACCAAGAATGGTTTGAAAACCCATGTGCTAACCATGCATAATTCCAGTTTCCAAGGTTATACAGTTTTCTTAGGGTGAACTTCTATAAATAGGCTCTATACCAACACTTTTATACTAATGGTTTGAAAAAACCGTTGGTATAGGGATTCTATACCAACGGTTTGTACAAACCATTGGTATAGTATGTTTATAATCAACATATCCCAATGGTTTCATCAAAACATTGGGATATTCTCCCATTTACAAAGATATCCCAATGGTTTTTTAAAACCATTGGGAATGTTTTCCCCTAAATACATATCAGGCCTCCAGTTCCCCCTCTGTGCAATTACTTCCCTAAATCAAAGCTCCTTCTTCCCCAACCTGTGAAACATATTCCACCGATCGATCCATATTCAATCAAGAAATTTTTTTGTTCTAAACTTCAAAACTGTAAGTTCTACCTTATTTTTAATGTTCTGCGTCTTTTTTTTTATTTGGCCTAATCGAGAGCTCTTTGTGGTCATTCTTCACCCTTTTGGGTGGTCATTTGGGATGTAATATAGTATGATTTCATTTTACTTGATATATGAAATATTATTATTGATTTATGTTCACTTTGATTATCTATCACAAATGATTTTGTTTAATAATTTGTTATTAATGGTTATAATAATGATGGCATGGTATACCTAATGTATGATTTATTATTTCACTGCTAGTTGATCGTATTTGAGGTTTGTGGAGGTGCACCTGAGGGGTTGTTGTGAACCTTCTTGTATTATATTTTTTCTTTTATTTTGGGAATTAGAAGTCAATATTATAGGGTTTTTTATTTTTCTTACTATTTGTGGATAGTTATATGGTGATAGGAATGTGTTGGACTTGTGATAGTCTTAAAACTGGTCATTCGTGAATCCATCTCCAGTGGTAATTATAGGTTAATAGGGTTATGAGATTGCGCTTCTTGATTATCAATGTTATAGTTAAGATATTTACTCAAGTAGGATGTGATGGTTTGATATTGTAATTTGTTTTTTTGGCACTTGTACCATACATGAAAGAGGATTGGGTACATTCATCATATGTGGCATATAGGGTTCACATGACATTTATATTCATGTGTGTGAATGGATTTTCTGACAACATAGGGTTTGTATAAAGTGTCCATAATGAGTTTTATATGGGTTTCCTATATAAGTTGTTGGTTTACTTATACCCAACCAAACCATAGTGTTTTTTTAGGAAAGAACATGTGGATATTATTTTTGGATGTTCTCTAATGATGTAAATAAATCCCATTGGTTCAATGGATGTATTTTAATACTTGGGGCTCATTTATTAATTGTGTGGATTTGTAATTGTTTAATGTATTAAAGGTAATCATAAAAATATGGTTCATGATGGGAATGATTCACCTTAATTATTTTGTTACCCTTATGATGGTAAAAGTGAATAAATGTAGAATTATTTCTATCTTTTTAATTTAAATTACTTGAAGTAAATTATGAATCATGATTATATGAAGAGGGAATGATTTATTAGATACCTAGACCTAT